>VZRV01005745.1:3134531-3294159 GCA_013398115.1 Falcunculus frontatus | reverse complement strand
GGGAAGCGGGTGGGATACGGGCTGAGCGAGAAGAAGATCAAGAAACTGAATTTCCAGGCCTTCGCCGAGCTGTGCCGGTAAGGAGGCGGCCCTCGCCGTGGGGAGCGCCGGGGCGGCCGCCGGGGCAGGCGGCGGCCCCGGGATGGGGCTGGGGCCGCTCCGTGCTCGGCCGTGGCCCGCGCCGTCCTCGGGCGTACTGCACTCGGTGCGTGGCTCCGCGGAGCCGGCTCTGCCCGCCGGCACCGGGGCCGCGGGGCTCGCAGTGCCCCGGCCACCCCGCCCCACTACCGCCGGGCCGGGCTAAGCGCTCCTGCCGCCCGCTCACCTGGGCGCTGCCGTTCGCTCCAGGGAAACACTGTCCGGGATGGTGCAGCGTCCCTGTGAGTGTGCGAGGGCCCGGCACAGCCCCACGTTACTGCCCCCTGCTTCCCGAGAGGTTTCTGGTATGCCCGTTGAAATAGTGTAATTTGGCATCTCTGCGGACCTTTTTATGAAGCCGAGTTATTATTAGAAAGAGTCAAACGTCTGGGAATAACTTTCCTTCAAGTTGTGTAAAAACACGTAAAATTAGGGTCTACAAACCCCTCAGTAACCTTGTATTCATTTGGGATGTGAATAAGACATCTGAAGGTGGTATAACTGCGTCTATTTTGTGCTGTCCCAGAGGTAAAGGTTAGTTTGATAAGCTGTAATTAGACTTTATCTGTATAGCTTAGAGGATAACTTATGCAGTATATTACACAATTTTATTATTTAATTGGGAGTTTAAACTCCATGTGGGTCCAAGGTCTTGTGACATATGCATTACAGCTTCTGATGCTGAATAACAGCTTTTTCTTACTTAATTCTAATAGTAAGTTTATAACAAGGATACTAAATCAATTTTGATAATTGAAAAATATGCTGCAAACTTTACCAAATATATTGTATGGGATGTCAAATACACTTTATTTAAAACATGTCATGCTAAAAACACCAGTCCCTGTGAAATTTCTCTTGACAGCGCGTGCTTCTTTCTTGTAAATATGAAGGAGGCAAAACAGAAAACTATTTCAAGAAAGTGACAGAAGCTTTTACATCAGCTTTTGTACTTGGCATTCTGTATCCCCTCCGTCAAAATTCAGCAAAATTTACTAGACTTTTTACTAGACTTTTTTTGAGGTGTAGAAAGGGCCATAAGTTCTGGTCTAATGTCTATTTTTATGTGGCTCTCTAAGCAAAATTCTTGTCAATCAATAATGCTGAGTTTTGCTCTTGCATGAGATTTTAGTTTAGTTTTTGTGATGCTCAAAAATACACTTTTACCTCTATTAGGCGTGTGAAAAATGTAATTTTTAGGGCCTTGAGGTTTGGTATAGGCTGTTTTTCGTGCCTGGAAACTACAGTGAATCTCAGAAAATCAGTTAAAAACTTCTTGGTATTATGTATTTTACGTTGTTATTGTCCTCCATTGTCCTTGTTTTTCTTTTTGACTAAGTGCTTTGCTTCATTTCTCTCTACCTCAGAAATTCCTTACACTTGTGTTACATAACAAGGATCTACAATTTCTTTGTGTACTGTACAAACTTAATAGTTTTGGGTCCTCATGGTGCTGTGAAAATTGACCCCAAAGTGTCTCTCTTGCTACACTTTACTAATTTTTTGGTGAAATTAGGCTGCCTCATCTTGTGCAGGCTAAGCTCAATTTGAATACCATTTACAGACACTGGATAGGGGTGGCTGTTCATACATGCTTTGGTACTTTTAAAAGCATTATTAGCATTTCTATACCAGCAGAGTTAAATGTTTGGTTTAAGTATCAGTACAGTCATTGGAGCACATTCTGCTGATATCTTGGATGCTCTGTTTTCATTCCCGGTAATATCTGTTGACACCAAAGGGAAGCCAAAGGGAAGCTGCATTCATTTAGGCAAAGATTTCAAGTGTTTATGGATAATATCTACTTGATAACTTGTGTGTTTGTAAACTTTTTTTTCCACAGAAGAAGTTGTGCCAAGCTCAACATACATCTTACTAGATATCTTGTGTATGGTAAAAAATAAGACAAGCATACTCATTCCTATACAGTGATTCATGTGTTACAGTGGACTATGTGTCTGTCTGTCTACTCTGTGTGCTTTATGGTGACTGCTACTTGGAATTTATTTGCCTGTTGCCTAGGGATGTACTTTCTGGATGACTACAAAGTTCAGATTTGTTTGTACAGGTTTGTAATGAAGTAGTTGTATAGTCCAGGAAAGTAAGAGGAGCCTCCTAATGAACTCCTGAAGCATGCTGGGTTTAAATCAGGGGTATTATTAAGATTAGGAGAATCTTCATTTCTTTACAGTTTGCCAGGGCAGCCACTTCTTGTGCAAAGCACTGACATCCAAAAGAGGTCATGGACAGACATTTCAAAATCTGTTCAAAGCACTCTCTGAGAGATAGACTCTTAAGTGCTGGACCACCTTCTTAAGTGTGGTTTCAGGTTTTAGGTTAGATTGTCTGAACTGAAAGGAGACATGAGCCAATGTGAGTGTTCCAGCAGTTAAGGTGCAGCTTTGGGGCATAGGCAGCCCTGTGTTCAGCTTTCTGCTCCACAAACCTTAAATACTTTCCTCGTGTTTGTATCCATGTTGAAACTTCCTGTATGAGTGACATGGGAGCTGTCCTGCCTGAACATAGTGTCTTGGGACTTTTGCCTAATCTTTTTATCCATAAGGGAGTCTTCCTTTTATCAAAGGCCTTTGAGTTCACCTGCATGTTTGGTTCTCACTGTGACAGACTAGATATGTCCTACCTGAGATGTTTTCTTAGTAGAGCATAACTTTGTAGAGATAAAGGCAGTGCCTGTGTTTGTATATACCTTCACATTTATAGCCCTGACCAGTGATCCCAAATTGTTGAGTTGCAGCCCAGTGCAGAGTTTAGTGCTTCTACATCTCTACTCCTTCTGAGTAGAGTGGTGAGCAAAAAGGCAGTGTGTTTTCACAGGTGTGTTGCAGAGAATCAGTGATACCTGAATAGTGCCTTAAGAGCTGTTGACGTGGAGGATAGAGCACTTGGCCTGTCACCTGGGAAGCGTGGTTTCAAGCCTGCAGCTGATATCTCCCTAGGGAGACCAAACCTGAAGATGGGCCAAGCTCACTCTGATCCTCTGGCTGAACCTGCCACTGTGTATAGAGAGGAATGTGACTTCCCTCCCCAGTGCCAGGTTAGTCATTCTCCCTGCTATGTCTAAAGTACCATGGTAGGGGCATTCCTTTGGGATGAAGTGTGTCCTCAGTTCTGGTCTGTTTCCTGAGGTGGTTTTTGGTTTTGCCCAGCAGCTCTTTTCTATATAAGCTGCTTTGTAAGCTGGCATTGGAGCAAGACTTTTATGTTCCGTTCTGTGCATCAGTACAGTTTCAGTGATGAGAAGAGAGTTTGTCTCAGCCTTGCTGATAGGAAGGCATTCCTGTTTGAGTTGTGATATGGGATTGAGCTCTTTTGTGTGGAACAGGGCACTTGGTACATGTTTCTTATACTGTCAGTGAATTTATTAGTCAGGCAATTTACTGCTGTTGCCAAGTTGTCCTGTGCTTTTAATAAAGCTGCTAGAACACCATGCTTTGTGCTGCACTTGGAATTATCTGCATTCCAGCATATATGCTGCAGCTGCAGTTCCCTGAGTGTAGGGTCCTTGTGGGGCCGCAGCGTGCAAATGTCTGGTTTGTGCATCTCAAACAAACTTTCTTGTGAGCCTTTATGTTCTGCTCCTCTAAGGTGGTACAGTCTCAGAGCTTTAGGTTGCTATCTGTTGTCAAAATATAGATTATCTATTCCCTACTGATAAGTAAAGCAAGGTTTCTAGGCACTCCTAACTGAGAATTTAGGAGCCTGTGATATAAATGTGTAGTTTTGATGTTGTCGTGTGTCCCTGCTGCTGCTGAAAGGAACAGTTCCTCCTTTCTCTATCTGCTTGGTCTCATCCTCTTTCTCAAGCTGAGTTTAATGGTTATACAGTTGGCAAAGACTCTCAATCCAATCAGTTCCATGCTCATCACATTGACCTTGGAATGGCTGTCACTGTGCAGGTGCATGAACACTAAAATGAGGTTAGGGAAATGGAGGTGCCACATTCCATTATAGAGATGGGAGAGCTGTTGTGCAAATATCAGGTAGTGGTAAGGACTCTTGGATGCCCATGCTATCATTTTGTAAAATTTGCGTGCCACTGGGTCTCTGTGGACGTTGTGAATAAAAAGACTCCTGTTCATGCCATATGAGGAGTGGCATATATGCATAAAAATGCATATATCTACTCAGTAAATGAGTTGTGTGTGTTTGGCACCAGTTAAGATTAGTGAGGTGCAGCCATTTACAAATGTCTCTTTGCTCTATAAAAGCCTCCATTTCCTTGGTAGTTGTTCTGCTTGTCAGCTGTTACTATGGCCTCTTCTGGGAGCTCTGGAGATAAGAGGCAATAAGGTCACGGCAGTACGAATAAGTTATAGTGATGCGAAGTGAAATACGCTTCATCCAAGAGGAGATAATTTAAAGTCACTTAATTCTAAAGGGTAAGCTGCTTCTCAGTTATTTTGGACAAAAGCGTTCACATGTGCAGCTTGTAAGTTTGCGTGGTAATTTGGTAGCATTTCTATGTGGCTATATACATAAAAAGCCAGAATTTCCTCTTAATGGCATGTAGAAAATGAATAGGAGTTGAAGAGTTGCCTGAAGATATAACTAATGTCATAATAATTTCCATGATTTGACTGATAGAAGAACCGTGCTTGTACACCATAATGGCCAGATTATTTATGGTAAGATTTTACTCTGCTGTGGGGTTTTTTGTTTATTTGTTTTGGTTTGGTTTTGGCTTCTTTTTTGTTTTGTTTTTGGTTTAGTTTTTTTTGTTTTGTTTTTCATAAAACAGGGCGAGCATCTGGGAGGAAGAGGTTCTCAGGAAATGATAGAAATGCTGAGAAACTCAAATTCTGCCCACAAAAGACAATGGAAGTAGGGTGATTGAGTTATGCCTTTTACTAAAGCCCAGTTGTCTTGATTTTTAGTGAGCAAGCCAAATTGTCATCTTCCCTCCTTGAGAGGTCATCCATGACAAACCAGTAGCATTCTCTGACATGCAGGAAGCTGAGTTGTCTTGGTCCAGTTTGGATTCCCACGTGCTATGCACTGGTGAAGACTATTTTGAAACTTGAGGCCATGTTCTTGAATTGCGACCTGCATCAGTTCAGCAGGCCTGGGATTTAGCACAGAACTTTGGGTATGTAGCTCCAACAGAGCATCTGTCACCTGTGCTGAAGACCATTTTGTTATGACAGGTCACTGTGGTGTGCTGGTTTGTTGGGTTTTTTTAACTGAGTTATGATGAAGCTATTTTGAGGCTGATACCAGGTCGATCTGCTGAACATAGCAACCAATGATTTTTTTTTCCTACCAAAATATTAGTATGCCTAATTTAAATTTCTGTGTGGCTTGAACTTGTTTGATTTTTTTTTTTCCTTTTCTTTAGGCTAAATTGATTCTTCAACTTCTGTCCATTTAATTTTTGTGATAGAGTTAAGTATTATTTTAACACATATGAGAAATCACACTGTCTAGTAATCTAGCACAAAATGGCGAGCACTGTTGCCGGTGCCGTAGATCTGAATGGTTCTCTTTTTCTCTTCTAAATTTTATTTGTGGTCCCTTATGTGCCATGGCCTGTGCACAAGAACCTAAACATGAGTTTTAAGACAGATTTAAGAATAATGCTGGTTTGAAGGTATTAAATTAATCTGTTTCTTTATATAGCAGGCATGAAGTATATTACATATTTTTTTCAGGAAGAACTCAGGGGATTTTCTTTAACCCCAATTCCTCACAAAAAAACCCTAAATACTACTTTTGTTAAATATCTGGCTTGTGCCAGTTAGCTTTTACAACCTTAAAAGCCATAAAAATAAAATGTGTGTTGATCAATGGCTCCCATTGTTGGTTGTGTTAGTCTGAAATACTATATCATGATAAGTAACTGGGGGCCAGATGGGTGGGTAAGTTTCTTTGACATCAACTCTTAACAAAGACAACTGGCCTAATGGTAGAAATTATACTAAACCATGAAAAAGTGTTGAAGGTAGTAGCAAGGAAGGGTGTATTTCTTGGAGGAGAAGCTCACTCTATTTCTGGATTCCTGCTCCTTCTTCCGGTAATGTATAGAGAATTTACATCCCAGAAGAGCTGTATATGTGTGCATTTTCTTAATCTCTGAGAGCACCTACTGACAGGCATTCTTCTCACAAAGAGTTTATGGTGTTATGCTTGCAGAACCATTTCATGGGAACACAGCACAGCTGCTGGACAACAGAAGTTAGTGTAACAATCGCCCTTTCATAACGACTCTGTTTCGTGGTCTAGCAATCATTTACCTCAGGTTCAGGAAGTTTGTGTCTTCCTTATGGCACATCCCTTTACCACAACCTGTCGGATCTGATACGCAGCAAAGGAGCAATAATAAGCCTGGTCAGGTGGCAGCTTTTCCGAGAAAGACGGGCATTCTTTTGCAGATCACAGGCAGAATACAAATTGACAGTGTTGCTAAAAAAAGCCCCAAAAAACCCCAAGCAAATGTCATTTTGGGGTGCATGAGTTGGAACAGAGTCTGCAAGGCGCATGAAGTGATGCCTCCAATTCTGCACAGCACTGATAATGCTGCTGCTGCAGCAGTAGCCTCACCTACTGCCTTTGGTCTGGGGTATGGCATTTCAAGGAAAAGGCGGATCAGCTGGGAAGTGCCTGAAAGAGAGCAGTGAGAAGAATTGGAGGTTTTGTAAATACAATGTATTGTACTGTGCTGCTCAACATAAAGAAGAGGCTGGAGATGGATCTTGACCGTAAAAAGCTGTTGTAGGAAAGAAAAAAACCCAACACATGCTCCCCCCTCCTCTGCCAAGCATATTCCCCAGTTCTCTTGTAGGTAGAAGAAAAAGTAGTGGCCTTCAGTTGTGCCAAGGAGGGATGGTAGGTAAGTGGAAAAGATACTGTAATTGTCTAGGTAGGCAGTGGAATTTTTTGCTTGAGACCTCTACAACCACCTTGGACAAATATGCTGGGAATGATACAGGGCTGTGGTGCTGTTTCAGGGCAGAGATGTTGACCTCTCCTGAGGTCAATGCTGTTCCTGGCTTGGTTCAATCTGTAATAGTGCAGAAGGTACCTGAGAAACTGTTCTTGATGTACATTAAGTAGCTTGAAGTCCCTTTAGTAATTTGGGAATCACGACTTGGAAAGTCCAAGCACACAGTCTTAATGTGTGCAGATCTCTTGAATGTAGAGGCTCAGTGTGAGTGGGGTGTCAGAGATGACAGAAAGTGCTTCGTCTTAATGTGCTGCACCTGGTAATTGATAACATATCTCCTGATATTGGCCAAATAATGTGCTATTCATCTCAACAGTTGACACTTTCTGGTGAGATGACATTCTTGAACATGTTCCAAAGAAAGAAGGAAGCAGTGCATGTGAAACACGCTAAAATAAGTGTGATAATAGATAAAATAAGCACCTGGGCTGGTCACATCTCTGCCACAGTGTTGTGGAACAAACCCTCTCTTGTCTGATTATCTTCCTTTTTCTCATTTTTGAGTTCAGTGTTCAGTCCTTGAAACAATGGCTTGTTTTGTACTGATGGAATTTAACTCTGCTCAGAAGGAGTTATGTGTTTTATATGATTGAGGAGGAAGCTGATGATACTTCCATAGTGTCCAAATACTATGAAAACGCTAGTTAGTATTCAGAGAGAAATCCTGTTTGGAGGACAACCACACTCTTTAGGAATGGCTTTCAAAATGACTGTGTTTCACTGAAGGAGGTGTCCTTTATTTCCAAGCAGAATGTCCTTACTTGTAGTTCTTTCCTCCCAGCTGCAATGCTTGGCCTAATTTGACTGGGGTGTGATTGCCACTCATGTAAAATAATTCCTGTGAACTGGGAACCAAAGCAGAAGTCTGCTCTTTCCCACAGCCAGGGTACTACCTATGCAGGCAGCAGGGTGTACGCACATCGAGAGGTTGCTCTGAGGGCTCTCGAGGCTTGGATCTGTAGAGTGGAGAAAATCATGTTTCCAGATCTAATGGCACTTTTAGGAAAGTAATTGGCAGAGTGAGGCACAGGACTTGGAAGCAGGTTCAGTTCACATCAAGCTGTTTAATCTTCTCCCCTCTGATGCCAGTTAGTGAAGATTTGTAACATGTCTTGTCTTGTAACGTACTGCTGAGTTAAGTTTGCTTGCTTGGAAGAATTCAAAGTTGGTCCTTCCTCCTGAGAAACGGGCTTATTTTTGCTCTTCATCACACTCCTCACAGACTTTTCTTCCTCCTTGTCAGCAGGGCATCTTTGGTTCTTTCCCTTTGTAACACACTGGTTCTGCACGTGGAGTCTGGGTCCCGAGGCACTGCCTTGTGACACCAAATTCTCCATGGTGCCACTGGCAAAGCAGGAAAAATAAGTGAATGAGACATGTCTGTAGCAAAATACAAAATACTAAATCTTAAGCTGTGAAGCCATGATGCTCATGCCTGTCGTTCTGAAGCTCCGTGGTTGTCTCATCAGACTACACCACAAACATTCATGGATATTGAGGATGTCCCTCCCTGAGAACACTAATGAGCTAAAAATCAGTGTTTTAAGGGACCTGGTTTGAGTTGGAATGTTTTGGCTGTAAGCAACATAGATGTCATTTTCTGAAATCTATGTGTTTTAACATGCTGATGGTTCTTTGTACTTTCTGTAATTTTCTCCCTGATGTTAGGTGTGGATAAATGCATGCAATACTGCAGTGTGTTTTGTTACAGCAGGAAGAAGTAGTTCAGAGGATTCTCTGGAAACAAGGCCCTTGGCACTGTGTGTTGTAGTGCTTAGTAATGGCTCTTGCTGCCTAACCTTGATAAAGTTATCTTCATGTTGGAGTTGGGGCAACTGGTTAATAGCTGATAGAACAAGTGATGTCTGGGGTGATTAATGGTGCTGGAAGGAAATGATATCATAAAGGTTCACTTACAAAATGCCACGCCTGACCCATTGGCAGACACAGTGCCGCAGTCCTTTCTCCCTGCCCTTCTGAA
The DNA here is from genome assembly GCA_013398115.1 of Falcunculus frontatus. Taxonomy (NCBI): domain Eukaryota; kingdom Metazoa; phylum Chordata; class Aves; order Passeriformes; genus Falcunculus; species Falcunculus frontatus. The sequence goes on along the minus strand of VZRV01005745.1, from coordinate 3,285,079 downwards.
ATTACTTTTGTAGTTAAAAAAATTGGTGGGATGACTAGGCTTATTCCTTATCTTGTCACCATGCTTTCCCTACAAGGATGAGAAGTGTCATCGTTTGTATCGGTGGGCTGTGAAACACTGCCTGCGTCAGCAACATGGTATGTTTTAGTGAGTCCAGCAGCAACCACTTAAACCTAATTGGGTATGTGTGTTTCAAGGAGTTATTTCCTTGTAGTTAAAAAACAAACCACAGAGATGAATGTAAATACAGAACACTCTTGTTCTTCAACTCTATCTGCATGTCATGCAGCTGCGTGTAGATGCTGCTTTGTTCAGGAACATGCTGTTCCTTTGATTAGAAAATCTCGTCTAAGTTTTGGGGAATTTACAGGCTGAGGATCCAGCCCCCTCTGGCTGCTGTTACTGGAGTCTGGTACCAGTGCAGACAGGGTGGGCTCTCCTTGCTGCCGTTTGAAGGGTGAGAGGCTGGTGGGGGTAATGGCGAGGTTACTCCCAAACAAGTTCATCGCTGTGTTTTGCTTTGTAGTAGAGACTGTAATTGCTTGGAGCTGTTTGGGGTGACAGGCCAGTTGAAGAGTGTGAGATCAGCCAAACAGACCTGAACCCAGGCAGCCAGGACCTGAAGGGATTGTTATAGCAGGTGCTTAGAGAAAGTATGAGGCACAGAGCAAATGTGCTCACCTTCCCCTTGGCAGACCCTCTTTGCATTCTGTCAGTCAGACAGAGAGAGAGACTTTGGTGGCAGCAGTTGTGTCCATGGTACCACCTTTAATAGCCATGAATGGATCTGCTCCACATAAACCTATTAATCCTTTTTTGAACTCACTTTTATTTCTGCCCTCACGGGAACATAGGGAGGCTGTTGGCAATGTGTTGGCAGTTCTCTAGTTTGGCTGTGAGTAAAAACATAAGCAAATACAAAGTTGCATTTGCTGTGTTGTGGGTCTTTTTTTTGTTGGGTTTTGGTTATAGTGTGAGATTTTTTTTTTTTTTAAGCCTGTAAAGGAATAGGTATTACTTATTTTTAAGTGTATCTCTGGGTGTTCATTTTGCAAAAATACCCTGGTTCTTGACTAATTTAAAAAACCAAAAAAATTTCGGTCAAGATGTCTTGAAAAGTTCAGAAGTCAAAAGTTCTTCCCTAAAAAGAAAACACTTTCCTGCTAAAAATAAAAAAGCTTCTGGAAGAGGGAGGAGGAACTAAGAGTTTGGTACAGTTTAGAAGCCATCTTCTAACTTTAGCTCATGGTAATCTGTGACTTGAAACCAAGAGTGGAGGAGTTTGTGGAACTTAAAAGCCCCTTGTAACTGAAGAGAGAAGAGTGTCCAGATCCTCGTTTGCTGCCTGATGAGGTTAAGTGCTAACATAGCAGAGAGCACTCTCAGAAAGTGAAGCACTGTATTAGTACTGCAACAGTAACAGAATCCCTGTCTTTCTAGCATTTATGCCAAATATGAAATTAATTTTTTAAATAAAATCTGCACCTGACTTTTATCTTACATTGAGAGCATTGAGTTTTTCTGTTCTTCCCATTGATGATTTAGTTAACGTTGCCTTTCTCTGGTCTCAAGTGTGACTTTAAGAGTTGCTTCAAGTCTGCATTCTTTCACCCTGTTGTCTAAAGTGGATTTTCTTTGCCAGTCAGTCTTTAAGCACAGATGTGGATGCACTCAGCCCAGCCTCATGGTTTTAGAGTTATTGTGCTGTCTGGAGCAGGTATACGCCAATAATGTGTTGAGTCATGATGTTTCCAGCATGTGTGACTTTAACGTAAGCGTCGACTGAGATAGTCTGTGTAAATTATGTTATCAGAGATTCTGTACAAGGCACCCTGGCATGATAGAGCTGTGTGTGAAGCTCAGCATTCAGATACACTTGCTAGTTGGAGGGGTGGGAAGAGAAGGATAGAGGGAGCTTGTTCTGAGGTTGCCTGTGGTGCTGCTCTTGTTTTGTCGACAAAGAGGGAGCTTAATTCACTGGAGCTGTCAATCTGGTAATTTTCAAGCACTGAAAGAAAACTCCTGCAAAACAGTGTGTAAGAGGGAGGAAAGGGAAAAAGAAATTAAGCAAGACTACTATTTTGATGGAAGATTGATGATATAAAAATCCCCCGACAACTGTAGTTGCTGACCTCCACACTGTATCTAGTAGAAAAGGGGAAAGCATAAGAGTAAAAAGGGAAGTATTATTGCTGGCATATTGGGTTGGAGCACTGTGTGCTGGGCAAAAAGTATGTGATGATAGAATTGAACAGCACCCTTTGTCCCTCAGTAGAAGTTTTCTTTTTCAAAATTGCCACCTTTTAAAGCTTGTTTAATCTGTGGAGAAAAATAGTTTGTGCTACACTGTTAGTTGTTGCTGGTTGTGTGAACTGCAAGTGGGAACTGGGGCTAAAGGAGGAAGAAAAAGATCTATTTGCAAGTGAACAAGCACTGGATGGGGTTATATTTTTTTGACTTTGTGGCTTGATATTTTGGTATAACCTTTCCTTCTGTCTCAAGAAATAGATCAAAGTCCAGGGACTTTGTCCAGCTTGAAGTGAATTTTGAAAAGAGTCGGTCTTTTTTTGACCTTTTTCCTGAACCAAAATTTTAACACACTTTGAATAGAAAGTACAGGCTTGCTTCTAGATAGGGGGTTGAAACTCCGTTTTGTTTTTCTTTCTCTTTCTAATGCTATTTTAGGCCCTCAGTTCTCAGCCTCTGGGAGGATGTGTGCTTCAAATTTTGGTTTCTGGTTTTTTGGGGTTTTTTCTTTGATTCAGTAGAGTGAAAAATCTTTGGTCATAGGCATCTACCAGTCTAAATTGCTTTTGTTTGGGGCTAACTTAGTTTCAAGAACTCTCTAGCTAGTTTCCTTTCTGATTCATTTGTTAGTGCAATGTGACTAGCTTTACTCTTTATGTATGCTATAGGGCATTGATCTTCATCACTTTTGTTGCTTACTAGTGATGGATTGCCCATTTTCAACTAGCATTGCACCTCAAGGTAGAGCATTCTTGTGGATCAGAACTCGCTTTTTTCCTGTAAAAATAGTGGATCTTGCTGCTGTCTGGTCTAAATGTAATTTAAAGGTTCTCTTGGATATCTTTAAGTATCTGACAGGTTATCATTCGTTCCGGATATTGTAATCAAACCACATGGATCTTTAGCATATAGCTCATGTCTCCCTGAGAAGGCTCTGGAGAGTAGAGAAGACTTTGCTTGATTGATGCTGGTCAGTTGCTGTCTTTTAATTGTGGATATTTCTGAGAGACTGGTGGGATATAAGTGCTCATTTGAGTCAAATAGGAGTGGAGCCCGCAATGACACTGTGAGGAGTGAGAAGTGATTGAATGAGAAAGGCATAGGGTCATTGGGGAGTTCTGTCTTTTTTCTCTAAGTAAAATAAGCTCAAATGCGTAGCAGAGAATCATGGTTGCAGCAGACTATCACTTCCAGGTGTGCTGTGCTGACCACCCGCTCCTGTAGTAAAAGTCTTTCCTCATTTTTCTGCCATTGTATTCAGTGGTTTCCTGATCAGTGAAGGGCTGCATCTTGGCTCACAATAGATATTGCTTGGGTGGGGGTTGTCACAATATTTTTGTGCTGTGATTTGATCCCTAGTTTGTCTTGAATAATCTATTAAAATGTAATGCTTAATCCTTTTCGGCAGGTTTTCCTTTAGTATTTTTGCACTAGTAATGAAACAGCATAGCTCTGCTTGCAAGAGAATCACTGAAGAAAAACAGTATTTTGGGATGTTTCTTCTGTGCCTTTGGCTATAGAACAGAAAGAACAGCCGGAGGCTGAGTAGGTTGGGCCTCTAGTCTGACACACTGTGTCTGTTCGTATGTTAACAAATAACTTCCCTGATTTTCCCTGGTTCCCAGTTTCTCCTGTTTGACATTGTGAAAAAGTTCTGTAGAAACAGATACTGGGAAATTTCTTCAAACAGGGAAATATGTTTCTGAAATCACAGAACATGGTTAGAACATTTACTACAGCTGGTGTGTGTTTTTAAAGTCACTTTGGTGCCAGCAGACTGTGGAAAAGCATGTTTCTTCCCTGCCCCCTACCCCAAATTACACTAACTACAATTAGGAGACCTTAATTAAAATGCTTGGTTCGTAGCTTGGGCAAGACTTTGGAAACAAAGTAATTTATTCTAAGACAGCTTTACCAAAGATTTCTTCTGGTGCAAAGCTGTTTCCTGATGTGTAAGATCAAGATCTCTAAATCTTGTTTCTTAGACAAATTAGATGAGAGACAAGTTCTTTGTACAAGTGCTTATTCCTGAAAAAGTAATCCTTGCATATGAATTAGGCTGAGATTCAGAAAAGCTCCTACTTTTTAAGGTGTTGAATTTCTTTGACCTTGGTGGGAACTGATCATGTTCGCAGATTTTGGCCTAATCCAGCTCACTCTGAAGCTATTAGGAATCTCTGTAGTTGGATTCCTTGGGAACTGGATATTCTGAACTGGTGTTCAGATTTGTTTTTTTCTTAAATGGAAAGCCCGAGAGACTTGGAATGGAATGGAAATTGAATTTGTTCATGTTGGCACAAGTTTGATGGCAAACCTGGATCACCACATGGATTTCTTTTGCTGGCTTGTTCTTGCCTTGTTGTACCATAGCTACAGACAGCAGACACTTAAAAGATGTCATGCCTTGATAACAATTGATGGCCAAGAATCAAAAAGGTGGTAGATAGTAATTAAAATATGCAACCATGATGCCATTGAAAGTATGCTAAATGCCTACTTGGCCCAGGGAAGTATCCGGTAGTGTAATCTGAAATTTGTTTTCGTAGGACCAAGTATAGTATCTGAGTTTCCTGTTAGTTGTTAGTGCTGTTGTCACCTTTTCTTATGTTGACTGGTATGTGGGTGTGAAAGCTCCCTGGCAGAATAGACTTTTAGCACACTTGCTGCTGGTAGTGAAACCTGAAACACAAAGTGTTTGTTTCTGGAAAATGTGCGTGGTCCATGTGAAATCTCCCAGTTCCCTCTCCCTTTAAATTGAAGTAGATTGCCTGTTGTTGAGGGCTGATCCAGGCAGAATGGAGCAGCCTAGCAGTGCTGTTAATATTAAAAGGCTTGTGCTGGAGAATGTTTTTGGTTTAATATTTTTCAGTCTTTGAAACAGGTAATGTCTGTGTGAGGCTGTTTTCAGCAGCTGCTGTGGCTTTGAGAGGATAATTGTTGGAGCCTTCTATGAGAGCAGGGATGAAGGTTCTCTTTCAGTAAAACTTGACCTCCTTTTGATGAAATAAAAACTACTAAAAGGTTAACTTTTTCTCATTCTTTGTATGTCTTCGAAAGTGAAAATTTTTTCCCTGGCTTTTTTCTTCCTCTCCAACACTTCAGGAAATTAAATTATTTATTTAAAATGCCTGTTTGTCGGTGTTGGATGCCTACAGGAACTCAGAGGTATTTCTGCAAGGCCAAACCTCAAAAAACTTGAGAGATGGATCTTTCCTGCTGTACTGTAAGTGTATTGTTTGACTATGAGTTTTTTAAAGCATGCTGCCCAGACAGCTTTGAAATATGAGTAAAGTCTTAGGTGTATGTAGATGAGCTGGGAACAATTGAAATGTGTTTAAATCTTGATGTCTTCTGTGTATTCACTAGGATGAGGGTTGTACAGGGAGTTTCCGAATCAAAGAATACTCTCCTCTCCAAGAGAGACTAAAGACCCTTGAATCAGACATAGACCTGGCAGCCAAAATAGGGTTGGCTTTTGGCTCAGTGGTAGGCTTCACTGTAATTTAAGTAAATCAGTGAATTTTCTAATATACTTTTCCTGTATGTCTGAAATAATACAAACCTGTCAGAATGCTGCTCAGTGGCTGAACATTGTGTGTGTTGCTCATAGATCATTGGATCTCGAAGAAGAGCCAGTGTGTGTATTACTTCATCTTGTTATTTGTCAGCAGCTCTTAATTTACATTTAGCTATTCCAACATATGGTTCAAAATTAAAAATTAAAGTTGTTAGAATTTGTCTCCTTCTCATTGGTGATTTCTGTAAAGAAATATAATTGGGCCTAGTTGTTGAGGATGCCAAGAGGTTTTAACAATTTTAGTTCACTCAACTGCTGTTCTCTTTCAGACCTATTTAGCTTATGAAGGTTTTCAGTTCATATACAGAGTAAGTTACTCAGTTTTTGCCAAGCTAAGATTTCATCTTCTTGCATTGACTTTCCTAACTTGGTAACTTTAATTTGTGGTAAAAATAAAATGATGGTTTGAAAAGGAAATAGGAGAGAAGGAGTCAGGAGGCTGTGTACCAATCCAATGCAGAAGAGACAGTGATAAGGATTGTTTTCTTGCTTACATTTTTCTGTACTTCTTGTGTGGCTGCCTGAGTTCCAAGAACGCCCTTTTAACTCTGGGGAGCAAGTAGTTGCCATTTTCTAAATGCATGTGAAACCTGCACAGGAAAATGAAAACTCTGGGATCTACAAATAAATTTGAGCTTGAACATAAACCTGCTGTGGCTGATGGGAAGGTTTACCTAACACAGGAAATTTGCGAAAAAAAAAATCCCCTGAAGTAGGAGTCTCTTATTCTTCTTATAGCAGCTTATCTATGAAGGTGCTATAAAACGTATTCATCTAGTTGTGAACCAAAAAAAAAAAAAAAATTAGAGAGAGAGAGAAATAATCACTTCTCAGAAGTGATTCATTTTCTTTCACACTTGTATGTTGTTTACTGGGACTGGCTCTTCAGGAAGTCTGCACTCCTCTGTGTTTATTCTACACAGTTTTACTTGTATTAAACATCTCAAAGGCTCAAATGATTGGCCGATTGAGGGGTGTATCAGCAGTGGTAACAGCTTGGTTTTGTTATGCTTATTTAAAAATTAAAAGATCAGGTATGGTCTGCAGCCTTTTTTTCTAAAAGAAGCTGCTGTTCACCATTGTACCAAGAAACTATTTTTTACCTTCTAAATGAGGCCTGGATCTCCTAGGAGATTTGAAGGCTGCATAGTTATTTTCTGAAATATAGGATCATTTGATGCATCTTCTAAAATGATGTTTGAGAAATAGCACCATACCTCTTCCCAGTGACCAGCAAGCAGCACACAGAAGTGTTGCAGTCTTCCCTTACAGGTGAGGATGTCGCTATGTGGACCTCTGGCCTCAGATCCTATCCTAACAGTGAAAGTGGAGCAATGTAATCTAAACACTCCGAAGTGAAAAAAGGGGGCAGTTAATTTACTTGAGAAGAAGGTTGGTATTTTAGGTTGAGCTCTTGTATGTCAGTTGTCTCATTCACAGGACTGAAAGCAGTGTGTCTGCAGAACACAGTGTGTTCACTTAATCTCTGGATATGTGAAGGTTTCAAGGAGTGCTCTCACGGGAAAGAATACAATGCCAAACCAGAATGAAACCTTTGTAGACTACAAGGCCCTGTGCCTCCTCTCCTGGCTGCTTTTCAAATGGACGGCTGTGAGCCGTGTCTAGGAAAAAAGATCGATACGGCGATCAGAGTGGGCTGCCTGCTGTGATGCCCTGAGCTGGTCTAAGCACCCTTCCTGATCCAACACCAGGGCCATGCATGTACTTAAGTTGGGGTGCTGTTTCTGCTTCTTCTGAAGGAAGTTCATGTTGTTGAGTTGTCCTGGTGTGAGACTGTTTTCTTTTTACCGTGATTTTGTGGATGACTTGTGGACTAGTACTGGCTTCTGAAACCACATGTTTGCATCAGGGAAAGGAGATCCTTACTGTGTGTGTTCTTATTTTATACTCAGATTGGCAGTGTGCCGTATATCTCCCATGCTGCTGATCTGTTGGAGAGTGCATTTCTGGTCTCTCTCCCTTCCTTCTCTAAGGTATGGTTTGGTGTTTTTGTTTTTTTTTTTTGGTCATTTGTTTGTTGGATTTTTGTGGGGTTTTGTTTGGGGTTTTTTTGTTGTTTTTTCAAGGAGGAGATTTCAATGTGGTCTTTTTCTTTTTGGCTTTGTAAATCCTTTGGAAGAATTTCTGTATGGTCCCACTTGTGTTGAAGAAATTATGTTAAGCACCCTGTGACTGGGTGCCAGGGGAGGGAGGCTTAAGTTAGGCATAAGGAAGAAATTCTTCACAGAAAGGGTGATTAGATACTGCAGTGGGCTGCTCAGGGAGGTGGTGGAGTCATCATCCCTGGAGATCTTTAAGGAAATGCTGGACATGGCACTTGCTGCTGTGGTTTAGTTGACATGGTGGTTTTCAGTCATAGGTTGGACTTGATCTCAGAGAACTTTTCCAACCTAACTGATGCTGTGGTTCTATGTGTGATTTGTCCATTCTGCAGCTGTGTGGTAAGTGGTAAAGGGCTGCTAGAGTAGTTTCCGTTCTGAATGGAGTACTTGGTGATAGTACTGCCCACTGTCCAGCTAATCCCACTGGTGTCTTGAGCATATGCACAGAAGTGATGAAATTCAGGATCGTTGTTGCTATGCAAGTACCAGTTTATGGCAATGTCCAGAATGGTCACTGATGATCAAAAACTTGCTGCTGGTTGCTTTGGGTATGAAAGATATGATGGTCCCTAGCAGGTGCTTTTCTCTTTCCCCCCATACTAGCATGCTGTGGAGGACAGAAAGGACAGCACGACTGCTGCCACCTTGTCTTGTATCACTGGTGTGAGAGAGCAGCAGGGATGGCTGCAGTATTGCAGTGCCCTCCCAGGCAAGGGCTGGGGACTCTCTAAGCCCACTGGCTTTGGGTCCCAGAATGTGCAGGTGTCACATTCAGGGTTTCTAATAACAGCAAATGAAGGCAGTGAGTACTGCAGGATGAACATGGAAGGACTCAAGAGGAGTTCCTTGCTTTTGTGAGGAGTGTGGGATAGATGGACCTTTGGAGTGAGATGCAGACATGGCCAGGGTAACTGCTGAACCTGTGGGATGCAGCTAGTGGAAGCCTCGATGTTCCAAGTGAGAGCAGTGAGGTGGGTGAGAGAGTAAAGAGCACCAATAGTAAAAGTGAGGGACAGGATGAGAGGCAGAGGTTACAGGTCTAGCCTCCTGTCCCTGGAATGTTTTGACTTGAGGCACTGATGGGACTCAGTACATCCTCCTCAGGGGCTTCAGTTTTAAAACTCATTTCATGTAAAACCTCTCCACTGACAAAAATGAATTCCAACTTTAGTTCTCTAAAAATACCTTTTTATCTGGGTTTATAGAAGAAATACAAACTTCTGCTATGTGCGTGAAGTGTCTGTAATGGCAGGCTTCACATCCACAGCTTCTGTTGCCTGAGCACGTTCATCATCAGTGGAGGTGTTTGGTACTCCACAGCATAAGCCTGCCCTGCCTACTTGCACTACTAGAAAGGTGCAAGACCAGTGATGTTTGGCTTGGTGCCATTAAATTACAGCACAAGAACTGTATGGCTGTAGGTGAATGGAGACTTTAGATCTTGAGCAAGCCAAGCACCGAGGCAGTGGTAAACTTTCAGGAAGAAATTAAAAGAAACTTACTCTTTGTTGTTAACGTTCTCTCTAGTTCTCTCTTGTTTGTGAGTAGAGGGAGAAATTTAATGGCAAGTTTAGCACACAGGTTATCTTTGGAATCATCTGTAAGCAGTTTACTGTAAGATGGGTTGCAAGACTTTGTGGGTTAGGGCCTTAATTATAGTGGCGTATTTATAGAGAATTACTTAAAAGAGAAATATTCCTGCTTTTAACAATATTAAAATTTTGTTTTGTTTTCACGTAAGGGCTTATTCATTCTTTCTCAATTCATAGCCTTAAATGGCCAAAAATGCAGTTTTACATTTTTTCTTTAATTTCCTAATTGTTTGTCTGTAGGCTTTTTCTCTCACTAGTGATGTGAGTAGAGAAGTTAATTTTCACCAGGGAAAGTCTTCTGAAAAAAGTCTAGATGTGACTTTACTAGGATTTTTCTAAGGAGAACACCACAATGCGAAAACAGTGGAATCATAATTAAATGATCTTTTACCTTTCCAGTGTCACTTCTGACTGAATATGCTGAAGACAGACAGAGACATAAAGGGACATAAATGAAGCTGTAGTGTACCTCTGTAAGCAGGGTCTGTGGTTTAAAAGTGCCCTGAAGCACTTGGCTGCTGTTGTAAACTCCACTGAAATTAGTAATTGGAACTGTAGGTATTATGTCTGACCAATATGTAGGTCAATGCTTTTGTTGGTTCAAAAAATTTGCACTTTAGTACTTTACACTGGAATTGATCTGAAGCCAGGCTTTGAGAGAGGGTCCTGCTGCAAAATCTAGGCTGGCTATGGTGCTGTTGGACTGCCCTGGTGTGCTGTTGTCAGCTGTGCTGGCTGGTCTGCAGCCTTCCGGGTCTGAGAGCTGTCTGTGGGACTGGGGGATGTTTGGCTGGTGTCTGTCTTGGAACAGTGATGTGGAGACATGCAGGCCAGGCTGGAGGAAGATTTTTTATACAATGTGGATGTTGATGCTAGAATTCAGATGGAGGGAAAAATGCAGGTGTTCAAATTACTCTTGCAAAAATATAAGTAACCTGGTAATTTTTTTATTTTTATCTGGAAACTAGAGAAAATAATTAGGGGTGATGTAGTGTTTCATTGGTGTGGGGAGCAGTCAAAATAATATGACAGTTTACAGTCTCTTAAGTGCAACTTTTGCAAGGTTTTGATTCTCATTTTATAACCATCATGACATTTTTGTGGTCAGCTGGGATGATTTTGAAGAGGAATGTTTTTGCTAAATTGGATTCGCTTCTGCCCTTAAGGTGATGCCTGTGTATTTGGCACCTTGGACTGTGTGCTGACCAAGCACAAAACCCTGCCAGTCCATAATACCCACCCAGCACAGGAGTGAAGTCAGCAAGGCTGAGCAACTGTGTGCAAGGGGGTTACGTAAAGCTGGGTGTGGAGCAGCCTCCTTTGCTATGAAACACAGCTGACTGCAGGATCTGATGTGCAAAGAGCTGTGAAAACATGCTACCAGGGAAAAAGACTTCTTGGGAAAAGAAATCCTGCTGTTGCAGATAGATGTGCTAGTGGAGTGTAAAAGCAGACACTTGTTCAAGGATTTTCTTTTGCCCTCACAAACAAGAATTCATGAAAATATTCTGAGCAATTTTTTTTATTTACTAAGAGATTGAGAGGTATATGTGTACATTTGCAAATTTTAGTAGTATAATATGGTTCAGTTATTTTAATTAATTTTACTTGATAACTTAAGCAACAGCAAATGGGATGAACAAAAGTCACGTTACTTATAGTTTGAATATCTAAGGCATTTAGGATTTTTTACATCATTTGAAGCTGTAATTTAATGCAGATTTTTTATGTGTAATGATTCTTTAAGTTCTTATACATATTTTGGAATTACAGCTATTTAAAAGTTGTAACAAGTCCTTTTCCTTTATGTTGACTATATCTCCAATTAACGTGTGATGTAATTCTGGCAGTGTTTTTGAGCTGGTCCTGTGTATAACACTCTGTTGAATGTGAAAGCCCTGAAGAGAGAACATGGGGTGCAGCAGTGTGCATCCAATAATGAGCAATGTGGAAATCAGTCCGAAACAGCAGAGGAGTCGTCAGCTTCTCCTTGCCTTGTGTTGTGCAGTCACCTATAGGCTTGAAATTGCAGTGCATGGTACAACAGCATCTCCACAGTGCTTATCTCTTGTGTCTACAAACAAAAGAAGTGAGCAAGAGAAAATGACTATGCTTGTCCAAGGGAGATTTGTTCTGTGATCATGTGTAATCAAACATGTAATCAGCATTTAATAAACTACTTGTATTTTTCCTTCTAATTAGTTGCTGCCAATTATGGGGATTTAAGAGTGAATTTCAGGCTGGAGATGAACAAATATAACCCGGAGGAAAACAACTAGCTGCTACTGTGCCTTTGTGTGACTGCCTCTCCAGATCCCACTCTAAAGCTGGATCAGCTGTTTATTTGTCCACCTCCTTAGTGATAAGGACAATGGTAATTTGTAGATTAGAATAGAAATGTAGCTTTTCCTTTTCCTGTAAGAGGAATTTAGGTTATCTTTTAAAGTCATCACCATGTTGTGATCACACCAGTGTTTTAATGGGGAGGGGCAGGTACCAGAGAATCTAGATAAGTCCATAAAGGGAAGCAAATGTAAAAGATGCAGCTGAACTGTTGGCCTAAGGCTTTTTTTCTGAGAGGAAGAAGTAGGGTATGAGTAACAGAGCTCAGGTGCAATGGTAGGATTTAGCTTGTTGGGGCAGCTTCTAGAAAATCTGAGGAGGCCCAAGAAGTTTTGTGTCTCTCCCAGTTACACAGTGTAGCAGACCTCCCAGCAGATCTGCAGCTGGGCCGGAGTGGAGTCTGGTTAGAAAATGTAATAGCATTTTGGGGGTTGTAAATCAGCTCCTGCATGTCCTGGCCAAATTTGAGAAAGTTGTCACTTCAAAACACATGTGTTCAGTCACTGTTGGAAATGATGGGTGTAACAGCTGCTATCTAGGCTAAGTCAAGAAAAAGAACCAAGGCCAGGATGAATTAGAGGGCCCTCTGTGTTTGTGTGTACCCCAGCGTCAGTGTGAGAGAGAGGAGCAGCAACATGTGCCATGGAAGGTCAGGGGTGTGGGAGACAGCAAGGCACGTGCTGTGGGTATTGGCTCAAGGCAGAGCTCTGAAGGGACCTCTTGGGCAAAAGTCGTGCCTGCAGAAGGACTGAAGCTAATCAGAAAAAGAATGTTTGGTTCACAGAGATGGGATGCTCTAAATTTCTTGCAAGCGAACAGGATTTGTATTGAACTTATGTCTTTGTCATTCACTTCACCTTTCAGACAGATGCAAGTTTTTCTAACAGCTTGGAAAAAAACCAGGCAGTATTTGTGTTTTATGATTTATCAGAGGGCTGGGTTTTTTCCTCTTACTGCACTGTTAACAACCCACTGAAGCAAACAAGAAAATGAATGTTCTGGCAAACCTATACGTATGCTACTGCTTAAAGCAAGAACCCTATGGACTGGAAGAAATAGGGAGAATTTTCATCTTTCTCTGACAGAAAACTTCAGTGTAAAGCAGAGCAGATAAAATGCCTGATAAAATAGATGTATTTGTAGCACATACATAGCTGTGCTGCTCTGAAGTGGTCTAATCACCATGATGAGATTTTCACCAGCTAGGGTGGAGATTTCTTGAAGATACTGTTTTATGCTTTTCGAGTGCAGAAACTATGATAAATGAGGGAGACTTTTCATCTCACTGTCTAATCTCTGGTCCAACTTCAAGTTTGTGCTTGCTGACCTTGGCTGATCCTATGCATAACAATCCTATGCCTATCCCTGCTCAAAGTTTTTGGTGTATTTCTGTGAATCTTCGTGGTCTATACTGCCTTGATATTAAGAGGTTGGCAGCAGTACCTTGTTCCCTATGTTGGATTTCCAACTCCTCAAACTGCAGCCCTATCCAATGAGATCAGTGGAAAACTCTGTTCTCTCACCTGAACTTTTTTGCCCAGGGTGTGTGTGTTGGGGTTTTTTAAATTTATTCTTTTTGATCCCCACCCCAGTTTTCACATCAGTTATTAAAATTATTCTGTATGCTTTATAATAAAGAACATTTATTAACTTGCTGTCTCTCCATTTAGATACTTTTTCTTGTAAGGACCATACTCAAATATTGCATGTTGCAGAAATTTTATTTCATTTCCAGGATCATGCGTATTTTCTGTAGACCATCAAGAATATTCACTGCAGCACTGTCAAATGCTCTGTGCTACTGCTTCTCAGGGAAGTTGGCCACATGTCAATAAATGGAATATTTTCAAACAGTATGATCATCACTTGTTGGAAGCCAAGCTTTCATTTTATTGTGAGCCTGTCTAATTAGTATTCCAAATGAAGTAAAATAATTTTTCTTTGATCTATGTTGATGTAAACTCGAGCAGAAGAATCAGTTGCAGTGGAGGGAAATTCCCATTATTGGTATTGGCATCTGCATCTGTTCAAATGGAGAAAAGCAATCCAATTCACATTTCTTTAATTTGTACTATGTATTTTCTGCTGAACATCTTTTCCTCTCAAATAGACTACCAGACTGCAGAAGTGCACTTTTCAGATTCTAAGTGCTAGTCTGTTTTCCACTGACGTGGTTCATACAGTGCTTGGGGAAACTTCATAATGAAGTAAAGGTGAAATCTAATTTCAGATGATACTGAACTGCTTTTAACCAGCTTTTGATTTGGGGCTTAACCAGCCAGTGCTCTTTAAAATAACAGCTGTATTCATAAGTGCCCTAAAATAAAGGCTGAAGCTTGAAATGCATCTCAAAGGAACAAACAAAACAGGAGCCGATTGGATGAGTTATGTGAGCCTGAACTGATGCAGAGTTTGAGGGGAAAAGCTTTCTAGGAATGTCTAGGAATGCTAAACCTTTGCATGGATGTCCTTTTAACCTGATTGTTATCTGTGCCAGTGCACTTATCTGGCCACAGTAACTTCCCTGCATTGGCTCCTGTTATTGGTTATATCTGTGAATCTATGGCTGACTGCAGTTCCATAGAGGAAAATTTGTTCCTTGCATATGCAAACAGTGGTCACTTGGTGAGTGTAAAGGACAAGAAATCACAAGGGTTCTCAAAGGTGATGAAAGTTAAGGGAGGCTTGGTGTCTGACTTGTACAGTGCCAAAACACAGTCTCTTACAGAGAGGAAAAATGGAGTTGCAATGAGGTTTCTTCAGTGAGCAGACATGGTAACTTTCTCATGTTTGTATAATGAAGTTTTGCACAAAGAAAAAAGCCCCAGACACCTATATATCTTACTTGAAGCCTGGCTGGAGATGAATAAACTCATTTTTGCATGGCAAGTTGCTGAACTTAAATACGTCTGTAATTTCTGCCAAAAAAATGCCCAATCTCTTTTAGAGATCCAAGAAGTGAAAAAAAAATTTGTGTATTGCACGTTTCTCATGCGTGTCTCAGTGGGTGTCTGGCCTATATAAAAACTCCCAAAAGGTTTATTCAAGGCTGTTTGCCAAAGTCTTGGAAAATTGCAGAGGCTATACAGCCTTTGGTTTCAGCATTAGTAGATGAAAAGCCATTTTTAGATGAAAGCTGGCTTGTCAGACATGCCTTTCTCTCTGTACCCCTTGGCTTTAGCAGAGTGGAGGTGTGCTTTTGTTTTCCCTTGTGGTGTGCAGGAGACCTGCAGCACCAGCCTGGGGCCCAGCAGAGCCTCATCTCTCTGGCCATACTGAACTCGTGGTCCTTGTGCAGTTGAGAGCAGCTGAAGCTCCTTCTCAGAACATCAAGGCACATCTCCAGTTTAGAGACAAAGATGTTGTGTGGGACTGTCAAATGCTTTGCACAACTCCAGGTCGATGGCATCAGTTGCTTTTCCTTTAGCCACCAAATTTGGCAGGCACAATTTGCTACCTGTCACTAATCACCTCTGTATTGTCCAAGTGTCTTAGTATAGTTTCTAGGAGGATCTGTTCCATGGTCTTGCTGGGAAGTCTCCTGTGAGAATCAGGCATTGTGAATGTGAGGCTGTTCCTATCTGTTTACACAGGGCCTCATCTGCTTGGTCTCCCTGGTCAGGTGATCTGTGTCAGACCATCACTACAGTGTTACCTGTCTGGCCCTCCCTTTAAGCCTGACCCATAAGCTCTCAGTGTGCTCCTCATCCATTCCCAGGCAGAGCTCCTTGCACTCCAGCTGGTCACTGACATAGAGGATGGCATCCTGTCCTTGTCTCCCTGGCCTGTCCTTCCTAAAGAGCTGGTATCCTCCCATTGCAATCCAGTCTCCAATCCCAGGAACCATCCCACTGTGTTCATATGTTCTAGAAACCTCTTAATAGCTTCTGCAGTGAGAGTTTTTTATACATAAAGATGAAAACCATGTCTCTCCCTGGAAGGGATGTTGTCTTTTGCCTCGTGATTCTGCTGCCTCTTCTCAGGTCCCTTTGAATCATCACTAGTGTCTCATGACCTTAGAAGGACTTTTGAAAGGGATGGGTCATGTGTTTGCTTTCTGCATATTAAGGGTTATATTAACATTGGGGTTACCGGGGTCATGAGGAGACAAAGGGAACTGGGAGCAGAGAGGATGTGTGTGCTCTTTGCAGTGCTTAAGGAAGCAAGCACTTTGTTGAAGCCAAAGGATGATGCTAGAGCAATTTAGCCTGCAAATTTGAAGGACTCTGACCCTTGGGAAATTAATGTCTTGTAATGGAAGATACAGTTCCAAAACAGCTTGGTTTGAAGCTGGTTTTTAATAAGGTTATAAAGAGATCACATGGTGTGGCTATTTGCCATAGCTGGGAACTGGATCTGATAATGTCTGGTGGGGTAAGCCTGTGGCTAAAGGCTGAACCCTGCCCAATTGCTTATAATTGTCGTCAGGTACTAAATCCGTCTCTGAATGTCTGGTAGGGTGAATAACTCATTGCCTTTAATAATTTTTCTGTGCAGCTGTTAATCATTCCTTCTTCCCACTGATGATTTTTCAGGAGTTTTTTTCTTTCAAAAGACTGTGGTTAAAGGTTTTCTGTCCTTGCTGGGAAAGTAGTGAGTAGAGGCTCCCAGAACCTGGGGTCACTAGTTCCAAGAAAAGAGTCTGGCAGAGCTCAGCAGCACTGATCCGTCTTAAATGCCTGGTTTAAAAAGAAAACAGATTCTTTTGAGTTTGTATTTACTGGCTTTATGGTTTTTATAACCTGGGATACACAGATTTTATTTCCACACTAACTGGGTTTTTTTAGTGCTGAAATTAGTAGCCCTGTAATGTTTAATTGAACAAACAGAAACCTTGTCTTAATATTTAGTGACTAAAGGCAGTTTATTTCCTTTAGTTACTGCTTGCAGTGCCTGTTTTCTTTCTTTCATGGCTTTTTCCTCCCTTCTGCTTGAACGTCTGAAGCATTGATGTTGGATGCTTCACTTCGTCATTGCTCTTGCGGGATAAGGGGTTAGTGGGTTTCCAGCTGGATCTTTGCTGTGAAATGCTGGTGAATGTTTGTTTGTGTTGTAGTGGGAATTCATGGCACTGCAGGTGAATACCAGAGTGATGCTGCTGCTGCTCTACCAAGATCCTCTCTTATTTTCTAGTCCCTTTCAGGGCTCTTTGTTCTGATACAGCACTCTTAAGAAGCGTTTTTATGGCTGTAAATGGGATGATATAATGCTTTGAAGATGAGGAGAACATCAGATGGTTCTACCAAATGTCATGTGTGAACGGGGTCGTGGTGTGAAAATCACTTACGGTGTTGTAGTGTCTGATGTATGAGGGCTCCTATTGCTTGGACCATTCCCTGTTTATACAAACAAGGAAGAAATGCACAAATGTGGCTACCTTCTGTGGGGTTTTATCCTACTTGAAAGGTCTTCCATGACAGCCCAAAGTCTTGGGGGTTTTTCAGCCCACCTAAAGAGCACTTAGAGTTTGAAGTGAGATGTTTTCTCCCCTGTACTACTTTATCTGTACCTACCAGACTATAAATATGCACTCTATTTCCATTCTCCTTTGGATCTATGATGCTTTACAGACTGAGGAAATTGAGAACTCCCTCCCCCAAATGCCAACTTTAGATCCATTTCAGACATAAAACTTTCCAGAATACAGATTACTGGGGAAAAGCTTGCTAAAAGGTGAGTGTAGTTGGATATAAATTGGTAAAAATAACCGATTAATTGCCTGTTTGATAATCTGTGTGCAAAAAACCAAACCACAAAAGGATCCCCTGTTACAGCTGAGTCTTGCCATGTTTTAGGTGCCCCCAAGTAACTTCCACATACTCTGATGGCTGTGGCTGTAAGCTGGAGCCACTGCACAGTGAACACCTTGATACTGGAGTTGCTGCTTGGTTGCTTCCCTGATAGACAATAAGGTGGAGTCCATCAGTGATGAAAAATAAAAAAGGCAAGGATTGTCACGGATATTTAATAACAAAAATGCAGAGTATTCTGCTGATGGAAAAGCTAAGGCAATTGAGCTGAGCTTGCCTTTATGCCAGGAGGGGAAATGGGCTGTCCACAAGGTTGTGGCTGGCCAGTATTGGCTGGTTTTCAGTGTGATGGAAAGTCTTAGTGGCTTCAGGTTTTTGCTCTGATGCATTAATATTTATAAGCTCCCTTTGATGCCAATGTATTGCTTTTCTGTGAAAATGCTTTTTTTTTAATATTAAAGCAATATATATAATATATATTATATATATATAATGCCACTTCTTTACATGGAAAATTTTCGAAGTGAAACATTCTCATATCTGAGAAAATTAACTTCACTGTATGTACTAATAACTTCTTAGACTATTAAAACAGATAGAAAGATTGCCTTTTACTTTTGAAATTGTAAATTCCATTTGGCACTTTTCAATCTGTCACTCAGACCATACAGCAAAAGCAAGTTGCTTAATTTAGCCATGACTATTATATACAACCTGATAGTCATTTTTTCTCTTTTAACTGTCATTCACTATGTTGTTCAGGTCCTAGATGCTGTGGGGAACTAGTCCAAACTGTTTACTTTGAATGTTGAAAAAAACCCAACCCCAAAAGCCAGCTATTCTACATAGTTTAAGGCTGTGGTAAAACATCAATTTCAAGACACCGATTAATGTGCTTTTGGTAACTTGATATTGAATTCTTCTTTAAATCCATACATCATTCCAACTTAAACATGAAGTCAACTAGCATGGTAATTATTTTAATTGCTATTGCATACAGGGAGGCTTGCATTATCCAGTAGAGTTGTTCGCTGGTTTCAGGTATAGAATTAATAAGTTAGAACAAGCTTTTGGGTTTTATTCGGTATTGCAGGCTAATGAAGCAGTTACTTAAATGTTTCTGGTTTTCCTGTAAGTGTTGCAGTGTGTAGATGATCTTTGGAATTAAATGTATTTTAAAATTAGTGACCTCTGGGAATGTAGTTTAGAACTGGCCATTTTTCAAATATCTATTCAATGAAAGCAGACAGATGCAGTCTCTCTTTGACACAGCTGAGTAGCCTCTTTGGAGGCAGAAGGGAAATACAGCTAATATTGATCTTTCTTTTCTCCTCAGAAGGAGAGATTTCTCAGGAGGCAGCTAGGCCAGCTGGGAGTGGGAGCCCTTCCCTTGGTAGGCAGTGGCTCACTTTCAAACTGCATGGGAAGCAAGAGGGTCATGGACAACACCGTGCGGGACACAAGAGTAGTGGTCAGTACACCAAGTGGAATAGTCATCCCATCCTGTCCTGTCAATCATGCCCTGCCTGTCCTCTGCTAAAGAAACAGCCCAGAAGAATGTACATCAGGGTTGTAGGATGTATTTTTCTTACTGGCTTTTTAAAGCACAGTAGGAAGAAGTGGTAGCTGGTCTGTGGCTCTGTCAGACTCCCAGCACAGTTCATTCAGCAACTGTCTTGTCTGATTGTGTGTCCTGCACAGGCAGCCCCTTGTTGGGGAACTGTGGCCCACAGTCTGCTTCGTTCTCTCTGTTTACTCTTTTTTTGAAGGTCCTAGTTTCTTGTGCATAGGATCAGCTTTCTTTCCATGCCTGACCCCAAGCCCTTTCCCAGGTGACATAAGGCAGTTTGTGTGGTTAGATGGTATTGCATGCTTGGTTGCATAAGGGATGTCTTGCTGCCTTGAGCTTGCAGCTGTGACCTGCCTGGCTGAAAAGCCTGGAGTCACTGGCTTGGGAAATCTTCTTGGTAGAGAATCAGCTAACAACAAAACTGAGGTGCGTGGTTGCTTGACATCCTGGTTGTTCGGATACTTCTTGTTTTTAAAATAACTTATTTTCAAATAAGGATATTTTGGTAGAGGATTTTTTCCCCAATTAACTAGTCCTCAAAACATGCATGCTTGTATGGTTTCTTGTCCCCTGGGTTTAAGTAGAAAAAGTTCTCATATTTCAGGTGATAAAAAGGACATCCTGCTTCCCTCTGAAAAGGGAAAGACCAGCCTACAAGCCAGCTTTGGTAATTGCTTCTGTCTTCCTGTACCTTTTTAAGCATGTGTGGCATCATATGTAAGAGCAGGCACCCCTTCTCTCCCTGCCTGTGTGCTGTTCTGGATTCTTCCCTTCTGCTGGGACAGTGCAGTCGATTTCAGTAAGTCCCAGAAAATTTGCAAAGTCCATTTGTGGGGGGGATTACAGAAACCATTTGGACTGACTCTTTCTCGAATGAGTTTGGCACACAGCTCTCAAATATTTATCTTCCTCAAAGTAGAATAAAGCTTATTCGGTGTGTATGCAGGTATGACAAGAAATGCGGCTTTTGCCATCAGCCACTGTTCTTCCAGGGACTCTGGAGCAGTTTTGTCTGAAGCCTGGTGTATTTCCATGGTAGTTCTGAGTTATTCTGTTTACTCCAGGGCAGATACAGCAAAAATATTTGATTATTTTAAGTTTTAGCTTACAATACTTGGAATTCTTCTGATAGTCTGCTGCCCTAATTTACGAAACAACATTCCCTACCTAGTTTTTCCTATTTTTCCTGCTTAGCTGTGTAAAATCATGGTTTCAACAATTTGGCTATTAACTCTTTCTCTACAAGATTCATGTTTTCTTCTCACCACAGAGTTGGAACGCATCTGGCCAGCCTCAGGTGATGATCTACAGTAATGCTTCCCACACCATAATGGCAGTAGATTAATCACCCACCACTTACAGCTACTGCTGTCTGCAAGAGGGCTTTGAAGTTCTTTGCAAGAGGTGCTTGGTTTCATTTTCTTTTTTATTTCTTTGCTGAGCTCTCACAATAAGCTCTCTCCTGTGTCTGTGCATTGAATGCTGCTTCTAGGCCAGAGGGCCTCCAGACTGGTAAAGTGGAAGAGGGGGCAATTTGTGTCATAGATGCTGATTGATCGCTTGTCCCTTTGGGCATCTTTGTAATGGCCTCCCAAAAGAAAGCCCTACTGTATTGGGAGGAAAACTGGAGGAGCCATTGTGTATTCAGCAGTGTGCAGCATTTGTGACTATGGACAACAACACAGATGCTCTTAGATAGAAAAGTATTGAGGGCAGAATTAGGCGGTCCTGTTCTATGACCTCCCCAAAAAAGGGGCTTTGATTTTCACATACGGGGCTAGAGGGAACGAGGAAGAGAGATTCATCTCTTGTGCTTGCTGAGGCTTTTCGTTTTTAAGGTAAATTTCCTATGTCTTCAAAGTGAGGAGAAGATTCTAACTTATTTAAATAGCCTGCATATTTTGGGAGAAGGGCATGGAGCAGGAGTGGCTGGGCTTTGTGCCAGGGATTCAGTTCTGCTCTCAAGACTAGTGCAGAAATGGTTTGTTTTGCTTGATAACTTGTCAAAGGTAGTGACTGAGCATTGTCTGACTGCATGTACCTGAATCTCAATTCTCATACCAACAGAGTAGACAGCTGTCTCTACAGATCTGCCTAAATTTGCTCTACCAATTGCAGTTCTCAATATTTTGGTGTAGAATTAGTAGGCCTCTCCAGTCTCCCTGGCAATCCAGGATCACTGGAACGATTCTCCGTATGGCCAGAGGCTTGGGCCTTTCTGATAGTATTTGAGCCTCAAGTATTTGAACTGTGCTCATGAAGGAGTCAGACTGACTGCAAGTCTTTGAAGTCCAGGGTAGCATCCTGTATACCAAGGTGATGGGGGTAGGACAAGGTTGTAAATAAGAGAATAAATGGCTGCAAGGTGCTGTGTTCATTCTCCCTGACATTTATACATGTATCCTTGGCTCAAAATAAAAGATCTGTCCAGCATGCAGAATGTGCTGTGGTGCGATTTGCACACTCTGAGGGCAGATGAGAAATGAAAAGCAAACTAGATCTAATTAAAATTGAGATGCTTCCTCCCTAATATCAGCCGCTTCCTACCTGTGCTCACCTGACAGCCCTATCGCTCCCAGCACTGCAGCTGCTTAGTATTCATCTTGGGTTACTTCTGGGGCCGTGATTCAGAATCTGCCAAAGTGCTCCCTAGACAGGGAATAAAACTGAACAAGTGCTTTCCTGAATTTGAATCAGGTTATTTGTGCAGATTTTTATTGTTTGCATTCTAGTGTAAAGCAGTGCTTTTCCATTAGTTTTTGGTTTTACATTTTCCCCACATTTCCAACACTAACCTTTCCTTTTTTTTTTCTTCCTTTTTTTCAGGAAAAGAGGCGTAGAAGTAGTACAGGTGAGTAAAAACTATTTCCTTGTAAAGAAGGCTTGCTGATTTTAAATGCTGTCATTTGGATGCAAATATGACCTGGGCTTAATGATTTTTCTTTCCATTCAGTTCTCTGTAACAGATTCTGCTTTTGGAAAGATAGGATTCCCCTTTTTTGAAGCATGTGTTGAACCCACATGCAGTCCAGCCTAATAGACGCCCTAGTGAAAGTGGGAATGCAGTTAGGCTTTTCTTGTGTCTGTCAATTAACAAGATCTGATACTTGATTAGGTGCTGTTACTCTTTTAATTGCATTCACAGGCAGTCAAGCTTAACAGAAACAGGATCTGCCCTTTGAAAAAAAAGCTATGGTAGAAGGAATGTTCTTGTAACCCAGTGAGCAGTGAGATGATACTAAAGCGCCTTTGAGTTGTGGTCCGTCTACAGATGAGTTCAGGTGTTGGCTACATTTGTTCTTTCCCAGGTCTGAATGGTCATATTTCACACAAGATGTTACTTAAAGGATGGTGTCAGCTTGTGAAAGGAATTATGTTACGTGTCAGCTGTAACATAGAGCACTATAAGCCCTAAAAGGTGAAGGGGAAGCATGCTCTTTCTTTCTATCTTATTTTGTGTGCTTAGAAGAACTGTATGTCATAGGTTTCAGTCTTGCTGATACTTACCTGGTGCTCGTTTTGAACTCTAAAGTGGTCAGTGAGTTCCTCACTTAGTAATAGAGATTAAACTGCCTCAATAGAGAGGACAAAGGGGAGAGGAGGAAAATGGTGTGTCAGCCGCTGGTAACTGTGGTTGCTCTTAAATCCATGTGAAAGGTGCTTCTCAACACCAGCAGGGAGCAGGAGAAAAGCACTTAACAAAAAATAAATTGAAAAATCAGGCTGTGTTATTTTAAAGAATCCACCGTCTGAAAAGACTTAAAAAGTTCTCATTGCTAGTTAAAATGGAGAGGATGTCTTTCAGTTATGAGTGCTTGTCTGAGAACTGTATGGTGTTAGAAGGACAAAGGGCATACACTTCACTGGCGGCATTTAACCTTTCACCACTACAGCATCATCTTCCTTACCTGTACCTCCTATTGCTCAGAGCTAAGCACCAACTTCTTTCATCAGTTGTGATAATGGCATTACCAGACCGATGAAAACAAACCAGCATTTGCAAGGCACAGCTCGATCAGAAGCACAGAGAGAAGGTTAGCCCATATTTGTGTCACTGTCTAGGGGACATGATTATTTTACTAAAACCCCAGTGTATTACAGCCTGTATTTGTTATACAGATATATGTAGATATATAGATATATATGCACCTGCGCTGTACATTTAAGCAGCAAGGGGCTCATATGAGATGAATTCAGTGATGCCTCCATTAGTTGAGCAGAAGGCAAATTCCATTTTACTTCAGGGATTAAAGTTGCTGTCCTTCCACAGGTTGCCTCTTAGTCTCATGTTTGCGTAGCTTCATGGCTAGTCATCAGATAGACGCAAAATTATTGGAAAGTATTTATTTATATTAAGAGCATTTTGGGAAACATTTGGACAGAACTCAACATGACTTTTTCCCCATAAAAATGCTTTATGGCCTCCTAATTTATTGGCTCAAATTCGACGGTGTGGTTGAGACCTCACACTAATCTACTGGGAATTTGTGCCCCAAAGGCATACCTCGATCACTGGTGCTTGCTGCTCTGCTGGAACTGGATGGATCGAAGTGTGAGATCACCTTTTGCCTATCACTTGTGTGTTGCTTCATATATCCTGATATATGTGCTTCAGCCAGTAGGGAATGTATCAGAAATGGGCTCTTTCTTCATCCCTTATTGCTAGAAACCTTTGCTTGAGGCACCTCTCATGATCTGTCCCCCCAGCCGTACTTCAAGATGAAGGATTGTCTTGGTGTCCATCTGGTGCACAAGGTTTATTTGACAGAGGGAATATTGTCTTCCTGTGTCAAGCAGCAGCATTTCTTTGATTTCCTTCCCCTTCTCCTCCTTTGAAGAACCTGTCCTATTAGAGAGAAACCAGCTCTTAGACCTGACAGTAAGCAAGTAACTCAAAACCCAAGATACACAGGGTGTTTACCTAATTTCTTCTTTACATAAATTCAGAATTTTTCTGAATGTAGACTTGCTTTCCAGTAATAAGTAGTGAGTTGGAAGGTAAGTTTTAGTTACCGGCTTCTAGAGAGCAAAGCACAATGGACTGGTATGTGCTGACTTCTGTGAACAGACATCAGATTATTCTTTTCCAAAGATGTTTCACAGGGGCAGGAAAGGATTTTCTACAACTAAAGGGAAGCTTGGAAGTCTTCAAATAAGCACCTGTGTGACTACTGTTTCCTTCCTGCAGGGGGAATTCAGAATAGTCCTCACTTATTTAGCTAGACAGATTAAATTCTTCTATTTTGCTTTCATAGACCTAATTGTGCTGTACAGATTCAGTGAGCTGCTGCCAGACAGCAATTAACATTTTGTGACTTGTGTTCAGGTTTTGTGTTTTGTCTTCTCTCAGACTTCCACTTTGAGCAGAAAGAGTGGTTCCAGCTTTCTATTTTTATTGAGTGGGGAAACATGCACATTCTCCAAAGAGAAATAAAGCAAGAATAGGACTGGCAGTGGGATGCTAAGAAGGCATTCTCCTTTAGCAAGCAGTAAGACCGTATTTAAAGCATCACATTAAAAACAAACAGAAAACCTCTCAACTTGTGTGATGATAAATAATTGGGGTACTTAAGAAATACTGACTAAATTCTAACATAATGAGAATTCACTATGAGCTCAAGGTACAAGAGCTGAAATGTGCAACATTATATAGTACAACTGAGTAACATCCATCAAGCTAGCTTGCTTAGAAGATGGTACAGGAGATTAATTAAATAAAAAGCTTTCAAGGTTATGAACTTTCCAAAGACAGTATGAGTCTGAGCCTGCACCCAAACATTTGGAAGCCTGAATAGGATTAGCTCATTTCTGTTTTTCCACTGGGCATGGCAGAACTCTGAGTAGCAGCATCCTTAAAATCTGGCAATGTTTTGGACCTAGATTTGCTTTCTGCAACTTAAATCCAAGTCAGTGGGGCAGCTGCAAACCAGTGTTATATTACAAGGAAGAAAACCAAAAAAGCGATTTACTGGCTTTTAAAGATGGGCTTTTAACAGAATACTGTGCTGCATCTCTTACCTTGTGACAGGGCATTTGCTTATTTTTTTTAAGCAGGTATCACTCCAGCATCAGGGTGCTTTTTGAATTAGGGTGCTTACTTGTTTGTGTCCCATAAGGTAAGGAAGGACTCTTGTTCCAGTTTTGCAGGAGAAAAGACTGAAGGATGTGTCCATTTTCCCCAGGGAACCTGTTGCAGTACCAGCCCCAGTGCTGTTGGGATCTGTGCTGCAAACCTGTGCTGCAGGAATTCCAGCTGCAGCTGTCTCAGAAGGGCTGTGGGGCCCCTAGTTTGTGCTGTTGTGTGGGCACGAAGGGAAGAGCAATTAAAGGTGGTCAGCAGGGCTGGAGTTGCTGGCTCTCTTCCAGTAAAAGGTGGCACCAATTCAGCTACGTTTAATCTTCAGGCTGCATTTAAAGTATTCTGAATGTAATGCTCTTGTGGTTCCTGTGGCAGTTGCATACCTTCTCCTTTCTTACCAGCTCTTCCCACCCTTCACAGCTGCCTGCTCAGCTGGCCTGGCTTGAGCTGGTGGCCAGGGAAGGGTAGAGATGCCCTGAACAGGTGACAGACATGACCGAAGTCCATCTGCCATGGCCTGCAGGCAGTTGCTAGGCAGGCAGCAGCTGGCAAGGCTGAGGCAGAGCAGCTCTTGTGCTGGCATTGGGATGACTTGCCAGAAAATGCTTAAACTGAAGCATTTCTTAATAAATTCTTTCATCACTGTTTCAAGGGGAAGTCTGCCTACGAAGCTATGCAGTGGATGGCTGATGAGGTGTTTACTATTAAAAAAGCTATTTTCTATAATGGAATCTAGCAAATAAGGGTATTATATAGTGTCTTAAAAGTAAAGCTGTTTCTGATCTTATTCAGTTTCCAGCCCTCCATCATCCAAATCAGTGGAGGGCCAAATTTAGGATTGAAAATTGTCAGTTCTTCTTTAGCTAATGAAGTAGCCAGTTTCTTACGACTTTTCATGCTGGTGAGGGAGAGAAAGAACATCTTCATCTACCTTGTTTTTCAGGAAAAATCTGTTGGCTTAGTTTGAAGAATGTAAGAGTGAAAATGTGTGCAGTGAAGTGGAAATCATCACAAGTACCTCTGATAGAGACATGCATTTATTTTTGTTCCACAAGCTATGCAAAACCAGAATAATTAGCTGCAGCCCTTTGGCTTCTGACAAATTGCCAATTTGGTTTTTGTGTGACAAAGTTTGGAGCCTTTGTATTTCTTGCGACTTCAGAGCTATTTCAGGCACTTCCACACCCAAACTTTCCTAGAGCTCTTGCTTGCATTTTTAAATTCTAAAATAGTGGAGATTTCCTATTTTTGGTGGATGTTTTTGGTTCAAATGAACACGAATGCTCTTTTATCTTAGAAAGATGTTCTAGTCAATTGGCTATAAAAGTGGGATTAGTCATAGTATTTCAAACTGCACGCATTTTAATAGCAGTGGGATATGAAGGAGAACATGTTTTCCGATGTGGAACAGCTGATTGTAGTAGTTACAATGGTCTTGACTGCTGTCTTGTTTTTCCTTTTTCCCCCAGCTCTTTGGGAATCAAGATATTTGAAATCTTTTACTTTGGAAAAGAAAACTGTCCTTTGAGACATGGGTTTTCTTGAAGCCTGCAAAGGAGAATTCAGGGTGCCCTTCACACTTTTTAAGTCTTCAGTCAAAGTGAAATTCTAATGACAATGGTTTCTAGTATTTGTTGCCAGGGAACTGTTTTCTAGAAATGAGGAGAGGTTTATTTTCACATGAAGTATTAATGGAATAAGTTTGAAATGGCAGTGTTCTAACCAAGAAAAGGAGCTTGTAAAATATATATTTGATAGCATATATAGAAAGATGTGACTGGAAAGCTTCCAAAGCAAGCAAGGTTGTTGAGATGTTGGAGAGTTGGCTGTCTAGTTCTGGGAGAAGAAAGTTTGTTTTTACATGCATGCCAGGCCCTCAGTAAAGTGCATGTTTTCCTGAGAATGGCAGCCTGCTTTGCCTTCAGTGCATTTTTGGAAATGATGCTATAGAGGCCCTCTAGCCCTTCCCAGTCTGGATTTTGTTAGGTACTTTGCATGTGTTTGAAGGTGGGGGGCCACTGGTTAAAATCTTGGAAAGATCTCGATACTTCTTAGTGTCAGTGCTACAAAGGGTGTGCTAGGATCACAAAGTAGGGTCTTCCAAAAAAGTGCATTAATCTCAGTTTCAAACCCAGAAACAGCAAGAGTGTGGAAGAACAAATAGCAAGCAAAATCCTCCCTCTGGTCCTTCTCAGTAGGGAAGATCCTTTTATGTGAGACCTTTGCGGTAGCTGAGAAGCAGCATTGCCCAGCAGGAATGAAGCACAGGTTCCAGTGCAGGGAGAGATTATTTTGGCACGATTCTTTATATTGCATCAACACGCTGCTCAGTTAGGTACAGCATGGGCCTTTCTGGTCCACTGGGGAAGAAGAATAAATACACATCTGTTGGGGCAGGGAAGGAAGACAAAACTATGGAACATTTTCACCGTGTGGATTAAGCAGATTAAATAAACAACAAACACTTATTCTTAAAAATTAGAGTAAGCCAAACAAATGAAATTGCATTTAGATTTATTTTCGCTTTTGGTGAGTGAGAGAGAGAGCCATGAAGAAATTTTTGTGTCTCAGAGAGAGTCTCTTACTGACTGGTTTGACTACTTTCTTTTGATGGTGAATCCCAGTAGTCTTGGAGAGGTGTGGGTTCTGCAGTCCATTGCAGACAGCACCTGCATGAGTGAAAACATTAGTAAGATTTAGAAATGTGTAACTAATGTATAGTGGATGGCTGTCAGGTTGGAGCTTGTACTGTTGTGGCCTATGGAGCCAGCCTTGCCCAGCCCCTTTGTCCTCTCCCCACTCCTTGGTATGTAGTGATGAGGTGCTGATTCCTAGCAGTGCTAAAGGCTGGGATTTCGGAAGTCCTGAGTGAAAAAAATCCAGTCCCTGTGGGACCTCTGCCAAAGATTTTGGTGGCTGCAATGGGGCTGAAATTGCAGTGGGGAGTTGCCTTGCTTTGTCACTTACTACAGGCACTGTGGGCAAGTCCCTTACAAATTCTGCCTCTTTTTCCTAATGAAGGTAATAGTCCACATAGTGGAATGCCATTTAAGTTACTTTCAGATATCTAAGTGTACAGATTTAGAGAAAAATGAGTGTGTGAAGGAAAACGGGGCTGTTAATTTCTGAAGATTGCTGTGTATAATATTCTTTCTGTCATTACCGTATGTCTTCCTAGATACTTCTGTGAACTGCAAAGCTTCATAAATCCCTCATCAAGAAACAGTATGGATAAAAATAAGACCCTCACAGAAATGCTGGGTTGTAAAACTCTTTATTTGCCTCTTTTTGGAGCATACAGTCCCAGTCTTTGCACAAAATGACAATTAAACAGTGCTTTTATGAATCGTGATTATTGCAGTGGTGCCTGTTGGCCAACAAAGACTTGGCTTTGAGTCTGCATTTAACAATAGGGTTATTTGTCTCACTGGATGCAGGTGTTGTGATATGGTATCAAAACAGGCACGTGGAGTGTGTTCAGAGACATGTGACTCAGGAAATGCCTTATTTAAAACCAACCTGTCTCATTTGCAGTTTTGCTGAAACTGCAAAGTCAGTGTTGAAGTACAAATATGTATGTAGCTCTTTTGACCTTTTCAGAAGTTTTTTCTTGGGGTAGGAAGGATGGAGAGTTAATATGATACCTTGACAAGGGTGACTGTATCTCTGACCCTGTCCTCTCCCAGATGAGTGCCCCATCCCTTGTGTGTTTTGGGGGTGAAATCATGCAGTTCTCTGCTCTGTCAGAGTTTCAAGCTCATTCCTGTGACAGCAGTAGTAACCTTGTCTTCAGTCCTGGGGTTTAGTTCCACAGAGATGTTTTTAAGGAGCAGTGATTCATGTATCCACCGTAGCTCAGACTTGGTTGTTTTCAACAGAAGCTTTATAGAGAGAATATAATCAGAACAGTGATGGAGGCTATTTGCATGCCTGTCTTCCTCAGTGAGGGTGCTGGTAGGTCTGAACTGCAGATCGGTGGAGCTTGACGAAGTCTTTTCAGTGTCTGTTGACTCTTCTTTTTTCAGCTTCTGCAAGACTTACTTACTCTTTTGATCTGTGACCTGAGATAATTGTATCTGGAAATATTGCATGCTTGTTTGCTCTTCCGGCGCTTCACAATTAAAGGAGATAAACATATTCATGTTGCAAGATTGAATGGTTCCAATAAAACCTGGTGCTTAAAGACATTAGGCCCTAAAGTTTCTTAGATTTTCCTGTATTTGGTCTTTAGCCTTAAGCTAGAGAAACTCCTAGTGCATGTACTTAAGCTGTCTCTATATAAAACAGAGTACAATCAAATACAGCAAAAACTGGAAATGTCCTGAACCTCATTGCCTCAATGGAAATATAGCAGAAGACAGAAGAGTGGCTTCAACATAATTAGAACAGCACAACTTCTGTCCGCATCCTGCCCCCTTTTTTTTTCCTCTCCAAAGGGCACTGTGTTTTAAGGGTGATGTCTTTTTCTAGAATGAGGATTTATTTTTCACTTCAACTCTGCATTTCTGGTGAAATACACCTGGTTTTTCTTTCAATTTCTTTTTGCAAAAGTGTAGATCTCTTTGCTGTATAGACAGATTAGACAGAAAGGGTTTCTGCACATGTTGTGGGAGTTTTCTGTGCCTTTGGTTTTTATTTTGCAATATCTCTCATATTGACCTTTTGATGGAAAACACTTCTGGACTTTTTGACAGTTTATTTTTAATCACTGTCAGTTTTTTGGTAATATTTACTGCTAATGGTAATTTTGCACTGGTACCAAAAGCAGTGCAATTAATAGTGTAGGGTGGAAATTATTGAATCTAGGATTTCACTTTGAGGAAGACAGGAGATTACTAGGAGAAATTTAGATGATTATAAGCATAGTTTCTCCAAAGTGAGGTAGAAGTGGTTTATCCAAAATGTGTGTTTCTTTAGCATAAAGTCACAGAGCTGTAGTATGTTAATTTTTAAATTTATTTTTATTTTTTCAACCCTCTTCCCTCATATGACTTGTCAGGAAGGAGACTGCTGCTGCAAGTTTCTAGATGAGATTAGTGTGGTTCTCTACTGGCTATGCCAGGAGCAAGGGTGGGTAACCACACTTAGAAATGGATTGAAATAGTCACCAGATACCTAAGGGCATTGATCTGCCCTAAGCAGTCCCTTGTCAAGTGATGGAAGTAGATCCTCCTTTTGGAAAGCTCTTTTCAAAGAGAAGGTTGAGGGCAAGAGGTAACTTTATTCCCATAGACTGGGGAGAGCCTGGAGAGAAGCTTTCTCCGGTGAGTTCCTGTGACTCTCTCTGTTGCTCAGGTTTATACCGGGAAGAAACTTAGTTTCAAGATAGTGTGCCACTGACATAGTAATGAATCTGTGTAAATCCCAAAGGCAGAGGAACCACAAAAGCCACCCAGCTTTGTGCAGTTCTGTGAGGCAGCTTTGTTCATGGTAGTCACAGTTTGTGTTCTGCTGCTTCTCCTCCAGCTCACCTGCCCATAGAGCAGGGTGATTTTGTTCCCAGGAGGCTCTGTATCCAGGTGTGACTTTCTGTGACTCAGCTGTGATTAAAAACAAAGCAAACCCAAGCCTGACTTCAGCATGCAGATCCATCACTGAAATGGTGATGCCATAGTACATTTTACTTTAATGGTTCTTTTCTTATGTTAAGATTATTTGTGTCAAAAGGAGTCAAGAATTACTTGTTGCCCATATTATGGGTGAATAAAAGCCTGTCAAGAGAACTTGTCTGCTATGCTTTTGGTTAAAGTTTGCTCATCAGCCTGTAGGATCCTAAGGCAATGCTGTCAGCTAACAGTCAGTAAGGTATCTCACATTTCAGTCATGATTTAAAAAAAAAAAATCAAACCGAGGGTGGTGCTGCTTTGAAAACTGGCACACCAAGAGCTTACAGGTGGGAGAGCAGAAACTACACCTATATACAAACCATAGACTGCTTCTGTCATTGCTGAGCAATAGACTTACCTTACACTGTTTTTTGGTTGCTATTTTAGGATCTATGATAGTTCAGTGTCTTACTAGAATTCACTGATCAATTTTTCAACCTGAGTTTCCTTCACTAAATTATAGTTGCCTTGTTTAACTTCCCAGTTGGCGTGCTTCCCTGAATAAATTCATGTCTAATTTAAAATTGTTATACATGTTAACTTATACGTAGTGTCCTTGTTCCAGTGTGTGTTTTAAGGTCAGCATTGAGTAGTTAGTGAGGGCCTTTTTTACAAAAAAAGTATTCCTCCTCCTGGTACCTTGCCAAAGTGCAAAGAAGTTATTTACAGTGTTTTGACAGAATCATCCCAGGATGGGATGGAAAAGATGCCATTGGGACTGAGCTAATACTGTAAAAGACTGAAATGTAAGGAAAACAACTGTTGTAGAGGAATTTTTGGCTGACTTTGCAATCTGAGAAGCTTTTTAGCTTTGTTTTTTTCATAGATGGTTGATTGGAGCCAAGAGCTTCCTTTACTCAAAGGTCTAAGTGCATCTGAAATTGATTTCTTGTACAAGAAGCCTCGTTGCACAACTGCAGTGTCCTGTAACCCCAGCAGCACAGCCAGTGTTAAATTGTTCATTGCCTTACTGATGGCAAGATTAGAGAACAAGCTAACTGCTTTCTGTAGAGAATTTATGTTGATTGCAGAGAGGTCATTTGTACTTTAGGTTAGCTTGGAAAATGTTCTTTCCTGTGACCTAGATGAGCTTATTTTGTAATACCCTTTCCTTTATGATAACAACCTTTAAGTGGCTGAAAAAAAGAACGGTAGCTATAAGGAGGGAAACAGAACTTTTTCTTTTTAAGTACAAAGCAGCTTGAAACTGAGTCAAAGCAGATTACATGTTCATGAGCCTGTTGTGATGACTTACATACCATGCAAGACTTCATAGCTGGTTATCAGTGAACTAAGTGACTAAAAAGGAGGTAGAGACAGCACTTGTTCTCTGCTGGTGACGGTCCTTTCACTGCTCCTGATAGTTTTTCCACTTCTGAGCCAAAAAGGGCAGATTAGAATTGATGATCCTCCACTGGCCAGAGGACCTTTCTTCTGTCAGTAAAGGGCCATGTCCTTACGCTGCTTTCAGTTCATGTTGGGTGAGGAAACTATGCCCTGGTGGTCAGTCTTGTCTAACAGGTGTGTTGAATGCTCAGGCTCTCTGCTTTCTTTTGATAAATGCTGTGATTGCTTTTCTTCGAGGTAGCTGCCTGCTGGGTCTCTTCTTAACTTCTTCAACCTGCTTGTACAATTAAATCAATGCATTTCTACTTTTCTTGTGCTTCCAAAAATCTGAATCTTTTCGAGTGAGCCTGTAGAAGTGGATGCACACAAAAGCTATGTTGGCTCTGTGAGCACTGTGTGCCACATAGGTGTGATTATGCTGTGCCTGAGCAGGTACAGCACTCTCAGGGACCAGGACAGTGCTGCTGCTTGTGCTGTAGCATGTTCAGTCTATACAGTACAGTCCAGGCCTTGCAGTGCTTTTTAAAGGTCTGTTGGTGTAATGTCTTTCTACTAGTTTAGTGCAGTCAGCCCTCTGTACAGCAGCTCAGTGGATTAGATTTACTTCTGTATTAGTACAGAGTAGGTCTGACTTCAAAATAGCACAAGGAAGGAAAGAGGCTAGTGAGGTACCCTGATGGTCAGTGGTAGTTGGTGTAGTGGAAGCTTAGGAGGCAAGTGGAATTGCATTTTCCCAGCTGCCTCTTCAACTTCTCCCATGTCAAGGTTCTTTCTTCTGAAGTGGCAAAGTGCTGACTTAGACGCAAGGTTTAAAGGATGCTTTCAGCAAGTCTGCTTTCACCACACTCCTAGCTTTGCTTACTATGTCTCTGCACTGCCAAGCAGCTCACACCCTTGTGTGCAAGGAGGACCTCTCCAGGCAGGAATGGAACAGGGAGTGCCTTACCCAATTGTAGCCCCAGTGAAACACCAGCTGGAAGTACTAGTATTGCAGGTGGGGAGTGTCTTGCTCAGTTTGGAGGGACCGAGTTCAAACTGAAGGCTGGCATGGACAGCCCACTGTCCTTGAACCACACGGGACTTGAAAGTTGTTCTTATGTGGTTGCTAAGCCATGGTCACATCCCAGGAACTGTGGCAGTCCCGAGTCAGTGGAGGTTATTGTTAGGTGTCCTGTACTTTCTTAGCAGCTGGCAAAGCAGTCTCTTGGTGTTTTTATAGCTCACGACTCTGTGACACTTTTGCTGTGTTCTTTTCAAATCAGTGTATCTGACTACTTTTGCCTTTTCCATAAACCTGAATATACTCCATTTTGGAGGATTGCTTTTTATGACTACTGTCCAAGACTCTTCTGGAGTGGGTACAGCCTAACTCTGCTTACAGGAAAATGATTTTGAAGTAATGCTATGCTGTCTTTTTGTTTAAGGAATCACAATGCAAATGCAGCATAATCATGCTGAAAAATAATCTGTCCATGGTAATGCTGTCTTGATGGTCTACTTCGTTACTACCCAGATATGTCAGTCTGTAGCCAAGTTTTGGTGCAGTAATACCATCAAGCTAATGTTTAAAAGAAGAGCTGACAGAGTTTATTTCATCTTCAATAGAGAGAAGTACTAAGCATAGTTGTTGATGATTGGGAATTTTAATTCCTTACAAATTTTCTTAAGATTGATGTGCTGCAACTTTATTTATTGAATCTCTCAGGATTGTTTATGATTTTGTCTCAAGAACTTGGTGTGTTTGCAGAGGATCACTTAGCAACAGTCTATGGCACAGTGACATGCTCGTGCTAGTACGATGAAGCATAACACAATGAGGAAACACCCAGAAACAGCAAGTAAATAGAAATTTAAAGTGAAACAAAGCAGCTCATTTACTGAACAGTTCCACATTTCTATGAAGGGGCACTGGTTGTAAAATACTTTACTTACATGTTTTTAATCTTGATCTAATGATACTCTCTGCTTATGGAGATGTTCACATTCATGGGACATCTCCAGCTGTTATAATGGAGCATCTCCTGAGTACTTAAAATAAAACCAACTATTTGATATTGAAACAACTCATACTTTAATCTGTTAAGTCTTCTTAATTAGTGCTCCACCAAATAATAGCTAAGGAATAAAAGTTCCCTGGAAGGGTCTGGGCTCTAGACTGGTATTCCAACTTTACAGCTTTGTGCACACTTTGTACAGCTCTATGACTCTTCTGCTTCTAATAATCAATATTTCTATTCCAACTTTACAGCTTTGTGCACACTTTGTACAGCTCTAAGACTCTTCTGCTTCTAATAATCAATATTTCTATTCCTGTGGTGGGGTTTTTTTCTTGTTTAGGGTTGGGGTTCTCTTCAATCAAGAGGAATTATAAGTTCAGGTCTGAATGTCTGTATATTTCAGGCCTTTTATTATTGTATATTGATACCAGTAATGGGCTTGACTTAAATGACTTCCAAGCAGTGCCATGGAAAGGGACCTGGGGGTCGATGACAAGCTGAACATGAGTCAGCAGTGCCCTGGCAGCCAGGAGGGCCAAGCGTGTCCTGGGACCATCAGGCACAGCATCGCCAGGTGGGCAAGGGAGGGGATTGTCCCACTCTGCTCTGCACTGGGGCAGCCTCGCCTTGAGTCCTGGGTGCAGTTTTGAGCACCACAATATAAAAAAGCCATTAAGCTGTTTGAGAGCGTTCAAAGGGCCACAAAAATGGTGAAGGGCCTTGAGGGGAAGCCGTAAGAGGAGCAGCTGAGGTCATTTGGTCAGTTCAGCCTGGAGAAGAGGAGACTGAGGGGAGACCCCACTGCAGTTACAACTTCCTGTGAGGGGAAGAGGAGGGGCAGACACTGATCTCTTCACTCTCAAGACCAGTGACAGGACTCGAGGAAAGGTATGGAACTGAGCCAGAGGAGGTTGAGGTTGGATATCAGGGAAAGGTTTTTCACCCAGAGGGTGGTTGGGCACTGGAACAGGCTCCCCAGGGAAGTGGTCACAGCTCCAAGCCTGCCTGAGTTCACGAAGTGTTTGGACAAGACTTTCAGGCACATGGTGTGATTCTTGGAGTGTCCTGCACAGGGCCAGGAGTTGGACTCAATGATTGTGATGGGTCCCTTCTGCTTGCACTGGAGGTGAAAGCTGAACATGATCAGAAAAAATCTCTTTTAAAAATTGCCCTCAGGGTCTGGTGTATAGACAATAAGTAAGTGGGAAATGCCCCACATCTGTGTTTGGTACAACACTAAAGTGACAGGAACATAGATTACACTGTGTTTATGGATCTTACAGGCTCAAGGAGTGCATAGTAGGTGTGGGAAAAGTTAAGTATTGTAAGGAAATGCTTTATTGTAAGTATTCTTTCTAATTCTGGGATGTGCACTGAACAAATTCTACTATTTTTTTAACTTTTCAAGAAGGAACCGAAATGCAGTATTTGCATTTAGTGTTAACTGAGTTTTACAGCAGTTTGGATATGAATCCAAGTTTTAATGGAAAAGCTGAGATTTTGGTGGCATTCAATTTGTTGTTGCTGGTATTCCTGCAGTCACTTAAAATTCTTAGTTTCTTGACCTTAGAATCTGGAGTCTTCAAGAAGGAAAAAACAGGGAATATTAATATTTTCTTTGGAAAATATCCTGTGTTAAATATATTTGTATAGTAAGGAAGATATGAAAATACAGTGCTAAGCATGACTGGTGTTATTTTCTACTAAAATGGGGAGGCTATCATACTTAAAGACCTCAGGTCTTTACTCAGTTGCTATATTACTCTGCCCTACAACAAACCTGTAAGCTGGAACAGCTCAACAACAAAACAGTGCTGAATTCTCTCTCAGTTTGCAGAACCAAAACTGTGTCTATAATGTATTTTAACACCAAGGGATGAGATCTTCTGGTGTAGCATGCTTCACTGACCTGCAGGTTGGCATGCTCTATGCTTCATTCAGAACACTACAGATGTTGAAAATCATACGTCACTGTGTTCACCCAGGCCAGGTTTCTCTGAGATGAGGCAGCTCTAGGAAGTGGGGGAAGGAAATGCCACGTGAAGTCTGTTTCGGGCAAGGTTATGACAGTTTAAGCTGACGAGGTAGGCCAAACCAAGCCCATCTTGGTTGTCTTGTTCTGTGGGCAGCATAAAGAGATTATTTAAGGTTGTGCTGTCATTTCTGCGGATGCTTGCAGCAGCCAGGGATTTGAAGGACTTATATTTTATCGGAACAAGAAACCATTAATTGTACCTAGAGCCTTGAATTAAGTGCCCTCATTGCAATTGTTTGCATGTAAACCACATGCAGTGCTACCTAACATTTCAGTCTGGTGTTGGGAACTTTATAGCAGACTTTTCTCTCCTGTCTGATTTCCATGCATTTCCTGCTATCTACTTTAATATCCATTGCTTCATGCATTTGTCATTTGTCCTGTTTCAAAAGCATTTGACCAAGAATAAATGGGTAAAAGAAAAAGTTCTCTACAAGCTAATTCTAAAACTGAAGACCATCTCAAAATAGTATTTGTAGATATGTTTTATTAAGGCTAGCAGTAAAATCATTAGATGTTGCTTTTCTATGTGTTGTAGTTTGGGGTTTAGATGCTCAAAAGAGAGCAATGGCATGTCTACCAAAAAGTTCAAGTCACTTAATCTCCATATTGAAAGCATGTATTTATGTTAAGGATACATAAAACTTGCTGGTCGGTAGTTTGCATTTTGTCCCTTGTTTTACAGGCTTTTACTGAATGTCTCATTTCTTTAAGCTCTGCATATGGAACTTCCTTTTGAGCTGAATGTTTCTGCAATTAACATAAGCAGGTTAAACCTGAAGTACAGAGCTTTTGAAGAGCAAATTTTGAACTTCAGACCACTCTTTGCACCGGCTCTGCATCCTTCTTTGTTCTCCTTCACAAACATCTGCCCTGTGGCGTTCAGAACAGGCTGTACTGAAGGACCTGTGTTTGGAGCCCATCCTGTGCTTGTGCTTGAAGTTGTCTGGAGGCAAGCCAGCTCCTCGTTTTAAGGTTGCAAAATTGTGCTAGCGTGGCAGAGGATTGGCTTTGTTCTCCATGGGTCTTACTAGCCTCCTGAGCCCTGTGCCACATCATTGAGACCAGGCAGCATCCCCAGCAGAGCCAGGGTCCATCTGCTCTGATGGTGGAAAGAAGAGGCAAATTGTGCATGTTTCTGCCTGTATGTGACCACAGACCTACTCAAAATGTGTTAATCTATCCATGTACAGCATTAGAATGACTGTTTCTGTAGAGAGAGCACTGGTGATGAGAAGCCTCTTGCTTTGTGATGAGCTGTTAGGACGGTTCCCTCTAAACTGCTCTGCTCCTTGCTAGCTGTGTACCAGCTTACACTGCTGTGTTTGTCACACCTTGTTCCCTGCACTGGGACAGGCAGAAGCATGCGTTGCCACTGGGGTGTGGCTGCAGCACATACTGGGCTGTAAGCTATGGTGCTAGCTCCTAGCTGGAGGTGGCAGCCTCAGTGTTTGAACACTTGCTGTTGTGTCCTGCAGCCAACCTCAGTGAGGAGTCCTGCCTCCTGGACCACTGCTGAATGCTGAATTACAGCTTGACTCCAGTTGTAATCTTCTGACAGACAAGCGTGGTAGAACTAAAGCTGCCAACAATAATTTTTTCATATGTTCCTTTAGATTTTGAAAGGTGATTTTTTTTTCTTTTTAGTGGCATAGAATGTGTAGTGGGAACATGAAATTTGCAGTACTACAGTGGAAATGAGGTGCTCTAGTCAAGGGCAAGTAATCATTAGAATACATACTAGGTATCAAATTAGTTTCACAGTTAGTAAAAATTGTTTAATGATTTTATTATTTCCACAAAGATAAGTATTCAGTCAGGTTGTCAGTTATGATGGAGGTCATGGTGAGCGGAAGTTCTGTGGCTTGGGCCATAGGACAAGTCAGGTGAGTGACCATACTGGTCCTTCTTATATCTGAAGTCTGAGGTAAGTTGCTAAGTTATGAGCCTGCTTTTCAAAGGTGCTCAGCAGCTGCTGTTGAGGTTCATGGAAAAAACAAAATTCTCTAGCATTTCATACTTATCGTGGGGCGTAAATATGAATGCAGCAGCCCACTCTGCACAGACGTGTGTCTGTGAATCTCATCCCATCTGTCCACCCATCCCCCAAAGAATCTTAGCTGAAAAATTTTTTCTGAATGAATTATCGAATGCTGGCAGATCTTCTGACCATCTTTACTGTTAAACTGCTTGTATTTGTGTTGTTCCAGACCTCTTCTGTTAACTTAGTGATGCAAGCGTGCATGAGTGACTTGTACTTTTGGGGCACAGGAAGGCAGTGCCTCTCAGTCTGTGTGCTGAAGCTAATCCATTGGTGTCCTTCCCACTGTGAACACTCATAGAAATTGCTGTACTTTTTTTGGACATTTTTGAGGGACTTTTCTAAATTCAGAGCAAAATATAATACAATGCAGTAGCCTGTGTTTTGCTTTACACAACAGCTTGATTTTGCTGTTTGGGTTTCTCATGGCTCTATTTAAAAAAAAATACTATGTGAATCTACTATAGGAATTCAACTCTGTGATCCTTGTGGGTCCCTTCTAATTCAGGATATTTTGTGATATCATGATACCTATTGGCAGTGCAGTAGAAGAAAACTAAAATTACAGGCTTTTAATTTTTTATTTCCTAAAAAATAAGCTTTACAGAATGAGGACTTTCTGTTAATGTTTCAGTGATTACACTTTTATTCCTTTGCAGTTAATGAGATACCACCATATGCAAAGGAACATGCCTACTCCAAAGGCATGCTAAGTATGTGGTAGGGAAAGGCAGCTTGTAATACTAATTTCAGGATGAAAACTTTTTTTTTTAATGAGATAATTTCAGTATTCAGTGAGGGATTTTGGTTCTGTGGGAACTGGTCAAATATAGCAGACATAAATATAGAAGGCAAGTAGCATGGCAACTTGGAGAGCCTTTGCCCCTATGGAATAAAAAAGCCAAACACACCAGCAGCTTATGGCTGCATTTTTAGTATGCTTTTTTGAAAGAGTCTGAAGGGGTGAGGGTATGAGAGACTGCTCTCTTCAATAGTGTAGAGAGACTTCATAAAAACCTTTCCTGTAGTCTGGTGCACCCTGCGGTCCAAGGAGGTGGCTCTGGGCAGAAGCTGTGGGAGTGCTCCTGTGATATAGCTGGGAAAGTGGGGTTGCAGGAGTAGCCTTTGTAGGTAGCATCTTTTCCACCTGGACTGGGTGATCTGCTAAAGAGCATGAAATATGTAGTTATGTTGCTGATCTGGACCAAAGTCAATCCCAGTGTGTCCTCCTTTCCTAATTTTCCTAGGAAGATTCATGCTAACACGAGTGGGGGCCTGTGACTCAGTCGTGCCTCCCATTGCATTTTAAAATACCATGTATTTTAGATAGAGCAGTCTCAGACCCATTTTTGAGGATACCACCCATTTTCTCCAGAACTCAGGACAACTTTCGGATTCTGAAATAGCAAACTAATGTAATGAGCTTGAAATGTCTAAAAAAAGGAAGAACTGTGAAAGAAAAGTTTTATTACCAAGAAAATGAAGGTCAGCCCTCCTGCAAGCACAGGATGAAGAGGGGAAACTTTATACTCCTGGTAAAAGTAATACCCTTGCTGTTGCTTCCTAAAGTAAAATCCAACCAAAAAAAAAAAAAAAAAAAAAAAAGAAAGAAAAAAAAAGTGAAAAAAATTGTTACTCTATTGCTGTCACCTTTATAGTGGGTAGTTAGCTTATGTCTAACTGCCTTGTGTCAGTCTGAGATATAAATATAAGTGATAAAATGCACTTTATTGGATGGGCTGGAAATTAATTGCTGTTAGACCTTAGTTGTTTCTCATCATGTTTCCCATAGAAGGAGACAGCTTGAAAGGCACCCATTTTTCATGAGCTATTTTTATTACTCAAAAGTTACTTGAAGCACTTATTTGAGGCATTTATTTTCAGCAGAGAAGAAAACAGCTGAATTCTCCTGTGCATATTCTTAGTTTCTGCTGTATGGTGAATTCTGCTGCAAAGCCCACTGCCGTGGTGGTAATACAGCTGGATTGCAGTGCCTTGCCTCCACCAGTGCCAACTGTGTGAACCTATGTTTTCTTGGTTTTAACCATAAAACCAGTTCCTGCCAAATATTACCAGGATATGTTCGGTGGTATTTAGCATGGTTCAGCTACTTTTCCATTTTGCTTTCTTCTACCGGCAATAAAATTATTAAAACTGAAATTGCCACTGTTAGCAGGAAAACCAAAGGTGAGACTGCCCCCAGCATAGTATTCATTGCCAGTGCACCCTGGAGATGAGTTGGCTAGTTTTTGTGCTTTCTGGAGTCATCCTGGGTTGCAGGGTGCATAAAGGGAGGAAGGGGAAGAAAGATGATAGATTGCAATGAGAAAGGACGACAAGCCTTGGAGTCTTACTGTCAGTTACTCATGGCAGTAATAAATATGACATGACCTTTGTCTCTTAGAGCATCTTTACCAGATATAGATACTCACAGTGTTGAAACACCTGACTCAGGATGTGCTATGGAAGTGCACGTTCCGTAATCCTTGCTGCCTGGCTTCTGCTGAGCCCAGGTTGCCTCTGAAAGCTCTTATCAGACAGTAAATAAAACCAGTTTTGTTTGCAAAGGGAGTTTCCTAATTGCCCTGGTAGCTTGTTTGGTATTGAAGTGCCCATACTGGAGAGACTATGAACTTGTCAAATATTGAAAACTGTCACTTCTTTAAGTTTCTTGGTGAAAAGAGAGGCTGTTGTCCCTTTGTCAAATGAGCTGGACTTTTAAAAATGCTGGTTGTTGATAGTCAATGCAAGGAAGTGCCTGGAACCACAGAGCAGATTGCAGCACATAGCACTTCCCAAAATACACTTACATTGGTATGTCTCTGCAAATAGCTGCAGGTCACAGCTATTAAACCTGCGGTTACTCAGCCCCATGCTGCTACAGGATAGTTAATGGGCTGAACTCTAGCTATGATAGGTCTTTTTGTATTGTTAGTGGTATTCAGATGTACTGCTGTCTACTGCGTTGTGAATGCCACAGAGCCGAGCTGTGTAAGAGTTTCTTAAACCTCAGAATAGATTTGTTTGGAAAGCTCTAGTTAAAGCTTGAATGACACACGTCTGTAGTAAGCGATATATGAATACTCAGAACACTAACCTTGCAAGCCTGCCTTGGTTAAGGACATGGCAAATGTCTGCACTCTATGGAGTGGAGGAGGCCAGTCCTTTTCAAATGTAGGAGATCATTTTCTTGGCCTTAGTTTCACATTTTGCAGGCTGGCAGGGTCCCGAGCTGAGAGGCTGCTCAGGGATCGAAGCTGGGCAGGCTGTGGTCACAGAACTGGTGCTGCCTTATGGAAGGGGACAGGTCCAGTCCCCCTGCACGGTGATGGTGTCGTGCTCTGCTGGAAGCAAAAGTGCTGTGACAAAGAAAGGATCCTGTTTAAAAAGTTCTGTGTAAAGCTTTTCTGGTTGGCTGAATGGGGGGGGGAGTTCTGTATATGTGGAAATACCTCTGCGGTTCTTGAAGTGCAGGATTACTGCTTATGTTTTGTCTGTTGTTTGGTTTAAGTTCTTTCATAAAGCTTCAATCGACTGGACTTTCACCAGTTCCCATGGGAGATTGCTCCATGGTCTAACATGTTTGTGTGCCAGCAAGTCTTGCTGGTGATCAGCCCATACGTTTCCTTCTTGTCACCCTATCAGTCCTAGTTAACCCATTTTGTATTGTGCTCATCTTAAGCATTCTCTCTCTTCTAGGGCAAAGCACCTTTCAGATGGTGGTACTCTTTGACCTTACCGCCTCTTTGTCATGGCTTAAAGTAGGGTTGCTCCACAGCTACCTGGCTTCAGCAGCTGATGAGCTGTAAATCCACACCCTTTATCTTGTGGTAACTTGTTTGCTTGGATGTAACCTAAGAATTTCAAGCTAACTGCCTAGGAAATTTGGGTACCTAAAGGTCACAGTTGTGACCTGGAAACCTGAATCCTTATGTTCTCTTGGATATCTTATCTATGTTTTGCCTTCTTAGTGGAAATCAAGCCCTTTTGCCTGTTTTTTTTTGCTGGTCACAATGTTTCTTCCAGCATTGTAGTGCTCTTTTTCCTGTCAGCTTTGAAAGGTGCAGAAAAGAAATGGCTTTCATTCCATATATTTTGCAAGGATACCGTATATTGACTTAATGGTGTTTTGGAAAGGACTATGGTTTACTTTATGTAAAGCTTGATGTAATACAATTGGAGTTTGTTCTCCTTTTTCTTCTTCCCTGCCATTTGCACTTGAGAAAACTCTCCCGGTTTAGCTCCCACACCCTGCAGCAGAAAGGTTTCCTGTACTGCTGGTATGGTCCTTTCTGCATATTTGATTATGTTACCACAAAGGTGTATTTCTGAGGCACCTACACTTCTGCTTTCACGCAGTATATTCATACTGAGGCAGCCATGTAGGGAGTGAACTTGGGTAAGAAATGCAGTGGTGTTTGTTATATTACAGACCATGTAGCATTGAGAAGAATCTTCTGTTTTGATTCCAGTCTTATACCTTTCCCCAAAAGGTGATTTTTATGTGGAACAGGTTTGCAGGTAGTATTATAATTTTAATTTTAAAGCACGTTTTGCCAGTAAACAAATAAATAAATACATAAATACCAACTGCTTGCTGGCTTTCTGCTTACTTCCCCTGCTATTTTATGAAACCCCCAAGACATTTTCTGCCACTCAGAAGTTTCCATTGGGCTATGTATAACAATCCCCCAAAATCTGAGGAGTGCCTCAAAGGGTTCCCACTCACTCCTGGGAAAGTACTCTACTTTCACAAAATTTCCCTTGGTTCAAGATCTACCTATGCCAGGGTTTCCCTGCAGTATTTCAGGCTGATTCAGGTGAAGTCTTTTGCATGTTGATTCATTTTTATTCTCAAGTGAATTTGGCAAAACTATGTTGGTGTTTTTTTGCATATCTTTAATTTTCCTGCTTCTCTTAAAGAACAGCTAGACCTTTCTGGAAAGGTTCTCAAAGAGCATTCATCTAA
Source organism: Falcunculus frontatus (assembly GCA_013398115.1). Classification (NCBI taxonomy): domain Eukaryota; kingdom Metazoa; phylum Chordata; class Aves; order Passeriformes; genus Falcunculus; species Falcunculus frontatus. The sequence goes on along the minus strand of VZRV01005745.1, from coordinate 3,241,803 downwards.
CTTGTCATCTTTTATTCTTATGTATTGCACTGCTCCTGGGAGTAATCCTCCAGTTGTAGCATGATGCTGTTTATCCCCCCCAGTGGCACCCCCAGCTGCTTGCCTCTTGCAAAGAAGACAAATGGTTATTGTGTTCTGGAGCCATGCCAGGTCTTGTGTGTCTCCACTTGGTCAGTATTGTTGTGTTTTATTTAGGAACTAGCAGTGTTTGAATAACACTGGTTTATTTTGAGCCTTTCCTTCTCCATCTCCCCACACTTCCCTCCCCCTCATTAATTTTTTGTTTAGACACCTGGGCTTAGTAAAGAGAGACAGCCCAGCCTGATAAGCTCCTTAGTAACCTGAGAAAATACACTTTGAGTTTGAGGTTTTATAATAATGGTGAAGGGAATGTTTAGGGTTTTGTACAAATTTTCAGGATGATTGGTTTTGTTAAATTGTCTGGCTCAGAAGAGAAGTGTTACCAATTTTGAGTGAATTGTTACACTCAAATTTCATTGAGAGTAATGTGAACAAGCAACTCAGCCAGACTTTTATATATGCCTGTCAATATTTGTTTCAGAGTAAACACACCCTCATCAAAATCAAATGACTTCTCTGTTTTTATTGTCTACCCTTGTGTCTGCAATGCTCATTTTCTTTGATGATTCAATCAAAATTTCAGCCGTGATCCCTCTGTTACTGCTCTGAATAGCAGGTGGCTTTACAGGACTGTTCCCCTCACTGCTGATGGTTGGTTATCCCACACACATACTTGTATAACCTCCTTCCTTGGAAAGCCTGAAGGGCTTCATAGAGTCATAGAATGGTTTGGGTTGGAAGGGACTTTGAAGATTATCTTGTTCCAACCTCCCTGCCATGGGCAGGGACACCTTCTACTAGACCAGGCTGCTCAAAGCTCCATCCAGCCTGGCCTTGAACATTTCAAGGGATGAAGCATCCATAACCTCACTGGGCAACCTTGTCCAGTGCCTCACCACCCTCACAGTGAAAAATTTCTTCCTAACATCTAATCTGAACCTGCTCTCTTTCAGTTTGAAGCCATTCCTCTTTGTCCTGTCACTCCATGCCCATATAAGAAATCCCTCTCCATCTCTCTTGTAGCCCCCCTTTATGTTCTGGAAGGCTTCATGAGTAGCTCTCACATAAGGTGAGCATGTTCTTATCTTCTCTTCAGCCAGGCCTTATTTAGCAGTCATACCCATAAGTAATGACATGACGTAGCTAAGAGTGATTAGCAGACAGTCCACTAATTTTCTCAGGGAACTGGGAATGTATCTTGGTCATCTTCTTAGCTGTACATTAGGGAAATGGTTTCAGTGCCAGTGTTGAAAAGGGCATGTTCTGTCAGCGTATTCTAAATAATTCTTGAAGGATGTGAAAAGCTTGGAACAGCTGAAATAAGTAAAGGAAAAGAAATAGAATGGGGGGGAAAAATGTTATGTCAAAACTCAAGATCTACTGATAGTGAAATGACTTTCCTTCTTTTAAATTGCACAACTGAAAAGATCACATTGCATTAATATGTTAAATGTAACTACAACTTTTCTCTCTCTGTGGCTTCATCTTACAAAGATATCTGTGTACGTGTGTGTAGAGATGGAAAAGGGATTTTAAAAGAGACATTGGACATTCACCTGAACAACAGAAATGCCTGGTCTCTGCCTGCCAGATGTTCTAAAATGTATTATTCACTTCTAATTTTAACCCTATCACATGATTTTAAATCTGAGTTTAGCTACAGCTTGAGCTTGAATTTGAAGATACTTTGTAAACCAGTGTGGTGGGTTGACTCCAGCTGGCAGCTAAGACCCCAGCCAGTCCCTGCTCACTCACGTGGGCTCAGGTCTCCCACCTGTGTCCCCTCCCAGCCTCTTGCCCACCTCTATCCATGGGCTGCAGGGGCAGCCTCAGAGGCAGAGGTGGTCTGAGCAGTGTGCAAGCCCTGTTCAGCAATAACTGCAGCGCGGGTGTGTTATCAACACTGGTTTTGTCACCAGTTGAAAACACAGTGCCATACAAGCTGCTGCTGTGAAGAAAATTAACTCTATCCCTGCCAAACCCAGTACAACCAATGACTGTCCTAAAGAGCCTTGTTCAGAGATTGGTTCTTGCTCTCTTGTGAAAGAAGGAATATTAGGTAGCTCTAGGAACTTTGAGGAACTTTGTCACAGAGAAGCAGCTCCAGAGCCTTCAGCATACCTTGGGAGCTGGTCAAAGCTTACAGTACTGCCCTGAAGTTGGGAAGCAGTAACAGACACTGCTCCTGGCTAGTTGCAAAAGTGGAGTAAAGAGGCTGTGCTAAACACATCACTGTATCAAGCTGCAGGATCCTTGACTTTGGCTGATGTTGCAGAGACCTGAAAAGCTCAACGAGTTGAGATATAGTCAAAGAATGTGGGTGTCAGTTCTGTTCTTGTATGGCTCACAGCTGCTGTAGCTTCAAAAGCATGTCTCTGATGTCCTGATCCAGTTTTTAAAGACAGAGTAAAATGGGCTAATGATAAAAATGCACGGTGGAGGAAATAACTTGAAAGGGCTTAAATGACCTCCTGGATGGTGAACTTCCAGGTGTGAGAACGCAGCAGGCACTCCAACTTAAAGGAAGTCAGTCTGCTAAAGCTTATTAAGGTAATGCTGATAGCAAAGGGACAGAAACCAAGGCTTCCCAAGGTGAGTCTGATGCCTTGGAGGATAGTGCATTGTCTTTTAGTTAAAACATTGCAGTTCCAGCTATAATAATCCTTGTATTTTTCTTCTGAAAAGCTGCTGTGAAGAATTAAAAATCCTTGAAGGTCAGCACTGATGGGCACTCCCCAGGGCCTACATCCAGGACCAAACTGGCCCCACAGCTGTGGGTCAGTAGGAAGCTGGTATGGAGGATGCCTCTGCTGGTTTTCAATCTCAGTGTTTTTCTGAGGTCTTGGCTTAAGAGTTCAGCACTTCAGGGCATGCACACAGATCTTGCAGTGCTTCCTATTTGCCAGCAGTTAGGCTTTCATAGTGCAGCGTAGCTCTTTTATGCATTAGACATTGCATGTGGCTGCAGTTGTGCACAAGGCACCGGGAAGGTTTATCTCTGGTTTTGCATAAAGACCTCCACCTTTCCTTACATCATCTCCTCTACACCCTGCCTCTTGTTTCCATGCAAATAGGGAGAAAGAGGGAGGAATAACGGTAAGGTGCCATTTACTACACAGTTATAGATAAGATATCCTTTTTAATGCAACGTATGACAGAAGTTTCCTGACACAAGTGGCTTTCTGATCCGTAGTTCTCCAACATCCCTTGCTCCAGCTTGGACAAGTTGATTATTTCCTCCTACCAGCAGATGTAGATAGGAACAGTTGGAGCTGTGATAACTTTGTTTTTAGTAGGGGCCAGCTGGGTCACACACCTTCTCTTTCCTGTCTGTAAACACCAGCGAGGGATGGCCCTGTGGGCTGCTGGCAGGGAGTGGTGGCCTGACTGAACTGACGGGGACTGATAGGAGAGGAGGGAGATGCCAGTTCAGCAGTCATCCTCAGCTGCCAGGGGTGCAGGGAAATAAGGGAGGCTTGTAGAGAGATGCCAAGCGGAGAGGGAAGTCATAGTCAGAAATGCTTTTTAATGTCTCTCGTAAGGTGAGAATTGGGAATTGGACAGCTCTGGATCACCTGCCTTCTGTTGGGGGTCCACTGCTGAAGGCACCTGTAGTCACATTGCAATGCAGCTTAAAGGAAGCAGCCTTTGGAAATTGCCTTACCAGCTCCTGCTGGGAAATAATTTTTTCACTCTGCTGTGATGTGCAGGGTGAACTTAATCTGCAGGAACTCTTTTTGCCAGTTGTCTGAGGTTTTTAAGTCAGCTTTTCAGTTCCAGTGGGTTGAGCAAGTACAGTAAGTCAGGTGATGCAAAGGGGGAAAATTCTGCTCTATTTTTCAGCATGGTCTATTAGAATCCTCATTAAATAGAAGTTTCCCCTGAAGTTATATGAAGGTGATTCTTATGTGACTGATGCTATAAATTAAAATGGAAAGTCTCTTCACATCTTTTGTTTTCAGTAAGGAAAGGGGGTTTCATTTGGAAATACAGGTTTATCCTGAAAGTTTTGAGTGTGCTTGTGCCCAAAAGGTTTAAAGGTATTTTGCTTAGCCTCGCAGTGAAGACCAAATGGTCAGGAAGCTTGTGGAAGAGGTTTTGTCAGCAAACAGGCCCTTTTTGCCAATTGTATGTGAAAACTTTTGGGTATAAAAGCCGTGCCTGCAATGATATGTGATTTCAGTTTTTTCTGCTCAGAAAACTTGAAGCTGACTGATTATGGTGAGGCGCTTGGCTCCCAAGTGGAACAGGCAAGGGACAGAGTTTGTGTTCATATCATAGTTTTAAGGACTAATGTCAGAGAGTACTTCTAATTATCAAGTGATATGACTGAAATGCAATGTAATGGTTTCAAGCCCTCTTTTCTCCCTGAAATATAGGCTTCTAAATATTCCAGTGGTGACAAATGACTACAGGGAAATGTGCAGAAGTTCAACATAAGTTCTTGGTTTCAGAAGATGGCTCAGAGTGGCAATGTAGTGGTTTCTTCTCTGCCATGTCCTAAGTGAAAGTTAACTAGTTAGAAGCAAAGGGGAGGAAGAGCATGTGTATGTGTATCTTCTCCAACAAGGGCTCTTGGAAAGGTAGGAATATATGTGTAAAAGAAAATACAAAAATGTGTTTACCATCTATAAATGTGTATGTTATACTCACCTTTTTTTGGTGAACAACTTTCTTAGTAGTCAGGGCTCTAAGTTCAGCTGAGATGCTTCTGTGCTCAGCTGGTCTCTGTGCATGTTATTCTGCCCTTAGTAGTTCAGTGTGTCCTTGCTGAAAGCTGTGTAGCCGTGTTTAGGTGCAGTGTCACACCCATACTCTTGCTTCTCTAGGTGTGGTCAAGCTAGTAGATGGAGTCAAATAGACCTTCAGAGAAAAGGCAGGAGATTTCTGAGCATTTGGCTGTTTTAGAAGTGACTTTATGTCATGCCAGCAAAGCAGGAATTGGAAAAAGGGATGTGAAGTCCAGCAGTGACAGAGGTGTGTATATGTTTATGGCAAGCTTTTATGAAGTGGAAGCAGCAGGATGCAAGAAAATGCTAAGGTGCTGGTTGGATTTTTGAAGTGGGCTGTGGAAGGTGGCTTTGTGGGTAGATGAGAGGTGGGAGAGAATAAGCTCAAGAATTTTGAAAATGAACAGGGGAGGGCTTCCCTCTGGTCAAAAAGAAGGGTGATATGTTGAGATACAATGAATCTGGAAGGTCCGGGCTGCAAGAAGAAGAGAGTTTGAGAGAACTGATGATGACTTCTAAATAGCAGGCCCACTAGTTTGGTGTTCGTGTTCACAGAGACTGACATAAGAGGGGAGCTCAAAGAGCTAGCTGGGACAGGAGCAAGAGCAGAGGATGGGGTAAGAGTCAGAGGTAGAAAAGCAGAAACCAGAATTATGAACTGGAGGTCTGGTTACAATGAAAAACAGCTGAGGGGAAGAAGACCAAAGTGTAAAACTGAGGCTGCTGTGAATGTCTGCTGGAGCAGGGGCCTGGGGGCAGATGGGAGCTGGGACCAGCCCTCCCTGGCAGCGAACAGAATGGGTCTTGCCCAGGTGAAAACGGTGGAGAAGTGATGCCATGGTAAAATTTGGAAAGAGTTTGGAGCTACCCTCGTGCAAAAGATTGGAGAAGAAAAGAGAGAGCAAATGAAGCATCATCTGTGCTGATGGATGAGAAGCGGCAGAGGGCCTCTTCACAGACAGCTGAGTCACAGTCAAGACAAGTGCCTTGAAATCAGAGCTCAGGGAGAGAGTGTGTGCAAACACGGTTTGAAAACTAGGTTATAGCATGAGACCTTCTAGGAGTGTGTCTGGCACTCTCTGTCCTGTGGTTATAAGCTACACAGACAGGCTTTTCACACTCTAGCTGTGTCCTTGTATTTTAACTATTTTACCCCCTTCCCATTTTTGCCTGTTAAAATGAGTATGAATGCTGAAGATGGGATTTGGTGTCTGTGGAAGGCATACCAACAATTTATAGACTCTTTTTTCTTAGGATGTTTTTTACCTGTTGCTGTGACAGGAAAGCTTGAGATTCCTGTAAACAGAGTTGAGTGAGGAATAAGAACTGCAAGTTTAGCTGTTCTTTTTCTAGCTCATTTAATTACCCCAGCGTTCACTATCTTCCCTGAATAGGAAGTCATTTTCCTGTTCAAACAGTAAAAAGGAAAAGAAAATGAGTAGTGAGGGGCGGGTTATGTAATTTTAAAGTCCCAACAGTCAGATGGTAGGCTTGTGAGACAAAACCTGAAATTATTATTAACCAATTAAAATGAAGTTTTGACCTACTTTGTGTCACTGATATTCCTGTAAATCAGCACAGCCATCTCAGCGAGACAAGGTATCTGCAGGATCTTTGCAGAAGTCCAGCATGGCCTGGCTGCCTTGCCAAGGACAGAGCTACAGGTTCCTTCTCCATCTGGTGAGGGTGGCTTGTCAGTCAAGTGCATGAGGGAAGACACCAGAACTAGGGAGTGTGCCAGACTTGATTTACAGGTCAATGACAAAGTGCTGCTTTGCCTGCTTCTTCCTGAGGGATGTTTCTGATGGTATTTTTTAACTGTGCTGCTCACTTAGTGCTCTGTTTATAAAGTGGAATGCAAGTTTGAATAATCTGAAACCTGAGATTCTTCCCTTGATCTCCATTGCTGTACCTCCCAGTTCTTTTGTTACTCTGAGAATATTTTGGGAACGCCAGGAACATACATGTTCCTGGGTAGCAGATTTCAGTTTGTGCTGTACACCCCAGAATGCCCATTTATAGCATCAAATCAGTCAGTATTCCAGTGTAGCAACAGTATGATTAAGGTAAGCTATTTCTTGCCAGAAAGTGGTTAACACTCTTAAGAATCTCCATTAGTCCAAATGCTCCTATTCATAGTTTGTAAGGATCTGTGACCATGGAATGTGTGGAAGGGATTTTCTAGGTTCTTGAGCCTATAACTTAAAAAGTTTAGTTGAATTCTTAAGCCTTTTTTTAAATTTTGATTTTCTGTTTCTAGTCATGGATGCCCTAACTGGGTGAAGCTGTTCCACAGGGCTCTCAGTAGTGCCTTTTTCACTAGTTTAACTCTTAAAAACCTCAGGCAAAATACCCTGATCCTGGTGAAACTGAGTTTATTTTTGTCATAGCTTTACTTCAGCTACCATACCAGCATACTTCTCTGAGCATAGAGGAGTATGTATCATTTTCATTTTGTATTTAGTCAGTGTTGTTCTATTTCAGGTTCTCCCTTCTGCATGATACTTCTGAGTGGCGGAGCCAGTTAGACTATGTAGATATTAAAGTCTGTCAGTAATCTACTTACTGTGCTAAGACCACTAATGAAGATATTAAATAAAATGGTCACAAAACCAGTGCCTGAGGAACGCCACTAGCACAGCCTGTCTGGTTTGCCACTGCTGCTTTCAGCATGCAAGCCATTGTCAACTTCTCTTTTATTTAACTCTTCAGTCACCTTCCTGTGCTTCTGCGGGTCCTTGCATTTCTCCAGTTCCACCTGCCTGCATGCTTTACTGAGAAAGAGAAAAAAAAAAGAAAATAGCTTTGCTGTATTTTCTCTGTCTAGAGAATCAGTGGTCATACAGCCAATTAGATGGGTTTGGTCTGTCTTTTTGAGAATCATGTCGCGTTTTACTACATGTTTTTATTTACGCCTGAAGATCTGATTAATTTTCGGCATCTTCAGATGTACTGAAATGCTTTTATACTGCTAGGTCAGATGAACAGTATGTAGCCATCATCTTTCCCTGATATAGTTGCCTCCTTTTATTTTTTTTTTTCTTTTTTTTATTCTTTGGAAGCCCTGTATAAAGGATACAGTTATTCAGAATCCTTGTATCACCATCCTGTGATCTCCTGTGAAATGTTTTGTTTAATTAAATTTTGTTTTCTAGAGATGGGGGAATGGGTGCTTTTGGGGATTTTTTTTTTTTTTAAAGTATCCAGTTATGGGAGAGAGACAGTTTCCCTTCACCTCGGCCCGTTAAACTCTGAAGTTTAACTCACACGTTCCCTGTGTGGGAAAAAATGTCTGATGTGTGGCTGAGCCATGGACCACTTGAGAAGACTTTGTCAGACATGGCAGAAAGTAAAAAGCAAATCTGTTCTGCAGTTGTTGCAAAACAAACCGTTGGCCATTAACTATTGATCACCACCTCTGTGCCAGGGTATTTGCTGATGCAATGAGTCAGACCCACTGAGACTCCAGTTAGAGCCTTGCCTGTGTCCCAGCCACCTTCTCCTGACTTCACTTGCTTTTTCTTTCTCTGATACCTTTTAGCTGTGCAGCACCAATGAGGGATGATTGTAATCTCCACCTATGCCCTTCTTCCTCTGTTTGAGCAATGATGAGCTGTTTCACCTTTGCAGCTGTGTTCATTTCAGACCATTTCAAATGCCTTTAAATTCACCCTTGGAAGGGATGGTTTAATCATTTTGTCTCACTAGGAGCAGTGGTTTCAAGCTGAAGTAATGCTTTGTAATTGAAAGGCAACTTCATTCTTCCATAAATAATGTTTGCTGGATCAGAATGGAAGGGAATGCCACAATCTCTTCAATCTCTTCATGATCTCTCTTCTGATTTCTGCTCATGCAGCATAGGGATATGATATAGATCAGCCTCAGCATGGCCTTCTCTATGTTTAAGAGCAACCTTACGCATTTTTATTTTCCCTTTAGGCTAAGTCTTCCAAAGCTTTTGTGTTTCTTTCTCATCTTATTCTAGTGTACTTCTCCCTGCTCTTCCTCCTCTATCCTTTCCAGCTGCCACAAGCATCACTAGCTATCCAGTGTTCATGAGCAGCACCATAAAAATGCATTTGGATGAAGGAAGTTTTTTTTTTAAGAGAAGTATGTTTCAGTTTTGGTTTGTTTTTCAGAAGGGATCCTAATTAGTTTAGGCGGGGGTGATTAAAGAGCATAAAATCTTTCTACTTTGACAGCTATTGCTCCCTCCACATGTATTTAAATTTCCTAGTATGCAATAAAGAGCACATAAATTCGGCAAAGTGATGAGCAGACTGGTTTAAATGGACTTTGGGTGCTACCTACGTTTGCTTACAGCTTGGCGTCATCCAGAGTCTCTTGAGAAAGGGAAATGCACCTAGAAATACAGCTCTCTGGGGGCTTGTAGCTAACAGAAATGAAGAGGATTCTGGCAGCCTGGCTGTGCCAGATGGGAAGCTTTGTTGAAGGGAGAATTACAGCAGAGACATTGGCAATTTCATGGGAAGTACAGCTGCACACACAGGAGCTCTGACTGCTCTTGATGTTTGACAGGTGCTGCTGAAGAATTATCCAAAAGCTGAGCCTGAGCTGTGTGGTGTAAGTCCAGAGCTGAGCTTTGTCAGCCCTTAGGATAAAGGGTAGTAGCCAAGCTTTCTGGGGGATGTTTCTTACGTATCAGCTTTTCTACTTACCTAATCCCATGATCAAAAGGAAGGAAGTTAGGCAGTCTATGTCTGTGTTTCTTCAAGAGAAACTTTCAGAATATGCTTCCTTCATCTTAACTTTCTCTGTATCCAGTAGATATTAAAAAACCAAAAGTATTTGTAGTACTGTAAGGTCTTGATATTTTGATTCCATATATGGTGATATAATTAAGTGTTGAAAACTTTAGAGAAGTAAAGTTCACCACTCTTGTGCCCCTCCCTCTGCTTACCTGGGCTGTACTGGCTGTAGTGCTGCAGTATTTCTGTATTCTGGATTAGCTAGAGTGTTCTCCATGGATAGCTTCTCCATTCCACTCCTCCTCTGCTGTCTGCTCTCCTACAGGGTTGATTGAGCTGTCAGTTCAGTAACTGGGCTACAGCTGACCCAGCTTGCTCAAATAAACATTGAAATTCTACTGTGTAAAGTCTGAAAAAAAAGGGTTTCTGGGTCTGATTTGCCCATTCCAGAAGTGAGCCAGAGGTTTTGTGAACCACTGAGTAATTTTCCCATACCTTCCACTACTGCAGTTTCCTCTATAGCCTTTTAATCTGGTGCACTGAACATTGCCTTTTTGACAGTTCTAGGAAGTAAAGCAAGGCAGGTTATGCTGAACACTCATTCTCCTCTGTTCTTGTTTTTCTATAACTTGCTTTCATTCTTTGGGGCACTAATCCTCCCATGTCACACATTTTCTGTTCAACTTTTCTCCTCTGCTAATCTCTGGATTTGTTCTGCTGCCCTTCTTAATCCACAGGAGCCTTGGTGACCTCAGGAGACACCCTTGGCAAGAGGCTTTTCTGGATTTGGGTAACACTGATTATTTCTCCTGCATTGCTGAAAATCAGCAACTGCCTTTCAAACCATTCCTGAATAAATCTGAGCTGCTTAAACATTTGCCTACCAAAACCTGCTCACTGCAGTCCACTCCTAATGGGACATGAGCTCTCAGTTTAATATCATGCTCAGGAATAGCCGTTCCCACATCTTGGCAAGGTCTGGAAAGAACTTTCTGCAAGTGCCAAAGTATTGTACAGGAGATAAACCAAGCTGTTAAACTTTAATTGCTAGAATTTATTTTTGTGTGTGTGTTGGGCTGTAAGGCTAAAACGAAGTTCCAGTAACAATGGTCCAGCTCTGGGTAAAATAAAAATCTGAAAATTGTTTCTGTGAAGAACTTTAGCTATAGCCCAAACATGAGATTTCTTGTCTTGCTTTTAAAGAAGTGAAGGGGCAAAACTTAGTGCTAACAGGAGGATAATGCTCAGTGGAAATATGTATACCAGGGTCAGAGGAGTGAGGAGGGAAGTGAGACTAGCAGTGGGAGAGGTTTGAGTAACTGGGATGCAGTAACTTATCCCAGGGTTAGCACACAGGCGAGAGCAGTGCTGGCTCACTCTTTGCTTCTGTGGGAGGGGGCAGAGGAGGCTCTGGGGAGGTGATGCTCACCAAGGTCCTGGGGGATTGCGTTACCTGGGGACAAGCCTTGAGTGTGCAAGGACTAGTCAGTTTGTGTAGTAGCTGGGGAAGTGATCCATAAATGGTGTCTGTGTATGTTAGAATATTTAGTGTAAAAACCCCCTATGAGCTTCCTTTTCCTTCATTTTATCTAGAATACAGCTAGAAGTGAGAACTTCCCAGATATTTCAGACATCATACCAAGCTTCCAGGGGAGCAGCTGAGTGCAACTCCTGAAAATGTGCAAAGTGCTCACACATACTCTCTGCCAACTTGTGCCCAGCAGAATGCAAAGTAAACACAAGAATGCAAGAAAGCACAAAGGAACCATCTGTTAAACCCAGAATCTTCTCCTTTGGCATTAAAATTTAAGTATCTGGGAAAATGGGAACCCAGCACAGCTTCATAGGCTATGTTATGCTGCTCCTCACCTTTAGGCATGTCTTGATGCCTGGGATGTCACTGATATTTGCCTCAGATTCCGCATGACATGTCACAGTGTGGGACTTGCTTTCCTTTTCCTTTGGTGGTTCTGTTAAACTAAGCTGGGCAGAACAACAGCAGATAACCTGTAGTGTCCTGCAGTGGTAGCTCTTTGGTCGGTCTTTAACTTCTGTAATCTCAAAAAGCCCAGGAAGAAGGTAGGGTATTTTCGAGGTGTTTCCTTCCTTCTTGGGAAGGAGTTCCCCAGTGCGGTGGCGGCTGTTTGCGATGCCGCTGCGATGCCCTCTCCTCTCGTCAGCGTCGGGGGGGAGCTCTCCTCACCACAGCGGATTTCCTTTCTCAGATTGCCGATGCTGCAACAGGATGTGCAGGTTAATGCAGGGCTGGGGAAGGGGGGCGTGGAGAGACAAACCAGCACCTCCTGGTGTACTTCTTGCTCTTTCTTTACAGCCTTTGATGGTCAGATCCCTGTTTGCCCTTTGCAATGGGACAGAGCTGGTGTTTGTTGCCTAGGGGAGTTCATGTTCTCCTCTGGTATCCTTTGGCCCCATTAGCAACAGCAGCAAGTGCTGAATACTTGCACTATCTGGGCGTGATGAAAGCCCAGATAATTTTCTCAGACAGAGAGATGAGGAGAAAATCTCTTAAATATCTGAAGTTTTACTTAGTTACAATATATGCGTATTTTAGGAGCTATGGAGAGTCTGTATTCCACTGAAAATGCCAGATAGCATCATGTCTTTCCTCATGAGGAAATGTTTAGTGATATATACTTTGTTACCTTCCATGGGGTTTGGCAGGGAGTCAGTTTTGTGCTTGCACGGACCTGACATCTTCTTTTGTGAGTGTATAGTCCTGGTGGAGGGACGGGACAGGAGCGGACTGCTCCTTAAGGATTTAATTTGTGAAAGAAGCACGTGCTGGTCTTACTTGGTCATAAAGATTTCCCTTGGTTTGTCCCAAGAGCAGTCAGGCTTCTGTGCCATTCTGTTCTGTCGCTGCTGCTGTGCACAAGTAGGTCTTATATGTATGGATGGACATGCATAACTGTTTTCCTGATTTCTTTCAGGAAATTTACGCACTTTCTTTCAAAAGCAAGCACATTTTCTCCTGTAATTAGCATATCATCTGTATTTTTGGGTTGGTGTTTTTTTTACAGTAAGGTAAACTTTTTACAGTGAACTTGACAGTACTGATTTTTGCTGCTTCCCTTCCCTCTCCAAAGTGTTTAAGGTATTTTTAGATGCTTTCTTTGAGCTTTTTGGGAGACCACAGTGTCCACCAATAGATCAGTTGTCAGGGTTCAGCTTTGTGAGGACTTGGCTTTCTGATCTAGAGCTTGTGACTTTTTTTCATTATGGCTTCTTCAGCATTGATGCAGAGGAGAAGAATTTGAGAAGCTTTACTTTACAAGCCTTTTGGTATAAATGTATGTGATGAAAATACAGGGTAGAAAATAGCCCCAGGGGTGGAAGATGAGGGCTAAAATCCTGAAGGTTTTCATGCAGTGGAGTTTAAGAAGAAGAATTAAGATTGAAATAAACACCACATGTCTTGGGATCAATACAGCCTTAACTGAGTATCTGAGTGTGTAGAAAATTCTCAGGAGTCAAGGAGCAGAGACCTTAGGTCAGGCTGAAGTTATATGTCCAGTGCACAGGGAGGAGAGTAGTTAAATTACAACAAAGGGGCTTTTGGATTGTGATTTTGTGAAATGTGTAGCCGAGCATTGACAGGTCCCTACTGGAAAGTTGAATGTATTCTTTCCCTTTTGTGGCATTTTATTAAGTTTTCTAGCACTTGAGTTAATGTCTGATGATTTGGTGCTATCTGCCTAGTGAGAAGGCTTAGGTTTCTAATTTGCCTTCTGCCTTCATTTACCTCCTTTGGCTGAAAGTTTCATTAACGTTTTCCACCTGCAGCATGACAGGCTGCTGTGAAGGGACGTGCACTCCTGTTCTGCTGTTCTCAGCAGCACATCAAATGAAAACATGGAGACATAGCAAGAACTTAGGGCAGCATCCTGGTGAGTGGAGTTTGTTAGCTGACTGGAGAATGGGAGCAAAATGAAGAATAGTTATATGAGTCTTTTTATTTTTAATGAAAATATAATAAGAGAAAAGTGAGGATAAATAGAAATGTAGAGATTGACTCTACGTTCCTCAGGGATAAAGCAGTGGACATAGCTCTCTTTGGTTCAGATAAAATAACAGGTTGGTATTAAAACTTCATTTCATGCGAATGATAATCCAAAAACTATTTTGGAAGAAGAGCTTTACAGAAAAAAAATCAAAATCATAAATCCTAATCAGGCAGATTCTGAAATACAGCTGATTATACCATGGACTGGAAACACTGAATAAAACAAAAAATACGTAACTATTTTTAATCATTATTATAAATGATATTTCTTTTTCCTAAATCCAGCATTTGTAGTTGTTTAGCTTGGTTTTTTTCCCCTGAGTGAACAAATCCAGATTTTCTCCACTTGGACATAGTTTTATTTTTAAACATGGCTTCCAGAAATGCATTTGTGTGGGATTGCAGTTAGGACCAGTGGAGAGCCATGGCACTCTGCCAGGCACTCGCCCTGTCCCTGCAATACAGATGGATTGCCAGGGTTCTGGAGAAAAACAACCCCAAAACTTTAAACAAATTATGCTTAATGGAAATAAACATTTTTTGCCCTTCTCTATAATGATTTGGATAATGTGCTGGCTGTGTGTTTCTGGAGGAGAGTGGAAGGGGGAAGGGGAGAAGAGGGCAGAGACGGAGCTCTGCATGCCTGTAACTTGCTCTCCAGCAGATTCTTTGGAAGCCTGTGGGAGAGACTGTCATTTCTAAGCTTGGAGCGTTTTGTAACTTTCAGGCCATCCTTCTATTAAAAGGTGGGCAGGCTGGCTGCAGCCAGCTATGATAAGAGCATTTATCTACTGGTTGGTTTCTTCCATATATGGATTTGAAAGACCAGGAAAGGCATACAGAACCATATAACCATTTAGGTTGGAAAAGACCCTTAAAATCAAGTCCAGCTGTTAAACCAGCACTGCCAAGGTCACCAATAAACCACATACCCACGTGCCACATCTACACATCTTTTAAATACCTTCAGGGAATGCTGACTCCACCACTGCCCTGGGCAACCTGTTCTAATGATTGACTTCTTTCAGTGAAGAAATTTTTCTTAATATCCAGTCTAAATCTCCCCTGTTGCAATTTTAGGACATTTCCCCTTGTCTTATCACTTGTTACTTGGGATAAGAGACCAACTCCCACCTGGCTACAGCCTCCTTTCAGGTGGTTGTAGAGAGCGATATAGTCCCTCCTCAGCCTCCTTTACTCCAGGCTAAAACCCCGGCTCCCTCAGCCACTCCTCATCAAAATCATGTTCCACACCCTTCCCCAGCTCTGTTGCCCTTCTCTGGAAATGTTCCAAAACCTCAATGTCTTTCTTGTCATGAGGGCCCCAGAACTGAACACAGGATTCGAGGTGTGGCCTCACCAGTGCCAAGTACAGGGGGGCAATCCCTGCCCTGGTCCTGCTGCCCACACTATTGCTGGCACAGGTCAGGATGCCATTGGCCTTCTTGGCCACCTGGGCACAGCTGGCTCATGGTCAGCCACTGTCAACCAGCACCCCCAGTTCCTTTTCCACCAGGCAGCTTTCCAGCCACTCTGCCCCCAGCCTGTCGTGCTCTGTGGGGTTGTTGTGAGTGACCCCAATGCAGGACCTGACACCTGACCTTTGTTGACCTCATACAGTTGGTCTCGGCCCATGGATCCATCCTGTCCACATCCCCCTGCAGAGCCTTCCTGCCCTTCAGGACATCAACACTCCCGCCCAGCTTGGTTTGAATTGCAGACTGACTGAGGGTTCACTCTATGCCCTTGTCCAGATCATTGATAAAGACACTGAACCACACTGGCCTCAGTACTGAGCCCTGTTAAACACCACGTATGACCAGCTGCCCACTGGATTTAACTCCATTCACCACCACTCTCTGGGCCTGGCCCTCCTGACAGCTTTTTACCCAGAGTGCACCCAGTGCACCCATCCATGTCACATCTATGCCTTGTATATTTACTTTGTACAGCTTTGACACTCTCTTCCATGTCATGCACCTGACTTTTGCTGGGTTTTGGTGGTAAGTGATAATGATATGAAACCAATACCTTGGTTGAGTTTGTTTTTTTAACATAAAGAAGGGCAAGCAGAGTATGCTACAGGCTATAGCCTACCTCATAGAAGAAAAGGCACCATGCACGTATCTCTGGTTTTTCAAGCTGGTGCTGATAAATCTTTTCTCTGATTTCTGTTGCTATGGTGTTAGTTCTTTGCAATAACAAACCTTTGGGTGATCATGTCAAATGCAGAGATCATTCAGAGAGAGAGATGCTGAAAGGGAAGGGGAAGTAGGAGGGCTCAAATTCCAGCTGAAGACAATGAATCAGTGTTTGTCTCAGCAGAGGGCCATCAGAAATTTTGCATTTTGCTTTCACTGACTTCTTTTTGGGTCTGATACTCCACTTGAAAAGGCTTCTTTTTACCTTCTCAAATCTTTTTTTTCCTTCTACTTTTACTTTTTTTCTTCTGAGTGCATAAAAGGAAGGTGGATCTCTTCCAAATTCCACACGGCCGCGGAATATTTGCTTTCTGCAGCATGGCTCTAAACACAGAGACCGTATTTTTGCAAATGGTTTAATCCTCCAATCCACAAAATACTGGCTGAAATTTTGAAGGTTTTTGTGGCTGAAATGTACCTGCTCTCCTTGTTGAGGCAGTTGAAGTGGTCACTGAACTTCCTTCCAGAGAAGCTGCTTTATCATGGTGTCATTTCTCACATTGCTTTACTGGTGAAGGGGAAGCAAAACACTGTTAAGGGCAAGCCTTTTTAAATCTTTCCAGTGCACAAAGTAGGTGTATTTGGTTTTGTTCTCAAAATATGCTCGTTGCGTTTAGCTGGCATAACTGTTGTGAAGAAGTTATCTTGCCCAGATGTCTTATGCTTCTGGAAAGCACTGTGCTGGAAATGCCTGCATATGCCTTGAAGGCTTACTTCTGTTCTTGGGTCAAGGCTGAAAGGGAGGACTGTTTTCTTGTTTTCTGAATGTTTCTATGCAGATTGAGCTGAAAGTTCAGGAAGAATGTAGAGGAGTAACCAATCTCAAGTACTTACTTGCTTCTTAGCATTTTTCAAACTGCAAGTCCTGAAAATGGATTAATTCAGAATTTTGTACCTTGGCAACTGGGAACTTTCTGACCTAGTTAAATGGACCTTTTGTTTTGCTGTTTCCTTCCAGATGTGATAGGCAGATGGAAAAAAATCAGAAGAAGTACTGTGGTCATCTGAGATTTCTTTTAAGGATATTAACTGATTTTTCTGGAACTTGGTTACAGAAGTTAATGATCTCCTTCCATGTCCTTTAGCCAAGCTTCACTTCATTTTGCAGACACTTAGGTTGTCCCTTAGCCTTTGTGCTGCACTACTTGTGAGTGAAAATATGTCAGGACAGCCAGACCTTCTGTGGACTGCCTCACCTGGCCACAGCTTACCCGTCCCTGAGCATCCACGCCAAGTTTGTCCTGTTGGCCTCTACCATGGTTTGTAGGGAGTGGCTGCCCACCTGTGAGTGGTGCCTCTGTTTATCTCCTCGGAAGAGAGACACACACTGTGTTTTCCAATTGTATTGGAATCTGCACAAGGACTTCAAAGGGCCCCAACCCGTAACCGTTAGTAGGAGCATATCGTAATGGGCAAGCAAAGGTGGTCTCTGAGGGAGGAAATGGCAGCCTTTCAATTTGCTTTTGTGCCATAGGTAACTTCAGTTATTCTGTTCAGGGCAGCTTGGCCCAGATAAGAGAGCCTACACAAGAAAAGCAATTCAGCTCCATGATTGGTTACATTAGCAACTAGCAAATTAATATAAGGCTGATAGATCTCTGCTGGTTTAGTTTTATTGGTTTTATCTTGTCTTATCTTTACCTTCTTTAAGGCAGTCACTCCTTAATTCAAAGCAGGGCTATTTCTGTAGGGTGGGAAATTTTAGTAGGACGAAACTCAAGCTAAAAAGACAGGAAACAGCATTGTCAGCAGCCTCTTCTACCCAGTGTCTTCCTCTCCCTCCTGTGCCTCCCACACTCTACTTTACCAGAGTTGAATAAAAAAGAAAGCAGCAATAGAACGGATCATGCAGGTAAAATCAGATTCTAACTTAGTTTAGTGAGCACACATCCATCTTTCCTCTCGAAGATGTTCCTGGTTTGATGTTTACAAGGTTAAGTTGCCATTGATGCAGCAGGTCTCACAACTGGTAGAATTGAATCTCACAGCTTTTGTGCTGTGAGCAGCCTGGTGTGTTGGCTAGAACATGAGCCAGTTCTGGCACTTACACTGAACTAATGTTAAATCTGGTAAGCAGCTTCATGGGATCGTTAAGTTTCATGAGCATCTTAGGGGTTTGCGATGCATCATCTTCATCAAAGCAGATTTGGCATTAAATTTAGACTAAAGTTGCTTAGGGCTTTGCCCAGTCAGGTGTTGAAAACCTTAAAGAATGGAGATCCCGCCACCTCTGTGGGACTCTGCTGTAACCAGACTGCCCTTGTGGTAGATAATTTTTTCCTGATTTAGTTGGAATCTCCATAGTTTTGATTTATATCCTGATAAATTCAAGCCCTCACACTGGCCAGCTCTCTTAGGATCCTTTGCATGCATTCCATCAGGTCCAGTAGGCTTCTTTACATTAATATTTTATCAAGAGAAGATTCCTCAATCATTTTCCAGTGGAGGTCATTCCTCTGCTCTTGAAACCTGTTCTGGTACTAGAAAGAAAAGCCCTAGAAAAGCTCTAGAAAAGCCCTCTAACACATTGCCACCATTTTCATGCCTTCCTGTGCTGTCTGGAGCAGACTTTCTCCACGCCCCACCCCAAATCTTTGCCTCCTACCCAGCTAACTGCCAAAGTCTGCTATTTGGAGTTGTCTGGGAGCTGCACCCCTCCTTACCAGCTAAATAGCTGTCTCAGTAGCAGGTGAATTTACACAGATCCTGAGTCACTTGCTTTTGTGTTACCTTTATTCCTGTCCTGGGCGCTGTTTTGTGCAATCCCAGTGGGCGAAGGGCACAGCAGACCTTCCTTTTGTTAGTGGTGTTAATCTTTGTTGGCTCATTCCTTTCGCATGGATGTGAATGTACCAGGAAACTACGTGAACATACTGGGAAACCAAGCTGAGGAGGCATGCGTTGGCTTAGGGTGGAGAAGAACAGGAAGGTGATTGGATGGAGGGTACTTGCTGGTGACTTCACTGCTTTTTCATTGAATTAGAGCTACACTGCTGAGACATAAGTGTCTGAGTAAAGTTTTCTAACATTCAATGAAGTGTAAATTCTCAGGGATTTGGTTAACATACCAAAATAAAGGCACTGTGTAAAGTAAATGCCTTCTGTGTGGCAGCAACCCCTTGGATGGTGGCAGGGACAAGAGCTTGGATACCCCATATATTACCCCCATATATTAATAAAACGTTTCTTTCTGGTTTCTTCAGCTTGACCTCACCAAACCCATTGAAGATCAGGGCCCTTTGGATGTGATCATACATAAACTGACAGATGTAATCCTTGAAGCAGATCAGAATGACAGCCAGTCACTGGAGTTGGTTCAGAGGTTCCAGGTAAGTGGCTCTTTCTGCATTTCAAGCAAGAGGATGATTTTGGTGCAGCAAATTCAGTCTGATTACTGTGCAGTTTGTAGAGGGTTGATGAAAAAAGCTGTCTGGCACGCTGCTGCCTTGCTACTGATAGCCCAGAAAAAGTAGTTTTGTCAGTTTAAAATGGACTTGCACCTTGGTAAGGTTTTGTATTATATCAATAAGGTTAGTTAGAACTGGTTTCCCACCTAATGTTCTTAGGTCATTTCAAGAGTCTTAGTGCTGGTCACAAAGAGGAACAGGTGTTTGCAGAGCACTTTAAATGCATCTCTCCATGACAGAAGCCTCTGAATTAATTTGGCCCGGTTCTGTCTAGTCTTTCCAGTTCCTGGAATGCTGATTTCTGTAACATCAAGACTACTGTGAGAGACTCTGTCCTCTAGTGCTGAAAATCCTGTTATATTAATGTTTTTTCCCTCAGGTTTACATTGAAGGTCAGAAATATGCAGAGTGTAGTGGTACAGAGAACTGTTTTCCCAAAGAAAAAGTGTCTTCAAAACTCATTCATTAGAAAAAGATTCTCTCCGAGTGCCTTCCAAACTTGTCTGTTTTGCAAGACAGAGGATGAGATTAGACGGTAGGGTCCCTGTGAGCAGGCATCTGAATGATATCCTCTCTCCACTAAAGTAAGGCCTTAAGCTTTTGCTTCTGCAAGAGACCGAGTTGTGCCATATCACTGGCATGCAGGAAGCTTCCACAGTAGTAAAACATATAACCAGGAACCAGTGGGGCAGAGCACAGACCTTTCTATGTTTCATTACATGCCAAAATGTGTTTTTAGAGTATACTCTCATGTAATTTCATATCCAGGGCAGAAACTATCTGGAAATTGCTGCCTGTCTCCATCTGTCCTGTATTATTTTTAAGATATTGAAAATCATTAGAAATTAAGAGAAGCATATTCCCTAAAAAAAAAGAAATTGTAAGAATACTTTTGTATAAAGTGTGTGGGATAGGGTTGTTGTTTTGGGTTTTAAAAACTAAAATCAA
Organism: Falcunculus frontatus; assembly: GCA_013398115.1. NCBI lineage: Eukaryota > Metazoa > Chordata > Aves > Passeriformes > Falcunculus > Falcunculus frontatus. Next base: position 3,221,703 of record VZRV01005745.1, on the reverse strand, counting down.
GGAGCAACCTAGAAAATGTAAAATGACCCCTTGCAAGAAAGCTATTTGTACGAGTGAGGTGTTATATAAGCACTCTGGTATTTCTGGCACCTACACACAAGTGGAAATAGTATGGTTCCCTTATTGTTGATTAAGTTGACTGAAAAAGTTCTGATGATCTTAACCAGACCAAACAGTGCAAAATTCATTGTGCTTTTTTCCTGCTATTGAATATAAATGTGACAGCAAGATGATACCTAGCAGCAGTCTTACTGTTGGCTCCATAAAGTAGTCTTCCAGGAAGCAGAGAGCAAGGGATCCTTGACCACAGGAAGAGGAATGATCTGCCAGACTACATTTATGGCCTTTTTAAGAATGACTTTTTTTCAGATCTATGTTATAGAGGCATTGACCATCTAATCTGCAAAGAGCTAAGGAGGAAACTGGCTTCATATTTACATGACTCTGTGTTCCTGCTCTCTGGAGTCTGTGATGAGCCCTTGTAGGGTCTGGCAGAGAGTGCTAATAGAACAGGAAGCCTCTTGGCATGCCATTTTATGACTGTTTTCGATTGCCTTGGAAAAAAAACATTACAGAAGAATGAAAATGGTATGGAGGAGTTGTGTGTTGACAGTGGGATTTTTAGCTCCAGAAGACCTTTGGGGCTGAGCTTTCTAAGGTCTTTGTGCTAGTTGGATGTGGTATGGACTGCAGTTTCTCAGGAGAATATTGGTGGGTGCAAAGTGTTCTCCACTGCAAATCTCTGAAAATCAGTGATGAGTGCCTAGTGATCTCATCCAAAGCCAAAACAAAGACTGCATGCAGCATCTAGTGTAGTGCATGAGATGAAAAGTGGAGAAATATTTCTATTTTCTTTCTAGGATACTTAAGTTCTTATGTTGGGGATGATGACTGACTGTTTGTAGAGATGATGGTCAGTCTCCCTTCATACCCACTGTAACACAGGGCTGGACTGATTGAACACTGGTAATTCATCAACTGTAAAAATTGGTTATAGTCTTCGGTGGTTCCTTCTTGAGCAGAGGTACATGGAGGGAAGTCAGGTGAAGAGGCAGAGTCCCCAGGGTGCCTTTAACTTACTGGTGCTACCGTTCTTGCCTTCTTGGTGAGAAAGAAAACCATTTACCCCAGTTCCTGCCTTCTAGACAAAGTATATGGCTTAGAAAACTGAGTATGTTTTGGCTCATGTAAAGCATTGGAGAATCTTTGTTACGCTTTCATTAGAGCAAAATGCTCTCTGAGCAGCTGCCTGTCATACCTGTACAGGGGCTTGAGTAGCTTCATTCATTGCAGCTTCATATTGCATTCAAAATGATGGCTCGAGTGATGGAAAATCAATAGGGTTATTAATTTGTCTTTCAGAGCTTTCTCTGAACAGGTTCTCTTTGCATTAGCCTACTTAAAAAGACAGATCAGATGCAGATTTTGTGCTATCAGGTTGATGAAAATTTAAAATGTTTCCTTCCCTGCTACACTTCAACCCTTGACTCTCTCACTCTAGAGTTGTCCAGGATGGGCTCTTCTAATCTTGATTGAGTAGCTTTCTTAGGAGGGTTTGGGACTGAGAGGAAGGAAAATTAGGGAGATATTTTGGAAGGGAAAGAGATAGGGGACTTCTCAGCTGAGAAAAGGCAAGCAAAAAACCAAAGGAAACTATTATGTCTTAGTAATTCTTTTCTAATTGGGGGCACAGGTTAATACATGATTGAAATGGTCTGTTTGCACCTGAATTCACAGGCTGACACCTGTCTTTTACCCATTTGAAAAATAATGTCTTAAATTTGTTGGAAGAGTCTCATAAAAAGCAAAATTAACTAAAAATTAGTCATTCGAATGCTAGGTGTTAGGATAGCTTTCTGTGGGAAGGTATTTGCAAGATGAAGCAGCAGTGGACTTCTGAAGGCTAAACAGGGCAGCTGAGTAGTCAGAAAGTTGCTTTCAGATGTACAGAGAATGGAAATGTGACAGAGAAGATGAGTTCCCCCTTCCCCTTGCCACACTCCTCATCCCTCCCAACCACTGCAGAAATCTCTTCTAGATTTAGAGACAAACAATTTTGAGCTGAGTGTTTGTTGAAGACCCAATATGCCTTCACTTTTCCTTTTGGAAGTATCTGTGAAAAGAGACCGTCACAGCCTAAGGACAACAAAAAGGAACTTTTAAGTCTGAATCTGATGCAAACTCTGTAGACAAGCTTGTTTTTACATCTGTTTCTCCCTTGGAAAATGTTGTCCTGTTTTTACAAGAGGTCATTGTCATGTTTCTGTAGGTGGGAAAACACAGATCCAAATGGTGTTATTGTTTCTTTTGCTTACTTGTTTTCTTTTGGAATATTTTTTAATGGAACTTTGTTTAATATTAAACAAAAGATAATATAAGTTTTATTACTTGGTAATAGAAGCAAGTCAGTGAATCAGTGAGTCTCTCGTATCGTCTAATGACTTATTATTTGCAGTAGATACTGTATTAACTTTCTGTTAAAATATTGTAAAAAATCATTAGCTACCTTTCTTGGGTAAAATGACAAGCAACTCCATTCTCATCTATACACAGGCTTTTCAAGGAAAGTATTTTTTTTAAATCACTGGGTTATATCCTGAGGTATTTAATAGGGAACATGAAATATTTGGTCTCTTTTTGATTTCAAATTTCACTGTTGGCCTTCTGCCAGTAATGGGGCTGGTACAAAGCATGACTTAACATCAGGCCTGCAATACAAACAAAGGAAGATCTGCTAAAAGTCCTTGTTTCTTCTTGTTTGCTTTTATTATGTCAAAGATTAGAAAGAGGAAAACGTAGATGTTGTCTGGGTCAAGCTGAACTGCAGCCCAAGGACAGAGCCCTTTCAGTCTATTGTTGGAAAGCCTAAATATCTTCCACATTGTTGCCTGGGTGGTTGGAGTCTGCTGTTGGATATCAGTCTTCAGTAAATCCAGTGAAGCAGAGAGCAGAGTTGTTTTGCTAGAAGGACGAGAGAAGATTTGAACGTTCAAAGTTGAAAGGTTGTGCTGTACTGAAAGCTCTCTCTTGGCTTCAGTGTTTCTCTTTTCCTTCTTCGACTGCTTCATTTTCAAGTTCATGTCTATAGTAGCTCACCTGCTTTCAAAATAATTAGGCAGAAACACTTCATGTTTATCCAGATCTATAAGTCTGGTGGTGGAGTCCTTCTGTGCCATTAGAGTGCTGTTACTTAGGCTGCATCAAGGATTTTTCAGTCTGTTAAGTGACCTCACAAGTCACTTACCAGTGCTACAGTTCTGCCTTCTTGGTAAGAAAGAAAACCAAACTATCCCAGTTCTTGCCTTCTAGACAAAGTATATGGCTTTGAAAACTGCGTATGTTTGTAATACATGACGTCTGAATGTTGAGCAGTTTCTAGTAAAGAATCAAAGTTTATAAAAGGTTTCACATCAGCTACCATAATTGTTCCTGTGACGCTAACAAAATTGACTTTTCTTATTGTAAGCTCCTGTTGTAGGGAATCGGTGTAAGGTTCAGATTTTTAAATTACTTATTTGAAGTAGTTTTCCATGCATGGGTATTGAAACGTTCTTTTGCATGTGCTGCTGATGTAGTGAGTACTGATGTACTGGTGACAGGTGTGGGAGACTGGGAAAGTGCTGGCAGCCTACAGGTCTAAGGGGAAGATGGATGATTTGCTTTGGGGATCCTGGTGCAACTGGATGGGTTTGTTTTTGAGTGAAGAGTTAACGCTTTGTGATGGAAATCCAAGCAACGAACAGCATGTGAGAAGAGATGCAGAGTTCTGAGGACTTGAGTGTATTTTGATGCTCCTGTCCCCTGAACAGCTTCAGCAGTTAATCCCTAGCTGTGTTCAAACAGAAAGGATACATACGAATACGCTGACCTTGTTCTGCATTTAGAGTCCTGGGCTTCAAAGGAGAAGCTGTTCTGGATTCAGTTAAAAGGAGAGATGGTGGTCTGTCCCCAGATTTAGCTCTAGGAGAGAGACACTTCAGGTTCAAGTCTTTTCCTTTCCTTAGATGACACAGATCTTCACTGCACTGCTCCGAGTTTTGCCATTCCTGCGCTCTCTGGCTGTCTGAGTGCCTAGGCCTGCAAACGGAGAACAGTTGGAGAATAGCACCTGACATAGATTTAATGCTGAGAAATTTCCTTGTTTTGTAAAGAAAGCTAATTTGCTCAAAGCTCGAAAGCCTTTGTGTGTGTTTGAAGGGGCTGTTGCCTTGTACTCAGTGCAGTTCTTCTTGACATTAGAGTAGTTTCTTAAAGTCCTCCAGACTCTAAATGGCTTTTGGAAAACAGCTCCCACCTCCTTCATCTTCATCAGTTATTTCATGTTTGCCTTTTCGGAGGCTCCTTAAGGCAACAGGATGAGAAATCAGTCACTGGAAAGTCAGCTTAGATGCTCATTTCTCTTGACATGTTGACTGGTGTAGAATGGCCTTGAGACTGTGCCTTTATTCCTGTTAAACTTTGTTATGCTGTGGCAAGCTTAGTGCTGGGATGATCTTTTAATACTGTTTAGAGCTATTATCATTAGAAATAAAGCACTATTCCCTTACAAAAAGCGTAAAAAAGCCAGGCTCTGTCTGGAAATACTTAGAGTAATGTGAGCCAAATTAACTAGCAGAATACATGAATCCTGGGGAAGCAAGGATAGTTCTCAATGCTGAGGTGAGCATGAGAAAAATTTGGGAAGGTACACAAGGAGCTAAGAGACGGAAAAATCGTTCCCTCCTTGGGGGGCAGTAAAGGCAATGGAGCCCACAGACAGGAGGAATGTATGTGTGAGGGGAGGGATTAGTATGTGCAGAGTAGGGGCTGTGCCAGGATGGAAGTCCGGGGAGCCTGAAGTCAAGGTGGAACCAGAGACTGGTCGAGGCGGATGGGAGGTCACCACAGTGTAAAAGGAAGAGCTTGTGCACACATCAGAAGTGCTGCGGTACACTTGCTGCCAGAGCTCTGCTGAGGCTGTGTTTCAGAGCTGTGACATGTTCAGTCTGGGTGCTGTGCTTGCCTGCTGCCCCATCAGGGTATGGGCTGTCTGTAAGGAGCTCGTCCTCTCAGTGTACTGGGGAAGACACAGTGTTCGCACAGAAGAGTGTGGTAACTCCTTGTCTTTTAAATGGAGGCACAGAGGGACTAAAAGAGCTGTCTTGTTACACTCTGGAGATGTTGAGATACTCAGGTACAGTTTCACTATCAGCAAGTTCAAGCTAATGCTGTAATCATTGGATCATGCTAGCTCCGCAGGGTGTCTTTCAGGTGCTGCATACAGGGCACGTATGCATAGGCATGTGTGGGTGTTTAAGATGCATTCGGTAATATGATACTATTTGAAAGCTGATAGCTCTGCTTAAGACTCTGGAAGTAGTAGGGGCAGGAGACTCATGAAAACTCTGTGTTCTGGGGTTTAGCGACTGGAAATGAACCCAGCTTCTGCTCTGCTGAGCTGATGAGGCTTTTTATCCAGGCTGTACTGTAAGGGGGAGACAACAGCTAGGTCTGACAGTCTTGATGACCAACTGTGCAAAAGGCTGTCCCTTATTTTTCCCATGAGGCAGCAAGGTTGAACATATCTTTGGGGAATTCATTCTTTGCGTTCTGCAGGGATTACTAAATATGTCAGACACAGAGTATTGCCACTGAGGAGTGCCTCATGCCCTGTGAAAGAAAGCTGCTTGTGACTTGTGGGTGATGCAGCAGCTTCTTTAAACCCCAGTGCTGGATCCTCTTAACCTCAAATGGATAATCTCCTTTTAGCAGCCATCAGTTCAGACTGTGTAGTCACCAGAAAGCAACAGTTTGCCAGCGCTGAGGTGGAGAAGTCTGCATCCCCAGTTAGTATCTGGAGCAAAATCACTTTCTGGGAATAGATTATGCCATTCTTTTCTCTCCAGCAAAGTGCATCTCCTGAGGCCACCTCGTCATACTCTGAAGTATCTTTTGTAGTATGTTTTCTTCTTTGAAATAGTCAATTTAAATGAAGTAGAACTTCGTGGAAGTCCATTAATTGCAGAAGCATTTGTACAAATGGATATTTAAAGAAATAAGTGGAAACATTAGGATGGCTTTGGGAAGCTGGGTAAAACAAACAGAGATGCTGACTTTGGATATATTTGTCTGATTTTGAATAGAGTAAGATGGATGTGTGTTTCCCACAGACTTTATAGAGCCAGGTTGGGGCAATGATGAAGAAACTCAGCTTCTGTTCTAAGAAACAGAAGGAAATTTTGTTGGGTTTGCAAGGCCAATACCTGGCAGCTGTGTCTGTGTTCATGTCCAAGATGCAGTAGTGCGGTTATGACCTCAGTGAATGGGGAATTGAGTTCCCAAGATGAAGATCAGTGAGGTCATTAACTTTGCTTTGTTCTTGTAATCAGAAAAGGAGAGTATGAACATAGAGAAGTAGCAAGCAATGAAGACACAGTGAAGCAGCAGTCTCTTCAGCTCTGCCAAAAAAAATTTCAGCCCTTATCGTCCAACCCTTAATACTGTCTTCAGCCCAGTTAGAGGACAGCAATAAAAACAACATAAAAGAACCCAGATGTATTTCTGAGCCTAGTTCAGATGGTTGTGATGTTCACATGAAGTAATTGAATGCAAGGCTGACTGCACAATAGCTGTGTGCCATCTTTCTTCTCCTAATAGCTTTTCTCAGCCCTGCTCACAGCTCTTACTGTGGCACTTTGCCACTGGCTCCCTTGTCAGCTAATGTGGTTGCAGCGCAGGTTTTGCTACTGATAGTGTCTACAGGAGGAATTTGCCATCTAAACCAATTACGTTTGTGGTCACATTTAAGTTTAGTTCAAGTGTCAGTGTTTTGACTGTCTGGTGGCTTTCTGCATTGCCAAAGTCCATTTGGCTCCCCTTGAAGAGAAGCTGGACTTTGAGGTTTTTAACATTATCTATTCTCTTCCCCTTATTATTTTTTCCCCTCTTCTCATTATTTTTCTACACTCTTCAGCCAATCTAATGTAATTTTTTTTCTATATATTGTTTTGCAGGAGTATATTGATGCTCATCCAGAAACCATTATCCTAGACCCTCTCCCAGCTATTCGTACACTTCTGGACCGATCCAAGTCTTATGAGCTAATTCGGCAAATAGAGGCATACATGCAAGGTAGGCCAATATCTGCTCTCCCTGGAGGCTTTTATCGTGACTAGAGAAGGAAGCAGCTTCCTCTGGAGGCTGGATGTGAAGTTTGAAGTAGTGGTTTTGGGCCCCTTGCATTGTCTCTCCACAGGAGTAAAAACACTGAAGCATTCCTGTGTCACAGGATTGCCCTCTGGAATTCTGTGCTCTTCTTTTTCCATATACACAAAGGAGGTTTGTATCTGATTAAAAATACGATGTGGATTTAATGGGGAGCATATTTACCACAATGAGTATTCTCAGAAATCTTCTGGAAAACATTGTCTTCTTGTGTGTGCTGGTAAATTCAAATGACCATACAAACTCAGCAGCTTGTACTAAGAATCCTGAGGCCTGAATTGGAGGGAAAAGAAGAAGAATGGTCTCTGCAGAGGGCTGAAAGACATTAAAGTGTAAATAGAGCTAAGGACTTTGAGAAGTACTGGAAGCCTATCGCACAAGCTAATTTCTAGGAGGAACATAGATGCACTTCTGCTGCTGGCTTGTTACCTGACATAAACTATTGCCCTTAATTGGTATCATTTGAGTTGTATTCCCATGTTTAGAAGTCATGCCTTTTCAACCTGAATAATTCTACCACCTTCTCATTTTAACTGTTGTAACTGTTACATTAGTCTTTCATTCCCTTTCTACTTGTGCTGTTGTCATGTTCTTGAAACATTTATTGGCTTTTGAATTCAAATCTAGAATAGCTCTGAAGTAACTGTTTCATATGTTAGATGACTGTAATGGGGGGAAATTGCATTTCTCAACTATGTTCTAGTGGGCTGTTATTGGAAATACCATTGAGACTGTGTTATCACTGTCTTGATGGGCAGGTAAAAAGCTCAGCAATTTGTATTTTTATAGTTGTGGATTTATGGACATATTATTTGCGTTTAACCTGCCTGGCCCCACTGGCACTCTCTTTATGTAAAAATACGACTAACAATTCTCAGCACTCTCCCTCGTCTTTTGGAATCTCTTAGGGAGAAAATGCTTGATTAGTTTAGAAGGATTTTATTTTGGAGTAGTTATTGCTGTTTGTGAGTGGGAGAAAGGTGCTGAGGGAAACCTGTGCCCTGAGGGAGTGGTCGGGATTTTGTTCTAAAAGCAGAGAGATTCAGTAGGGTTTGGTTTTGTTCTTTTTTTTCTTAAATTGCTATCAGTACTATTGTTATCCCTATGTGAACAATATGTTTGGGAGAGCATCCAGGTTTTGCAAGTAGTTTGTCCTCCACATATTTCAGCCTCCTTTGGTCAAACTGATGAGAAAAAGAAATAAATATTCAAGGAGGAAAAAGAAAAAAGGAAATTTGTATTCAGGTAAAACTGACAATTTTAAAAGAAGCTGTTAATAAAGTTGAGGAATGAAGTAAGGAATGGCATTAGCTATTGTCAGTGGCTGCTGCGGTGTTTGGTGACCATATTTCCCCTGACCCTGTGTCCCCCTCCCCCTGGCGCTTTCCTCCCCAGTTTCATCTTATTTCTGTCTCATAATCAGAAATATAATGACTAAGACCTTGAACCAACTCTGTATTTAGCAGGGGAAATCTCAGGAGAGATGGATAATTGTCTTCTTGTTCTGGCCTAAGTAGATCAGCCTCTATATTCCCACACATGATCATCTGCAGTAAGAGAAAAGTTACGCCACTCTAAACAGTGCTGTGGGTTTTCTCCCCTTCCTTGTTTTCACCTGCTAAGTTATGTTTTCTCTGTTGTGGCTGCCATCTCATATCTCTAGGCCATGAGCACTTAGAAAACTCAAACAAGAAGTAATACATCTGTGAATAGCATGAACTCTTAGGAACCACATCTTTATTGTTCTGGAATTTCATTATGGAAGTAACTACTAAGAAAATAATATCCTAGTCTTTAGCTGTAACTAGAGAGCCCTTTTTATCACAGGATACAAAATTAATGTGATGGGTTAAGTTCAGTGCAAGGGATTATCTCTTCCAAAGGAGTGTTGTAAACTCAGGAGGGTTGAGTATATATGTAAGGAGAAGCCTTCTGCTATTCAAAGTGTTTCAAAAGAAAATTCAGTTTTTATTTACAGACCAGTTTTGGATTTCAGTGATTATTGCCTCTATTTGAATTATGTTTTAAAGTAACTATAAATGAAGTATAATCTTTATTTATGATCCTCAGTTTACACTTTATTTCAACCCTGTAGACTTTACAACAACTGTATAACTGAAGATTTGCACCAGTTGGTTTAGAGAGAGGGTGACCACATGGTCTGCTGAGGTACTGCTGCGTTCTGCAGCAGTAGGGCCCCATGGTCTATAAGCAGCTTGATTTTAACTCTAATTATTTTTCAGATGTTCAAGTCACTGTCCTTTTGACAGAGAATTCTCCATGCTTCCTGAAAAAGGGAATCCCTATTTGAAGTGTCTAAACTGGGCACGTTGAAATTGTTAGGCTTTCTGAAAGTCCCATATCTTGCTCTTTCTGGAGTCAAGTGTCTGGGTGGTAAGTACATTGATCCAGCCTCCTGAGAATGGGTTGCTGAGACACTTTGTGGCTGAGACACTCCTTGTCTCTGCTACCAGTCTGTGGCCACTAAAGGAACCGAGGTGGAGGAAGACTAGTAACTAGGCCAGAGTTGTACCGGTGGTCTGAGGGAAAGCACGGGGTTGAACCTGGGCTTCCCATGTCCTAGTCTGACACAGTAACCACTCAGTCCTTGTGGAAATAAAAGGTTCACAGACTTGCCTAATCACTGAAGCTGGAAAAGGCCTCTTGGGAATATACAGTCCAACTCCCTGCTCAAAGCATAATCTCTAGAGCAGGTTCCTCAGGTCCTTGTCCAGTGGTTTTTGTGTTTCTCCACAGATGGAGACTGCATAACCTCTCTGAGTGATGCGCTTCAGGATTCACTTTGAACCTTGTGTGCTAGCATGCTATTAGCAGTGCTGAGGTGATTTTCAGATTGTTGCTTTATTCAGTATAGATAGTGATATCTCCCTTGGAAGGAAGTAGGACTCTCTTCTGGGGAAGAAAAAAAAAAAGCTTTAAGAAATATTTTAACATTGATTTTAATGGATTCTATTTTGGAATCAATAGTCTGGCTGGGGCTGTGGCTTCCTCTTTTTCCAGGTCTCTGTTATTTTGAGTGCAAGCTCTAAAAGAGCTAGTTATTCTGCAACCTGTGCTTCTGAATCTTTGAAAAAAAAAGATTTGAAAAAATAAAGGTTGCATTCCCAGCTAGTGTCCTATATAGCTGCCAGGTCTATGTTGAAATAAATCACTGAATAGATTTTTTTGGTGTCACAGTTTTTATCTCAGCAGTTGTATTGCTTTGTTTACTTACCTGTGAAGAATTGCTTCTTATATAAAAGTGCTCTTGATCAGTTTTGGTGATGTTTGGCAAAAGATTAGGAGCATTATTTAATGAAAATTCATTTTAACAGGATATTGTATGGTTGGAACTGTGTCAGCCTTTTTAAAGCTCTAACCTAATGAAAATAACTAAATTTTCTGATGCTTTGTTGAAAACTTGTGATCCTTCAGGTTTGAAATTCAAAATCTGGCGCTTAAAGTCATGCTTAAGGTGGTAATGGATGAGCACTGTGACTGGACACTAACTAAGCTTTTCATATTACATTTTTTGTTTAAAGATTAAAAACTTTTTAAATTCACTGCCTATCTTACAAGTAATAATCCAAACTGAAGGAACTTAAACCAAAACTGAAGTAAACATGCTACTCACTCAGTGTGCTATCCTAGTTAGTGTTCCCATCTGTTGCTCAGCTTCCTCTGCTGTCTCAAGTGACTGACTGGTTTCTCTGATAATATTTGAACTTGCAGACCCTGAAGTTAATTTCTTTAACCACTTGCTCCTGGCTTTTTCTTCCATAGTTTAAAAAATTTGTTTTTCTTAAATGCTTAAATTTAACTCCAAATCTAAAATTTGTGCAGACAATAGTCTTTGTGGAGCTCTCCTAGGAGAGAGAACTCCTACATGAGCTGAGCTGCAACTACTTAATTTCTCTCTTCGTAGCAGTCATCTTTGAAGTATGGGAGCCATTTCCTCAGGACACTCTAAACAGAATACAACCCTTTAGCTTTGATATTTTCATCCTGGCATGTAATCAAAATAATTTCTTTTTGATTGGTTACTATTATATGAGATGCAGTTGCTGCTGTATGTGTTCCTTTCTCATTTTGGGGGATATTACAGAACAGATCACAGTATCCTTCTCTATTCCGTGGATTTCTTTTTATCAGATTCTGTCTGCCTTAGAAATACTCCTCACACAGCTGCATGTATCTTTTGCTACTGGGAGGGAAGCTCAGTATGATGTAATGGGTAAGGCATTTGATTTGGGGCTTAGGGGTTTCTGCTTGGTGCTGGTTCTGCCTTGCTGCATGATTTTGGACGTAGCGTGTCACCCCTGTGCATCTCTTTCATTTTGTGACACTCACCTGCCTGTCAAGATGCCACGTTGTTTTGGGCAGGAACTCTCTTCCAGGTATACATACACGTAGTCTGGTACAGCAAGTGTCTGTGCCAAGCAAGCTGTGTAGGTAGTGCTTTAACAGAAAGTGTGGACCTCTTGTTGAGTAGAAAACTGTGTCTACAATTCAGCACCAAAGTGGATAGTCAGGGGTGGGTTTTTTGGGCATTATGGAGCGTGTACATTGCTGGAGCAGTGCGTACTTAGAACTTCTCAAAATCAGGACACCCAGTTAAAAGTGCATGAAAATAGCTGTATATACATAGCTTTAGGCATTCACCTTTTGAAACTGTAGCATCTTCTGTCTGTGGCCTACTTTTCAGGGCGGTTTTGGTCATAGGGGAGAGAAGAATAGTCATACAGGTCAACTTCAGACACCTCTGATTTTTTATTTGAAGCTCCTATTAAAGTGAAAAGAAAAATCTGGCTTCAATTTAAAGCCTCTTAATCTCCCACCTGGGACTCACTTCTTCATGTATGGGACATATCAGTAAAGTATCTTTAGTTAGAGGGCTGATGTCAGCTACTGTAAATAACCACAACAGTTTTTGGGTGCAAAAGTCTCCCTTGTTTATGCTCTCTTTCCAGCAGGAACACATGCAGACAGATGTCTTATTACCTCACTCAAAATGTGTGGTGCATGTTCACTCACTGGATTTTAATTTCTGTCTGAAAACTAGTACACCTGTGTGGACGGAAGGAGTTGGAATGGAATTGATATTCTTTGTGACTGTAAGCAGCTTGTCCAAAGTGCCTCAGCTCCCAGCAGTGTTGCACGTGGCAGTCCTCTATACCTGGCTGCCAGCACTTGGTAGGTCTCAGTCCTGCTCTGTGAAACTGGAAACACACTGGGACATTTGCCCCAGGGAAGTGTCACCTGACAACTTTCTCATAAAAGCTCATTCATTCATCTAGGAGGAGGATAACAAAGGGACATCAGCATGTTGCTGTTATGATAACAAGCCCTGGCTTTGAAATTTAAAGTAGGCAGCTGCTTCCAGAGGACTAATCCTGTCCTGAGAGAGGTGGCAGGAAAAGAAAGTGGGAACCCCAAAAGGAACCTGGAATCTTCTGTCTTGTACCATGTCTTGCTCTTGTTAAAGTAGTTTAGAAAAGGATTTTCCAAGGTTAGACTTCCAAGGTTGAAAGTTAGCCATTTCATAATCTGAACAAGCTCTCCATTCCCTTTCTGCCTCTCCTCTCCCCCTTCAGATTTTCATTATTTTGAGCTGTGATCTCTGTCCCAGCATAGGTAGGAGGGAGCTGGGGGCCTCTGTGGGTATGATGGGCACAGTCCCTGTTCTCCCAGCCAGGAGTGGCAGTCTGCTGGCCTGCTGCCACTGGCCTCCTGAGATCCATCAGCTTGGGACTGTTCAAGTGACTCTGCAGGCCAACAGGCACAAAGCCCAGAGAATAATACAGAAAACATTTTTATTGTTTTGTCTCACAGTGTGCCAGTCAGAACTCCTTGAACCAACAAGCTATCTTCATCTTGGATCCTGGTAGTCTTAATGGCTGGTGAGCTTTCAAAATAAGCCTGCCTGTAAAGTTCAGATGGTTTTTTTGGGTGCACTTAGGTTTAATCTTTAACTCTCATGTGCTTTTTTGACCAGATATGGGGAATCTGCACCCCACTTTCACTCTCTTTTGCTTATCTGAATCTGAAAAGAAACAAGGCTGGACCTTTTATCCATTTATTGAATACCAGTGTTGGACACTTTTGTTTTACATCTACATGCATTATTTCAAAACATTTTTCTACTTGATAAAGCTGAAAAAGTGGAAAAGTTTATATCTACTTAAGTGAGAGCTTCTATGAATTTTGTGTTAGGGGCTTGGGTGGATCTGAAGAATGACTGAATCTGCATTTTATGGGGTAAAGATATAAGCCATGACTGTACTCCGTGGTCATGGGGCATTCCTAAGACATCTCCAGTTTGGGTTTTATGAACAGAACATGGATTAATTCTTGAGGATTATTGTCTCTCTAGAATTAGGAAAAGAGGAGCAGGGATTCTTCTTGTCGTGATGAAGTCTTCACTGAATAAACTAGATGTTTTAAATTCCAGCATGGTTGCGTTTCAACTTATTCTGATCCTCTTGAGCAGAAATTCCCTTGGCTGACATCCAAATTTCCCAAGTGTCTCGGTGCTGCAGTAGAAAAAGTAATGAAGAAGCATTGAAAGATAAATTGCTCGAAGTATCAATGTAAAATTTAACTGGGAATACTTTTTGCAGGAAGTGGCTTTTCCCAATGTTTACTCTTACTGTCACAAGATCAAAGGTCGAGAAATAAGTCATGAAAAATAGGACCTTTCATCTGAGTTGGAAACCAGGACTTGGCTGATAGAATATTACTGTAGTTCTGGTGTAATGTGTTTATGTCACTTTTGCTGCTGAAGAAGCAGTTTATTCTGGTGTGGACAAGAAAAGTAGCATCCCTTACATTTTCTGAGATAAGAATCTGGCCAACGTGTGGTACACCTGGTTAGATTCTAATCTCTCCTCATGTGGAGTCCAGCAGGACCTTGAGGCTTTATCAGGGTTGCATGGAATCAGCTGATGGTAACACTGCCTGGGAAATCCACAATGAGGATGCTTTCCTTTACCGCTAGGGCCACTAACATCCCATCTAAAATCACTACTGGCTCCCATTTCACTTATCTGCTGGCTTTGTGCAACTGTTCCTGCTGAGTGTATCAGTAAAGAAAATCATGAAAGCTTGAGTGCATTTCTTGTTCTTGATGTCAGTAATTGAGTCTGTCTCATGAATTTTCCAAATGGCTTTCAGAAATTAGAGTGGATGAGGCTGAAAGTGTAAAGATTGATGAGAGGGACTTGAAGTGGTATGAATTTCTTGTATAGTTTATGACTGAGTGGAACCAAACCTCTATGGTCAGTTGCTTGATAGTCTTCCTAGACAAGGTCATTTACTTGTCATTGTCATTTGATACAGTACCCCACTAACATCTTGCTTTTCTCTCATTTTGGGGTACCTTTTCTACCGTAGTGCTTGGAAAGTGTGGATATTTTGTTTTTCTGATGTGTAAATGCTGCATATGGGGTGGAAATAGAGATCCCAATGCATTCATGGGCTGGTATGGCTGTATGGAGACAGTCGGCACCTCTAGAGTGTCAGTAATTGTGGTTCAGGTCACTGCATTTGTGTAAAGGAAACAAAACTGATTCAGCAGGATGCAGCTTTGCTCCATGAAAACAAAAAGATGCTATGCTGTGAAGAAAAAGCAGTACTGTCACAGCCATGTGTTGCATCCCTTCATACCCTGTTTGGTGGGCAAGGTGTACATGCAGCATGTTTCAGAACTCCTGGCATTTGTAGGGAAATACACAGTCTGTTTAGTTCTGTACACTGAGAGTGAACCACTACTTGTTAAATTGGGTTAAAATAGTCTGAATAATAAAGATTGTGTATCCCTCAAATGGCACTGTCCATATTGCTCTAGTTGCCTCCAGGCCTTCTGGCCTACTAGAGTTCTTGGAAACTGTCAGATAGAAATTGGATAGCTGAACACAAGTCAGCACATTGAAATAACTTTCAAAAAAAAAAAAAGTCACTCCTCAGAGGGCAGATCTTAAGTAAACTGAAGCATCAGAAAGTGCTTGACAGAGAACAAAGACATGGAGAAGATAAATAAACTCCTTTCAGTGTGGCAAATCAAGCATCCTATGCTACCCATACTAGTGGCGTTTCAGGACTTTTATTATTAACACTGGAAAAGGTAGATGAACACAGGATACCAAATTTTTTAGATAAGTCCAAATTGTTTAGTTTTTTCCAGAAAAAGGGAGACAGCAATATCAGACAGGTTTACCAAAAGACAGTGAAGAGTCAGCATAATGATAGCTCCACTTTACTGTAGTCTCTTGGGTCCAAAAAATAATATGGACGTGCATTGTTAACTTCTGCATTGACTCGCTACTCAGGAAAGACCTCAGCGTCACACTGGGTAGCTCACTGGAAACTTCTGCCCCCTCAGCCTCAGTAGTCGAAAGAGAACATGCCAACAGAATCAAACAAAAAGATTATGGTGGCCAAAAACAGCATTGAAGACACTGAGCATACAGTTGTGTAAATAAAGCACTTTCTTCTTCCCAAAGACTGTTTTCAGTTCTGCTTTCCTGAATTTAAAAATACGCATTAGAAGTGAAAGGAATCCTGGAAAAAAGAGACATGGTCAATGCCAAGAGACAGCCACACAAGTGAAGAGTAAAATCAATCTCAGGCTAGCAAAGGTGGAACAAAACCTGAGCAAACAAAACATGAATAAATGGAGAAATGTTCCCCTTTTTTCTACCATGTCAGAGTTAGAGTTCCATTGAATAGCTGCACAGTCGCCATAAAATACCAACTAAGATCATAGCTGGACTGAAAGAGGTAGGACACATTCACAACTAGGTTTGAAAGGTTTGCAAACCATTGTGGTTGGTGGTATGTAGTACTGACTGATGGGTGTTAAAAAGACACTCCATGATGAACTCTGAACTCCGTAAGTTGTGATATGTTGGGGGACAATATATATTCCCTTTTCTTTGATTTGAAACCTACTGCCAAGTTGAAAAGATGGAGATGACATGGTATCAGCTGAACTGTGTTCTCATTTGGTTTGATAATTCCAGTGTTCATTTCTTATCTCCAGGGAAGCGAGATTGAAAGTGCAGTGAGGATTTAAAGCACTTTCTCGACTCCATAACTTTTAAACCTCATGCTTACCTCACTAAAGTAATGCTTTAGTGTTTTTACTGTCCTGTGAATAAAGTCTTGGTATTTAATATAAATCATTATAAGCAGTCAGCATGTTAAATGGGAACTCAAATAGAGCCAAATGTGTTAAAACTGTTATTCTTTCAGAAATATGGCTGGATGATGTGATTATGACTTTTTTCTTTGATAGCTCTTTCTTCTGCTGTTTTAAGACCCTGTAGAGCGAGACAAAGGAGTCTGTTCATGAGGGGACAGAACTGGGGCATTGTGGGACAGGCCCTTGTAATACATGACAGGGAGGGAACGGTACTGAACACCCTTGAAGAAGTTTTTCTATCAGGTTTTATTCTACTAGAGATCAAGGAGGTCACCCTCCAGATCACACTGGTGCATTGTCTGGGACAGGGTGTTACTTAACACACCGGGACTTTTCAACTTCTAAAACATCTTGTTTCATTTCCTCTCTTGCTGCCTGGCAAAATCATGAGGAAGACTGACCACTTGCAAAATTTATCTCCTATGTAATTATGAAAATGCTTGAGCAGATAATATTTCACAGTCTCACCCACCTGCCCACCCTAACAAGCCTACTCCATGATCAGAATAACTGCAGCTTTTTTCTTGCTACAGTGCAGCTGCCAGCTTCTGTAGTGTCTGCTGGGGCAAGGAGAGAAGGGAACTCTCAGCTGTTACTGAGTGTTAACTTTAGATGTGGCATCGGGTTTCCTACACAAGGGAGTGTTCATATCCCAGGTCCTTCTTAATCAGCTTGAGGATGCCATGTGGGTGTTTGCTCTGTCTCTGATTGAGTGCCAGCAAGCAGCCAGCAGTGAAATCTTTCCTGCAGAGATGCAAAGTGTCAGTCTTGCAGACATGTACCCACCACCCATCTGCCAACAAATGAATATTCTGAATGAGGTCCTTTTTTTGACAAGTGACGCTGAACATACTATGAAGGCGATGGAAGATGTTAACATTCAGGAAGAGCTTTATCTTTTCTGATCTATATTTTTTTAGCGTTTGAAGGTCCACTGAGATCCTGGTTGTGTCAGACAGTTGAGCTTTACTAAAGCTATTTCTTCACTTAAAACTGAGAGTTTATTCTATCACATCACCTTACTAAGGCACTGGTGTGTTGACAAGACAGCCATCCGGGTAAGTAGCAGGGACACTGAACATGAGCCCCATCCTGTGCCAAGTTCTGGTTTGCATGTAATACAATTAATCTACATGCAGCACTGTGGGCAAGGCATAGTCTCTGAGATTCAAAGGATCTGTAATCATAGAATCATAGAATGGTTGGGTTATAAGGGACCTTAAAGATCATCTAGTTCCAACCCTTCTGCCATGGGGTGGGCAAGAACATGGGGTGCCTGTAGGGGCACCTTCCACTAGACCAGGTTACTCAAAGCCCTGGCCAACCTGACCCTGAACATTTCCAAGGCTGGGGCATTCACCACTTCTCTGTGCAGCCTGTTCCAGTGCCTCACCACCCACAGAGTGAAGAATTTCTTCCTAATATTCTAATATCTTCTTAATTGTTGAGATACAGGGCTTTGACAACAGCTCTGCTTACTCTCTTGATCTCTAAAAATGCCAGCCAAACCTCCCTGCTCCCTCAGAGGAACGTTTTGAGGATTAGTCAGCACTTGGGAAACCTGTGAATGTGCTGTTTAAACACTGGTAGAAGGGGTAAGTATGGGTAAGATTTTTGCTTGCAAGGCTGCTGTAGTGCTGGGGCAAACTAATGGGGTAATTACTAATCTCCTGTACTGGAGGCTTCGGGAACAGACTGGATAGGTGAACATCTGCCAGTGTCGGTGTTACAAGCATTTCATCGTCTCAGAATGCAATGAGACTGGGGTAGGTAACCCCGTAGCCTTCCCAGACCAGTACTTCCTGATGTTGATTGTCCTTCAGAATGAAAAACATGAACTACTGATAGTTTGAGCCAGGGATCTAAGAGTTAAGCAGTCTGAGAAGTCTTGGGCTTCCACTGAAGCAGTTTTCATGGGTCCGTGCAGCCAGGCCTGGATATGATAGGCTGTGCTCCCATACAAAAACCAACGTGTTTCACCCGGATGTAGTCCTGTTACTCTGCCTGTTTGACTTCTGGGCCAAAGTTGGCTTCATTCTGCTTTTTAGGGATGCCAGGAGAGGAGCAGTGTGCTGGCTGCACCTGTTCATATGGATGTGGTGCAGCAAGAGCAAGCATTTCCTCCGTGGTGGAGAAATCCGTGGAATGAGTTTGTCACTTGCTTCACAAGGGTGAGGCAGTTGAGCGATGCATTCCTGAATCAGCAGGCTCCTCTTGCCTTGGGCGTTCTTTGGCAACCACACATTAAATCTAAAGCTATAAATTGTATAATTTGCATAAGATATTAGACAGAGAAGCACAATGGGACAGACGCTAATTGCTGATTTGGGAAGCCTCACAAGCATTGGCTAGGAGATAAACTGCAGTTACCTCAGTATTGGGCAATTAGTGTTGGTTTTCTAAAAGGAGAGAAGTATATCACACCAACTGATTTCTCATACTGTGTAATTTGCTGATTTCATTGTTGCTCTTGGGAACACTTTTTTAGTTCCTTTTTAAGACAATGTTTTTTAAAAATTTGCTATTTTTGACAAGGAGGTAAATGCAGTTTGGGAGGGATATTCCCACCAAGAAAGTTCAATTGCGCACTCCTATTTTGCTGCAGAAAAATGAATTCTGCCATAAATTCTTCGGCATTTCATAGTTCTAGCCTAGGTTGCCATGCAGGTGCACCAGATTGCAGATGAGGGGGTTTGGGTTGATTTTTGCTGCCTTTGCAACTCAGAGCTTGGTATGATTTTGGGGGGTAAAATTTATGCAGGCATTTTGTTGTGGTTATCATTAATTTCTGATCAGTTGTTAGGCTGCCACTTAGTTAAACTGCTAAATCTTAAAATGTGTTCATCTAGATAGCAGAAGTGCTTAGGGGAGTGTAGAGCTCTACATTTGCCAGGTTTTGTTGTCACTCTGAGTGTTGTGTCTTCCAACACTGCCCCACAATGTTTGTATGCTTTCTGGTTTATGAGCTGTTAATAAAATACAGGCAGTTCTCTAAGTGTGATGCTTCCCCTCAAGGTCCTGCACTGGAGGGGGAAGTGAATGTCCTAGAGGCTAGAGCTGACTGTAATTGCTTTTGGGTTTTGGTATTTTGAAAGAAAACAATGTTAAAAGAGATCTGAAAATATCAATTTTATTTTCACTGAAGAAATGATAATTTATAATGAGCCCAAAAGGGGCAGTGGAGAGAGTTAGCATTTTTGAGATTTCAGAATTTGGAGAAGAAGAGAAGAAAATAGCTCTTTTCCTCCCTTTCCTCTCTTCCACTCTTACTCCACAGCTTACTGGCCCAAAAGTCCCAGGAAGAAAGGTGACTTGTTCTTTTGGACATTTTATGTGAAGTGAAAGGAAATAAACTTTGCGTTATGTTTCACTGAAAAGCATTTTGCTTCATACCTTGATGAAAGTGCAACTGCTTGCAGGCAGTTTGGCCCGTCCAGTTGTTTTGAACTTAATGTTAAGGACTAGTATAGCTGTAAAAGTTGTATGTAAAAGTAAAACACAAGCTGCTCACACCAGTGGGGGTCTGGATTTACAAGAGAGTCCCATCTAGGAGATTCTGTGGGCTTGTCTTCATTAGGTGTGTTGCTTTTCATTCCTTCCAGTGAATGACAGCTCTGATGTGGATGCTCTTACACAACTTCCTGTGTGGGAGGAGGGATGAACAGTCCCAGAAGAAAGCACCTTTATAGTCTGTATAACTACATCCATGCAGGTGTTGGGGCAGGGTTACCATTCCAGATGGTAATTGCACCTTTGGCAGTAACTGCTCCTTGGATGCAGCTCTTTGCAAGTGCATGCCTGTCCAAGATCATGTGATATTTTGCCTCTTCCCTCTTGCCTTACTCCTTTAGAGTGATTATTTTCGAAGTCACTGTTGTGAATTAGGAGAAATTCTTTGAGAAACAGGCTGAATATGTATAGCATGTATAACTGTGTAACTGCCATCATTTAACTGGTCAGAAAAGCTTTTAAAATTATGTAACCAAATAGCTGAAACTGTAGTGGAACCTGTGCCAAACACAGGCATATGTTGGTCTCTGGAGGCAGGTATGGGTGGAGGGCCTTACATAGTTGGTTTGTGAAGGTTTGTCTGCCTGGAGTTGGATTCATGCACTGGATGCAGCAATAGTAGCCACCTAAGGTATTGCAGAGGTGAGGGGAAAAAAAAAAGGAGTAGCTGAGAAAGCTCCAACGGGTGGTACATTTGTGCCTGTGAAGCTGTCTCTTCCCCCAGAACAGAAAAAAAAGAGAGAGTCAGACAGACAGACTGGTTGTGCACACCAAACCTGCCTTTTCTTCGTTCTTCCTGAAGGAAATGGTACTTTTTGTGTTAGGTCAGTATCCAGGCTTATCAACAACATAAGCAACACAGCCAGGATTATCGAGTCCTGGCCCTCCTGATCTAAGCATTTTATCCTCCAGCCCATTCCAGAAACCCAGGGTGAGCCAGTGAAAAGATTAGCCAGGTTTTCTCCTTCTTTCCACCCTGTTAGAAACATGGAAAGGACCCTTACAATTGAATCCATTAACCCAGCACTACCAGGCCCACCACTAAACCATGACCCTAAGTGCTATGTCTGTATGTCTGTTAAATAACTCAAGGGTTGGTGACTCCACCACTGCCCTGGGCAACCTGTTCTAATGATTGGCAAGCTTTTCATTGATGAAATTTTTGCTAATATTCAATATAAATCTCCCCTGGATCAATTTGAGGCCTCTTGACCTATGAGTTGCTACTTGGGATAAGAGACCAACCCCCACCTGGCTACAGCCTCCTTTCAGGTGGTTGTAGAGTGTGATGAGGTTTCCCCTGAGCCTCCTCTTCTCCAGGCTAAACACCCCCAGCTCCCTCAGCCACTCCTCATCAGATTTATGATCCAGACCCTTCCCCAGCTCTGTTGCCCTTCTCTGGACATGCTCCAGCCCCTCCGTGTCTTTCCTGTCATGAGGGCCCTAGAACTGAACACAGGATTTGAGGTGTGGCCTCACCAGTGCTGAGTACAGGGGTCAATCCCTGTCCTGGTCCTGCTGCCCACACTATTGCTGACACACAGTGCCAGGATGCCATTGGCCTTCTTGGCCACCTGGGCACAGCTGGCTCATGTTCAGCTGCTGTTGACCAACACACCCCCAGTTCCTTTTCCACCAGGCAGCTTTCCAGCCACTCTGCCCCCAGCCTGTCGTGCTCTGTGGGGTTGTTGTGAGTGACCCCAATGCAGGACCTGACACCTGACCTTTGTTGACCTCATACAGTTGGTCTCGGCCCATGGATCCATCCTGTCCACATCCCCCTGCAGAGCCTTCCTGCCCTTCAGGACATCAACACTCCCACCCAACTTGGTACTGGCTATGACTTTACTAAGAGTACACTCAACCCCTGTGTCCAGGTCATCAGTAAACATATTGGATATGACTTCGTCCAGTTCTGATCCCTGGGGGACACTGCTGACCAGATGCCAACTGGATGCAGCACCATTCACCACCAGTCTCTGGGTATGGCTGTCCAGCCAGTTTCTTATCCAGCAAAGAGTGCACCTTTCCAATATTATCAGCTCTGTGATTTTCCCCAGCATCCATGTCAGGCTGACAGACCTGTAGCTCCCTGGATCTTCCTTCTGGCCCTTCCTGTAGATGGGCAGCCCATTTGCCAGCCTCCATCTGTCTGGGACCTCCCTGGTGAGCCAGAACTGCTGATAAATGATTGAAAGTGATTTAGTAAGCTCTTCCACCAATTCTCACTGTGCCCTCAGGTGGATTCCATCCAGCCCCACAGACTTGTGTGTGTTGTGAGTGGTGCAGCCGGTTGATGACCGTTTTCCCTTGGGTTAAAGAGGCTTTATTCTTCTCCCTGTCCCTATTTTTCAGCTGGCAGGTGACTCAAGAGCCTGGATACTTAAACAGCTGAGAATCCCTTCTAATTTCAAGTCCAGTTTTACAGGTTTACCCACAAAAAGAAGTAACATCTTGTAACAAGACAAATTTCTGTCTGTATCGGCTGTTTTACAATTTTTTGCAGCCTGAACATGTGCGGAAAGAAAACCAGCTTGTATTGAGACAGAGCTGGGTTCAAGGCATAATAGACATTTACTGCATGAGAATCACATCTAGATGTGCACAAACTTCTCTGAAACTAGCAGTCCTTGTTTTATCTTCCCTACTTATATATCAGATTTACCACAAGAATTTTATCTTAAGGGAAAAAATGTGTCATAGTTCTCTATCTAATCCTACGATCAGGGTGGTTTTTTTTCCCTTCTGATTTAGGAATAGGAAGGAATCCTTAAACAAAATTTATCTCCTAAATAAAAATATACCAAATTTTAGGTGAATTATGACCTTTTACATTAGTGCATTGCATTGGTTCATTAGTATTTGTTTAGTTGCAATGAAAGTCAAAGCCTGCCTGGAACTGAAGAGTAAAACAAATGCATTTCATATTGAATGTAATGTGTATCATGACATGCAGATGGTTTTGATCCATTTCCCTTTTGTGCTCTCATTCAGTCTTTGTTTTTTATATTACTTTGTCCAAAAGAATTTCTTTTAATAACTTTCCATACTTGGTTAGCCTTTATAGGAAAATTAATTTTTCCTTTTGTAAAGGTAAATCTATGTGAACTGAATGTTTGTTCAGGCTTACAGGGAAGATTTTTTTTATCTGAAACCTAAATGTAAGGAGGCTTCCTCTTCTTTTTTTGACTTAAGAAAAACAACTGATCTTTTCAAAACAAAATGTTTTTGTCTTCTGGTTGTGTCATTTTTTTTGCTGTATACGCCGTGTACTGCAGCTTCTAAAGGCTTAAGTGTTGATGTGTGGTTTTAGTGGCTGTAGGGCACATAGTATTAATCCAGGAACAGCACTATCATTATCTTCATTAAAGCAAGGGTATTGTGTCAGCCAGAAGGTATAGAGAGACACTGAAGTTGTTAAATCTTGTTGAAGAACTGCATTGTGCTGGGACTTAGAAGGCTTGATCCTCTCTCAAGACTTAATGATGGTGCCTGAGTAGGCATGAATTTCTCCATCTCCTTGTTTCTTCATTTCACACCCCTGTCCTTCATCAGTCCTATTTGGTTTGAAGCTTCTCTGAGGGGGACGCCACCTATTATCGTGTGTTTTGCACAGTGCTCAAAATACTGGGCTTGCAATGCCACTGTAATACAAATGATCCTACAGTGTTAGGGGAAGATGGTAAGGCTTCCGTGGTGTCCACATAGCTTTTAATTGTAACTCTATACAGAGGAAACCCTTTGAAACTGCATTTAGTGGAAGCTAAATTCTGAGCTATGACCTGGTTTCTTTAAACATTCAGGTTTTGTCATTATTTTGAAGCCTTCAGTATCTGATGCTAAAAATACACTGTACTGAGCTTCCCACATGTAGGTAGTTACATAAATCTTGCCATAAATAATACTTGTTCACTTGATCATTATAGAAATGTCTCGACATGCAGTTCATAAGGGATTTGCTCAGAGCAAACCAAAATTGAGTAGAAAACCAGATTAGAATGAGAGATCCTAGACCTATTTAGATCCTTCTTTTATAGCATCATTTCAATCATTTCATAGCCTAGTTTGTCATTTTTTCAATATCTAGACAAAGCTGAAGAGCACTAAGGGAAATCCTCCTTAATTCTTCACAGTCAGCTGCCAAATGTGAAGGGCTGGTACTGCACCTTTACAGTTGCACATCTTGAAAAGGTTAAAGTTAAGTATCTTAATAGTCTGACATTGTTATATGAGTAGAAACATAGGGTGGAATGCTGGATTTCACAGCCATTTTGTAGAAGTGTTTGAGACTATAAAACTAAAACTCTGAGTAGTATGAAAGTGCTGGTTGTTGATAATTATTGGAAGAAAGTGTATTTTATAAATAGGAGGGGGAAAAGCATAGATGAACTGATGGTATACAAGGCAGCATTCTTCAGCTTGGCAAGCAAAGTCCAAATGGATTTGAGCTTAAAAAAAAGGAAGACCTTATAGGAGCCTTTCAGTATGTAATGGGGGCTTCCAAGAAGGCTAGAGATGGACTTTTCCCAAGGGCATGTTGTGATAGGGTAAGAATGGCCTTAAGCTGAGGGAGGGCAGGTTTAGATTAGATAATAGGAAAAAATTTTGCCCTGTGAGGGTGGTGAGGCACTGGAACAGACTGTCCAGAGAGGTTGTGGACTCCCTATCCTTGGAAGTATTCAAGACCAGGCTGGATGAGGCTCTGAGTAACCTGGTTGTAGTGGAAGGCATCCCTGCCTATGACAGGGGCATTGGAACTATGTGATCTTTATGGTCCCCTCCAACCTAAAAGCATTCTGTGATTCCATGAAAAAAGATTGGTGCCAGAGGGGGGTTATTTGGACAGGTGGCAGTTACAAAAAGCAACTCCCAGGATATCACATATAACTTGCAGGTATTAGTATAGCAAAGCAGAGATCAAAACGTTAGTGAACATGCAAGCTTGTACTAGGCAAACTGAAGTGAAATCTGAGATGGGAGCAAGTGGTGCAGTTGAGCTCTGAAAGAGTGTAAGTAGCAAACATATGTCAGAAATTCTTACTGGAATCTCAGGATTGATTTAATTAGGAAGAAAATGTTTTGACTTAATTCTCAGAAATGAGCAGTCCCTACTCAGATGAATCCCAGTTTTGCCTTAGGTTCTTCTGTCAAGTGATGGATGTCATTGGTTCCCAGCCTACCAGTCCCTCAGCCCAATCCATTGCCTTCATGCCTTCTAGTTTATTCCTGCACATCCTGCTTCAAGTTGAAAAATAAGATTATAAAATCACTGTACTAGGAACTGCTGTGAATTTTGTTTCTGCAAAGAAACAAAATTGCAGTTTGTTAGACCTATTAGAACAGCCAAACTCTGTACAACCTAATTCAGACCTCAAAATAAACCTTGAAAGTGAAGAAAATTACACTGTACAGAACAGCAAGGCAGAATGCTCAGATAGTTCTGGGGGAGAGAGACCTATCTCCCATGAAGAGTGGGTGGTTTTTGGTGCCCAGCTCCTTCTGTCCATGGAAAGGCCAGCCTGCCTGCTCCCCAGGACCCCTGCAAGGCCTTTGTTATGCTAGAGCCTTGGAGTGGGAAGGAACACGGAGAGATTTTTAAGCAGCAGATGGACTGTAGTGTTCACTTTAAAAGTATGTTATTTTTTTTGTGGGCCCCAGATCTCATTTCTCTATATGAGGTGAGAATTTTGCTTAGCTCTGCTTTTAGTTACCCCTGCTCTGGCTGCAGTAGGGGTAATTTGTTGTGTTGCAAGTGGAAGATGAATGGAATTACTCAGGTCATCCTGGTTTACTTCCAGCGGTTCTCATCCAGCTGCTCTGATTCCAACTAACATTTGTGGATCAGATCTGTGAGTTCAGTGCCTTTTGGTGTAGAATGTTGTTGCGAAAGAATTTCAGTTTTCTGACCTTTTGTTATTCTCTCATTTCTCTGCCTCCCTTTTTTCATTCTGGCTACATGATCTATGAATGTAAGATTGAACGGGGATCTTTTCCAGGAGGATACTCATCTGTTTCCCTTAAAAAGCAGACAGGGAACATGAGTGAGAGAAGGTAGATTGAGAAGAATAGGAAATTGAAGCTGTGTAGTGGCGTTGCATTACTAACCATAAGAATAAATTACACTGTTTTTGAAAAGGATATTGCAAAAGAAGTCCGTAGTTAATATTTAGGGAGTTTGGGTTTTTTTGTGGGGCTAGTTAAAACTTATTCCACAGAGTATTTGCTATAACTTAATGCAAGTTATTACAAAGTAGTGAGAGAACAGATATTGAAACCTGAGAATTTTCCTACCAGGACATGACAGGAAGCAGTTAGACTTTTAGGAGAATAAACAGTGAAAAAGATTTTTAAAAAAATTCTGCTTTCTCTATCCATATCAAATAACATGCTAAAAGAGGATACCAAGAGCAGATGAAGCAGTTTGTGGTTGTTTATCTTCAGTTCCAGGTGACATCAGTGCTGGAAGCAGCTCTTCTTAGACTGCAGCTCTCTTCTCACCTAGTGAGAAGCAAAACATGATTAGAGAACATCTGCTCTAGTTCAATAGGTGCAAGCATCAAACAAGGTTATTTGCAGGACAACCTGAGGCCACTTAATTCTAAGTTTTACACATGTACAAGACTAGAGCATGAATTCCACTGGAGAGTACTTATTCTTAGGAAAAACACCCAACAAAATGTTCCAATATGTGAATGCAGTTGCCTTATCCACATGCTAAATCTGGGTGTGGAGTTTGACAGGTACTGTTTGTCTTCTAAGCATCTGGAAATGTGTGCTCATTTTTCCCTTCCTATTTTATTAACTCTTAGTGGTGCCAGGGCCCCCATGGGGGAGGATTTCTGACCTGCTCAGTATGTGCCAGTTTAAAAGCATTGTGAGCATTATAGCACAAGCCTTGATGAACTGATAGTGTTTAATAAAATCTGGGGGGTTAGTTTTAATCTGTATTTTAACAGAAGGTAGCTGGAGTGTACCTGAGTTGAGGTACCTAACCACAGATTTCTGTGTTCAGGTCGTCTGGGGTAAGACTGTTACCAGAGTAAATACACGACATGCATGTGTCCTTCCATACCAGCAGGAGATCTGCACTTACTCTGTAGCACTGTATTATGCCCAGTCTAATGCCCAGGCTTTTGATTTTTAGTAATTCAGACAGGGATGTTTTTCTCACTCATGCAAAATACTTCTGGCAAGCAAGAACTATGAAAAGAGTTAATATTTAGGCTTCAGATCCCAATGTCTCCAAAAGTAGCCAGAACCTAAAGCAGTAGTTTTTTTCCCTCTCCTCATCTGCCAACATCTCAAAAATTGCAGTGTCCTATTCTTTTCTCTTTAGAGCCCTTCACTATTCAATTTGCCTCAAGTGAAATAAAAATCTCAAGTGTTTTATATGATGTAAATGGTCCAAGAGATCTGGTTTTACCCCTGGCTACCTATTTTCCTCCATCTTCTGTTTTCTTAGTCTTAAATGAAGGCCGGTGTCAGTGCTGGGCTTTTGTTGACTGAAGAGGGGTTATGGAAATTCGGTATAGGTAGTCATTCAAGTAATATAAAACACATTTAATAAGAAGAGCCACAGGGATTGGGTGTGAAGAAATTTGTACAATGAAACACTTTTCTTACACTCACTGTCTGCTTTAACTCACTCTCCTCTTTTCTGCTTCACCAGCTAATGTCCAAAAGTAGTTGCGGGCTTTCAAGTTTGATCAGATTGTAAGGAGCAGCTTTTGGAAGAAGGGATCAGAGAAAGATTAACACTGCTGGGAACTTGGTGTTTACCATTTCAGTGGTGCGATTTAACTTTCTCCTTTATACTGATTGTTATAAGGGTTAAATAAATGTCATGGCTTTTAAACACAGTACAGAAGAGTGACACTGCTTTGTAGTTTGAAACAAAACATGTCTTTAGGGCTGGGCAGCATATCCAGAATTGAGATATCATGGTAATTAAAATTAATGATAATTTAATGAAGTGATCCTTATCCTGTAGGAAGACTTGTTTGCTCAAAATGAAGTAGTACAAATGCTAAAGTCAGAGTTTGATGTAGGGGAGTAAAAGTCCATGGGCTGGCACTATGACACCGAATGGAGCTCAAATAGACCAGACTGTATATTTGTGTTTTAATTAACTTAATAGATGTGTCTGTGAAGGGCTGAAGCTAAACTTTGGTAGACTGAGTTGACCAGAGACCTGCTGTTCCTAAAATAGGATTTATTTGTTATTTTTTCTATTACATTTACCATTTGAGACATCTCTAGCTGATAGCTGGATATGATTAATATTGGGACAAGTCTGCCATTTGTCACAGGTCTTCCTGAAGTGTCTTTTGCCAGTACTGACCTTTGTGGTACATAATGATGATGTCCTTACTGAAGGATTTTTCTAAATGGGAAAATGCCCATCAGCCAAATTCTCACCATCATCCTGTGAACGACTCTCCTGAGAACTCTGATGTAATTACTAGTTCAAGTGCTATTACCGAGATTAGAGACATCTGTTTGCTTTGATTTTCCATCTCACAGTGCCCTGAAATACCGTGCTCGGCTGGAGCCAGCAAAGCCTAAAGCAGCAAGTTGCCTCTGCTCAGTGTGCAGAGCATGCTGTGTGTTGCTTTGCAGGGAACAGGTTATTTCTGTGTCACACTTGTATCTAGCCACGGGCATTGCATCCTGCGGGAGAAACGTACTTTTCTTGCAGACTGTATCTTTTCCCAGCAGTGGGGTAGTCCTCATTGACAAGTTTGTGCTAGCTCAGAATCATAGCAGCCTCTCAATTTACTGCTTTTCGAGGTAAAAGGAAGAAGATGGGCTATGGAAGGGTGCTACTCAGATCTGATTCCTTTCACACTGCAGGGACTAGGGATGCCTGTGTAATCAGCTGAACACCTCTCTTCTGGGAGGGGGGAGACTGAATGTTGTATGGAGTTTTCTGGATTCAAAACCAGTATCTGAGCATCTTTCTTAACTCCTTGAGCTGACCCCCACACCAGACACATCTACTGCTACAAAGCAAATACAAAAACCTCAACCTAATCCAGCTACAAAATCTGATTCTTGATTTAAAGTTAACCTAAAATTAAAGCTTATTTTCAGCTATATGTTATTGTCTATATTATCAATCTGAGAATGAACAGAACATGTATAATATGGCATTTTTAATTTTAAATTAGGTAGGTGTTTTTTGGGGGAGCAAGGGTATATGTGGTATATTTGGGTGGGGATGGCATTAAGCAAGCTGATTCCCTGCAGGCGTCTCACTTGAATGTTGTGTCCTACCCACCTGCATGCTAGTCTTTGCAAATTCATATCTAGATGCAATTGTGGGTGAAAGTCAGAGTCTGACCAGCACTACCAAATTCTGAGTTGGGCCTGCAGTGGTCTTGTCGGGGCAAGACTCTTCTCCCTCCTGAACACAAGGATGGGAGGATTTACAACCTGACTTAACTGCATAGATATTACATAACATCTCTTTGATGATGGCCTCTGATTAGTTTTCTAAGTCACACAAAAGGAATGTGGTATGCTCAATGCTCTGTAACTGCATAAGCGCATTTTACCAGCTTCATTATAACTCCACTGAAATGCATTCCCTTCTGATCTAAGACAATCTAAATTAAGAGCTGGTTTTTAATTATTTCATATTCTTTTTAGAGTTGTTTCCAGTTCTTAATAACTAGATTTTTTGTTTTAGGGCCCTTTAATGTGAGAGGTAGGGACTTTGTGTAGGAGACTTGTGTTCAAAATCTGACCCGCATCTACAAGCATAGTATTCTCTTGCATTTCGCCAACCTCTTCCAACCGAGTATCTCGGTTTTTTTCAGGAAGCGGCTGTTTTAACCTCCCAAAGACTGCATAATAACCTGGTACATTGAAATACAACCTAAATAGCCTAAAGTCCCAAAGCAAGCTAACAGAAGTATGGTTTTTGTTTTTTCTCTAAATCTTCCACATTGAATACAAAACTGATTGCCTGTGCTGTAAAGAATCTCTACTATAGACTCAGCACAAGTCTTTGCAGGCAAAAGTCTAAGATTTTTTGACAGAAACTTGCACTGTGTTACTGAAATGCTTCATTATAGCAGCCAGACTCTTTCTTTTCCATCCCCAGTACAGCAGCTTCACTGGCAAAGGATTTAATCAAACTGAAATGCAGAGTTCAAAACTTCTTGAAGCAGCTGAGAGGGGAGGGAGCACAATGGAGGCCTGTGTGAATCGGGAGCAGCATGCTGATGATGAATGGGGACAGCAATGTGTTGTTTCTTCTGGTAAATATGAAAGTAGTAGGTGGTAAGCTTGAAAAAAAACCCTCAACATTTTCACTATCCTACACTGCATAGCTAAACAAGGAAATTCAGTGCCACAGAGTGCTGTGAATGCTAATTTGTGTGTGTTCAAAAAATCGACTAGATTCATGTCAGAAAAACCTGTTGAGAGCAGATAAACCCTTTACATTCCTGAAGAAGTCCCTGAAGGGCTGCTGCAAGGGGCTATGACAGGGCCACCGTCCTTGTAAGCTTTTGTGGTTTTATATTCTTTGCCGCTAGCCTTTCTCTCTGCTGATTTGTGCCATTGTGATCTGGCATTGTCCTGATACTGGAAAAAAGTCCCCTTCAGTAAAGGATGCTGAGGATCTCCTTGGCGAAGACCAAAAGAAAAGGGAGGGGAGGAACCTAAAGGAAAAATAAAATACAGAGAAACAAAGTGAATACTAGGAGAGCGTGGGAGAGCGTGAACACGTACCCCATCACTACAAATACACATTTGAGTTTCCATTTTTTTGGAAACACCACAGGGCTCCGCGAACCTGGTAATGCAAAGGATGAGTCTTATCCTGGGGAACAAAAACACCTTCCTGATCCTGGTTGGATGAATCCTTTTGGTCTCTTAAAAAGACTAGAAGACCTAAAGCTGCTTTGTTTAATACAGTGTTTGAGTCCTGTCCCCTGTTGTTCCCTCTGTTGGTCATATTGCTTTCAGATGGGTGTTCAAGTAAAAAGACAGCTGACATTTTTCCGGGCTTCTCTGATGAGAAGCTAGAATGAAATACATGTGAAATTACTTTAAAAATGTTGGTACTAGTGCCTGCAGGTTGTACCTGCTGGATGAGGTGGGATGCTGCCTGTAAGGATCCCACCTTGTGCTGAGGAGCAACTTTTGAGCCAGTCCTGTGCTGTGTTCTCCTGAAAAAGTGGTCTGAACTTTGGCTGACTTCAGTTTAACCCTGGATTTTGGCAGCTCTGTATAAGCCAGAACATAATGATTAGGCTCATGCTGCAGAATATAAGTGCTTTTGAAATGGGATGCAAAGGTTAAAAATGAAATGCAATTAAAATCCTTGAGTATTTTTTGAGAGAAGCTGAAGTAAAATGAGTAGAGGAACTTGCGGGAGTGATCATGAACTGTAATAAATGAAAATCCTTTAGAAATCTAAAGTCACTTCTTAGAAAGATACATTATTAAATGTGGATGCTGGGATTTCCTGCTTAGTAGGATAAATAGAAAGTGGAGAGGAAAGGCTGGTAATTTCATTCATACCTAACTCAAATTCTTGCTAATGGAGAACCAATAATTTCCCAGTTGGCAACTACATGTTTGAAATGCTTCATTTTTCACTGTGCTACATGAACATCCATCCTTCTATATGCCTTTCATACAGAAAATTAATTTCTTCTTGTCTGAGAGAAGCTTGCAAAATATTTATGGGGAAAAGCTATGAAAGTATATCAGTATTAGGGAAAAAAACCCCATGAATTAGTTGGCAGGGATATGTTTATAGAATATTCTCTTACTCGAGCAGACTTAAGAAACAGGCATTGAAGACAGGATATTTATTTCAATCACAGACCAATAACTATTGCCAAAATGAACATAATTACTGTTTCATGGTGTACAGGGCAGGGGTCATCCTGCAGATTTGAAAGCAAATTCAACTAAGCATCTAGCTCAGCCTCATGGTGAAGAATATTAATTGAATAAAGTACATAGTGTAGAGGAATTACAGTTTCAAAAGATGCTGAGATATCAGCTCTGTGCCTGGAGCATGCCTGGCTCAGTCATGTCTTCTGCTTTGCTTCAGCCAGCAGAGGCTGTGGCAGTGCCATCCTCCTTGGGTTCTCACTATGTTTGCCTTCCATGGCCACGAGGTTGAACCCACCTAGGAAGAAGGCCTATTTCTGCTTTCCTTTACAGTAGGATTCAGTTCTGATGCCACAGGAAGATTAAGCTTCCAGCTCCTCCAGCAAGGTGATGGCATTGGTTTCCCACTGGTTGTTCCAGTGGCACATCCACATGCTAATTGCTGTACTGTCATGGCTTCCTTATGACTGAATAAGTGTGAATGTCACAAGCATTCTGTTGGGCCCTGAATTGTGGGAGGGTGCTTGCCTTCTTCACCAGCCTCCCCCTAGAAAAATGCAGATGAATGATGAGGGTTTGTTGGGAAAGAATGGGCATTTCTGGTTTTGTGGTTTCCTCATTGGTCAGTCTTGGAATGATACCTTCCATGAGTGTGCTGGAGTGTAAAGCCTGTGTCCTTGTGCCCTGAACAGGGCTATCAGAAGGAAATGAAGGAGTTTGGTTCCACAAGGGTGCATTTAGTTAGAGCAGCCCCTAAAGTCCATAGTGACAGTTTTAAGTGCTGTGCACCAAAGTCATGTCCTCAATCTCTCATTTAGAAGGAGCAGCAAGCTGTGAGTTCAGCAGGGTATGAGTTCTGTTAGACTTTGTTTCCTCTCTGTTCACAACTGCCTGTTCCTGCCTGGAAGCCTGAACTGTTGCTCTCAGGTGAACAGAGTAGACAGGATGCCTTCCTCTTCTACGTATTTGTATGAAAGTGGTCTGCAAAATCAAATAGCGGTAGTGACATATTTTTGCATGGGCAAGGTAGGCTTACTGCCATGTGCTCTTTGCTGCTATCCTGTCATGCTGGATGTGGCTCCCTGGCACTTTCAAAAGCTATAGTAGCCTAACCACTGTCAGTGTCACAGCCATCCCTTCACAGCAAGGCATGGTCATCTTTTTTCACAAGAAACTTGGCGTGTTCTCTGCTTCCTCTTTTAGTAAAGCACCAAATCTCCCAATGGTTTCCTGCTTTTGTACTCTGCTGTATGCTGTGCAGACAATTCCTACGGAACCTAAGGAGACTATAATTAAACACTTGATGGAGAAGCTTGAAATGTTGATGTTACATGCCTGAAGACTGGAAAGTATTGACACCTGCTGTGATTTTCTAGTTCTGAACACACTTAGGTTTTTCCCCATTTTTTCAGTTACACAGTATAACTGATCCTTGCAATATCTCTTCCTGTGGAGATGTTGCAAGAAGTCCTCAGGGCATTTCCTCCTCTTGCTAAAACTAAGGGTTTTCAAGGACAAGCAAGTTGTGAGGCCGGGCCGTGGTACATTCCTGACTGTTTTCAGGTCCTATGTCGCCTCTGGCTCCTGGTACATTTTTGGAGACAAAATGTTGCCCCTGCTCTTGGAGTGAGAATCCCCTTCCTGAACTGACAGCATATTGTATTTTGGCACAGGATGAATGTGTTTCTGGAATTGCCTGTACAAGTCTCCTATGTCTCACTATAGCATTTGGCTGCTGCAGACAGTACATAGATGTGACTAATACTCAGACTTACTGGAACAAAACAAATGCTGGTACTGCCTGGATTGGTGTCCCGGTAGGGTGCTAACATGTCCTTGTTTGGCAAAACAGAGCATTCCTTCCTGAGTGCTTTCCCCTTGCTGAGCTGAACTCAGCATCACTGAGAAGTAACAGCATCCTCCTCCACAGTCATCTCAGAGAGAAGGTGCTGAGGTCAGGTTTTGGAGGCTGTTCCGCAAGAGACCAAAGGTACATCATTCCTGTATTTTAACACAAGTGTTGAATTTTACAGCACCTTGTCTGCAGTGGCCTAATGTCTTCTGTTGCCCTTTTCTCTGGTAATGTGAGTAAATTATCCAGAAAAGATGTATGTGCACTGCTTTGCTGCCTAACACGTGGTACTAAGGATTTTTTCTAACAAATTATGCCAGTGCTGGCCTCGGGGAAGGGGAAGGAAAGATGAAATGTTCTTGTCAGGGCACATTCATGGTCTCAGAAGTCCTCTGTTTGCATAATTTCATGTTCTCCAAATGTGAGTTCAAGTCAGGAAGAACAGCCTCTCCCCCTCAGAGAACTGATATGTTTGTACAGCCTGTGTCCTGCTTGTTTCTGAAGTGCTTTGAGCACTGATGTGCAGATCCTTGTGTTTGAGAGGCCCTACAGAAACAAGCACATTTGGGCACCTGCACAGTGCTGGTGGCACAGCTTACACTTACATAAAATCATCCATGGGCACAAGGACCAAAATAAGCAATCTCTAACCACCACAGCAATGCAAGAGCACAAAGTTGAAACCCAGCAAATGGTCAGGGATATGAGCTTCCAGACATGAGGAAATCTCATATAAAGCTTCAGCTATGTGTTTGTATTATGTATTTTTGCAAATCCTAATGTTATTTGGGATCACATTCTACATTCTTGGAATAAACTAAGATGCTTATACTCTAGGTGATGTTCATAGCTTTTATAAACTTTTCCACTGCACTTTTTTACTTCAATATTTTTGCATCTTTGTTTCCTTTCTCTTTGTTTAAATGCCTCAACAAACATTGTTCAGCTGTTGCATTGTAAGTGGCTGGTGATTCAGAGCAGATCTGGAACTGGTTAAGTTCTTGGTTCAGATGGAGTCGGGCACAGAAGATGAGGTTTTTCACCCCTGCCCGCAGGCTGTCTCTTGATGAGCCCTTCTAGGGTTTTGTCTCTTGCTTTCACTGCTGTAAAATGGATCGGTGATGAGTGCTGCCTTTGTAAAAAGGGAAAGATCTCCAAACAAGGAGTGCTGTATGAGAGCATGAGAATTGCAGGTATGTCCTGAGCGAGCCTACCACCAAAACCTGCTGTTGGTTTCGTCAGTTCACTGAGGGTCTGCTTCAGCTTCCCTGGCAGGAAAATGAAACTGCTATTGGATAGTGCAGGAATAAAGGAAGAATCTTTGACGCATGTGGAACTTCATGTATTTGAAGAAGTTTATGTAAATTAAATGTACATCAATGATAGTAGCATGGATTTTTTTGAGCATTCTTTCATCTGCATTTAGCTAGTTGAAAAGTCTAATCTTAGTATATACACTGTGGTTTTGGGTTTTTTTAAAATCTTTGCTAATACAAGCTAATTATTTTCATCTAGTAAGAAGCAGATTAGTAAAGTTTTGACTGAAAGACGTGACCACATGTCTCAGAAATCTACTAATTGTCCTTGAAGTATTTAGTTTTCCCAGACCTACAGGTATGTTCCTCATTTTGAAAGTGTTCTGTCTCTCAATGTCTTCTGTTGCACTGACTTTGTTACAGCATTTTCAGTCTGTCAAAAAGAAAATGAGTACCCAGATTCCCAAAGCCTGGAAAAAGGTCATTAAATAGATCAGACAAAAAGGAAATAGCATGTCTACTAAATCAGAGATGTTTAATACAAACCATGATTGGTCATGCTGAGAGCTGTCTAACTTGTTGAGCTTAGCAATGTTTCTCTTCTTGAAACTTAGCCAAGAATTTAGCTCTTTCCATAACTTTCTAATCCACCTACAGAGCAGAGTTCAGATACTACAACTGGTATGGTATGAATCCGGCATTTTTCTGACTGGGTAGTGTGTAAAACTTCTTTGATTACCACATGATTAAGAATAGAGTTTAGCCTGTGATTTTACTTATCCTGTTAGTTACTGTTAAATTCTTTTGTGCAGGACATATCATATTGTCGAGCATAGGATTTTGACATATCTTTGCAGCATTGACAACCACCAAAAAGTGGGCTGGAAGACGGCGGGTGCAAATCAAGTTTTTGCAACTATTTACTTCTCAAAGAAGTGCATTTTCTGAAGACACAGGACGTTCCTTTTCCTTTGAGAAAGGATCTGTTGAATACTGGGAATTGACACTGAACACATGGGGAACTTTCCTCTTCACTGATCTCACAGATACTCTGAGCCACAAATTATGGTGTTGTTTTTTACATGGATGTGTCTATATGGCTCAAGGCATCTTCTGTCTCTGAGTCACTGTCATGTGTCCTGTCACTGGCTGTTGTGAAAGGGAAAATCCTTGTTTTACCAACTTAGAGGGCTCACAGCTGTCAGACAGCTAAGGGGTGGATATGATATCGTCTGACCTTCTAGGAGTCGGCATCCCCTGTATTTCTTGGTGTAGGTGCACCACATCTAGGGAATTGGGGACAGTTGACCAGAATTTTGAAGAGGTTCCTGCACAGCTGCCTGCACTCACACAGCTCCTGTTTTCTAAATGATCCAGTCTGTGGCTCTGCTATACCTCAGTTTTCTTCAATCCATCCATGATATTTGAGGCTTCTTCCTCTTGAGGTATTACTTGGCTTTTTCATGTGTACTTCACTGAGAAAACTAATAAATGTGACACATTTCTTTACAACTTTCATTCATTAGATCGGTTAATGAGGAGAGGTGTAAAATGGATCCAGCCACCAGGGGGAGGGAAAAAAACTATATAAGCTTGGGTTTTGGCAAAGGGGACTTGAGAAAGGACCTGGTTTTAGTAATGTCACAAAAGGAGTTTCTCCTTGAGAAAGCTTGGTGTGAAAATGGCAGTGTGTAGGTGCAAATGGGAAGGTCAGGAATGGTGGCACGGTTGAGTTAGAAGAGGAGGTAGGACTAGATGGTGGACAAATGGACAACGAGAAATGTCAATGTGCTAGAAAACTTGTGGGCTGTCCTCTAACTAAAGGACCCCCCAGGATGAGAGGGCCTAGACAGTGAATGTTTTGCTGTGTTCGTCAAAGTGAGGGGATAAAGAAGAGAGAAGTGGAGACATGGTCATTATATGTAGAAAGCACATGAAATTTTAGAATGCTTTAACTTTTAGGGAAAGCACCTCCCATGCACCTTAAATCCTGACTAATTGGAGATAGCTGTTATATCAAGTCTTAAATAGATAAACCAGTGGGGAGAAAAAAGTATACCTCAGTACAAGTGGTCCTTATGGCAGCAGATGGGAACTACTTGCAGGTACAACTCCTCCAGCCTAGTGCAGTACAAAGAGATAAACTGAAAAAAGATTCTCCTCACTGCATGAGGGGAACTCCATACTAGGTAGTTAGGAGAGAGCAGGAGGTCTAATCCCGGGCTCATAAATTGTTACAAGCATAAGATTCAGGAAGCAGCAGCAAGCCTGTGCTGAGGAGCCCAAGACAAAACCAGAAACACACCTACAGTCAGGTGGTCCAGGGCAGTATTTGCACTCCATTTTAAACAAGTAAAATTACACTTGAAAATTTATTTGGGAGCTAATATTTGCCAAAGTGGAGAATATGATTCAGGATTTGTCCTGGGCAGTGTTGCTACATATAAACTAAGGAAACTTTTTAAAGGGCATGTAGTGATAGGACAAGGGGGAATAGCTTCAAACTGAAAGAAAGTAAGTTTAGATTAGATATTAGGAAGAAATTCTTCACTATGAGGGCGGTGAAGCACTGGAACAGGTTGCCCAGAGAAGCTTTGGAATGCCCCATCTCTGGAAGTGTTCAAGGCCAGGTTGGATGGGGCTTTGAGCAACCTGGTCTAGTGAAAGGTGTCACTGCCCATGGCAGGGGGATTGAACCAAGATGATCTTTAAGACCCCTTCCAACCCAAGCCGTTCTGTGATTTTAGGAAATCAGCCACAAGTTCTCTGTCTTTCTGGACTTTCTTGGTGGGTGTTTCTGCATGTGGACATCTCCTCCACCCTTGCTGGTATACTTGACAGGAGACGGTAGCAAGTTCATGAATCAGGAGTCAGTGTAGTAACTAAAGCCAGAAAATGATAGGCCTTTCTTTGTGTATTCATACTATACAGGTCAGCATTGTTCCATGCAAGACAGGAATGCATATTTCAGAAAAATAGGAAGATTACTTTGCAGCAGCAGTTCTTGTGAAGGTAATTGTCTGGCAGCAAAGGGCAGGTCATTGCACTTCACACTACCTAGCTAAAATTTACATGTGTTTGCAGTACTAGGAGTTTACAAACAGTGGGTAGAGATAGATATGTCCAGAATTTACTAGTTTTAAACTGCTGAATGTATAAGGTAAAATCACTGGTCAAATGTGCCTGTGTCCATTGGCTTTGCTGGTACACAGACAGCTTCCAGAAACAAGTTGGCTGGAGCCATGTGAGATGAATTCCCTTTTCTGTCATGATTATTCACGGGCACGCAGCTTTTGGGAGCTCACAGTCAGGAGGCTCCTTGTTGCTGTCATGTGTGCTGGCACATCAGTCAAGGACTCCATTCTGATGGAGTTGTCTTTCCTCCCTCTGCCTTTTTATTGCCATCTCCCTCCTGCCCAGGTGTTACTGGAGGAGATCAAGTGCTGGATTTGTTGCTTTGAGGCACTGGGGTTTTCATGGAATAAGTGGCTTCTGGCTGCTCCTAGCTGCTTGACATGCCCAGTGTCAAACCAGGGACACAGGCATTGATTGCCCCAAAGATGCAGCCATAGACCTAGTCTTACAGTGCCAGTGAAAATAGAAATAGAAACCACTTTGTCCTGGATTCTGCTGGAAGTCTGGCATCTTAGCAGATGACACCCACAGAAATACCAAGCTTGGGCACATTCCCCTTCCAATTCAGCGGCCACTACCTCTTCTCCATGATGCCAGAGAGAATCATGCAGCACAGGATTTTGTCCTGGCAGCCTGTCAGCAGTGTGGCAATAGTGTCAGCTTCCTAAACCAACATGGGTTTCAGGAGAGTAGGTAAGAGCTGCGGGTCCTTGCCTCCCAATAGTTTCTCAGAGGTATTGCAAAGTGTTTTGATGAGTGTTGGGATCTGGTGTGGGGAAGCTGTTCCATGGGATATCTACCCAGAGTGCTTTGTAGTTGTTTATGAAAAGAGATCACAGAATATGCTGAGTTGGAAGGGACCCATAAGGATCACTGAGTCCAATTCAGTGGCACAGCACAATCCCCAAGAGTCGCACCATGTGCTTGAGAGCATTGTCCAAACACTTCTTGAATTCTCTCAGGCTTGGTGCTGTGACCACTGCCCTGGGGAGCCTGTTCCAGTGCTCAGCCACACCAGGTGAAAACGTTTTTCTAATATCCAGCCTAAACCTCCCCTGACACAACTTTAGTCCATTCCCTCAGTCCTGTCACTGGTCACAAGAGAAGAGATCAGTGTCTGCCCCTCCTCTTCCCATCTCAAGGAAGTTGTAGAGTGTAATTATGTCTCCTCTCAGTCTCCTCCAGGCTGAACAGACCGAGTGCCCTCAGCCACCTCATATGGCTTCCCCTCAAGGCCCTTCACCATCCTCATTGCCTTCCTTTGGACACTGTCTAATAGCTTAATATTTACAGGGCTGTCTGAAAACTTTTTAGCAACAGAAACGAATCCAATGTAAACAACATTGTGTGTGTGCATTCCTTTGCTATAGTTATACTAACATAATTAGAACAGAAAAATATACACTAACAAAGCTTTCCCATGTAGATAGGTCTTTTTCTTTCTGATGTTTAAAATACTCATAGCTTGTTTGTCTCAAGAGTTATTTTTTTCTCATTGATTTGGAGTGGGCCCAATCCACCTCACTTGAGAAAAATCATCAAATTGTACCAGTCTCTGTATTAGGCAGCAGCCGTGGTTGGTGTGCCCTACTCCAGTTAAAGCGTTGCACACAAGTGCAGAGCAACGTCCTCTAAGGCCAGAACCGGTGTTTCAGTTACTTTTTTCCAAAGTGCTTCAGAATTGTCTGTATGATCTTCAATTGAAAATACAAAATGTTTCTGTATAAAAAAACCTGAGTTGAGTTTGTTCCTTCCATGACACAAAGTGCAAGCTCTAAATGGTGAGCAGTGTGGAAGGTAGAAGTCCCACATGCATCAGAGAAGTTTGCTAACCTATGCAAGGACAGTGTTAGGGCAGTAGCTTCTTGTTTCCCATGTTACATACAAACTTGGGACCGTGATCATTGGCTTGTGTTGTTGAGTTGATAGTTAAGTCTCTGCTTGGGTATCTGCAAACAGTTCTTTCCGCTGTTGTTATTGAAATGCCATGTGCTCACATTTCACCCATGGCACAGGAAGTACATTGCAGTTGTATAGTTGTGCTCTGAGTGACTGCTTTACATAAAGGAACTCAAATGAAATCAGTGGTCACCAAATCTCTGGCAAATCTGTTTGGCCTCACAGCACAGAGATGGCCTCCCAACACAGGTGACAGGAGGTGCCCAGCCACAGGGCTGGCTGTCAGCCCTGCTCAGCTGTGCAGTGGCAGTGATGTGCCTCTCCGGTTATTCAGTGTTATCCCAAGATCTTGCTATGTTTTCTAGATCTGTATGTAAACTCTTGCACTTACTTTGTGTTCACATACCTGTGAGTTGGTAAAGTAATAAAAGGCAGGTATTTATTCACATTTCCTCTGTCATTGCTGGTATGGTTTGGAACAGAAGCCAAAGGCCATGTTCCTCTCCGGCTTGAGCTGCAGCACAGGTGCTGCAGGAGTCCTGCTAAACTATGGGGGCTTGATCTAAGCAGTGAATGATACTGTCAGAGCCCCTTCCAGTGTGTCCCTGGGATACCTCTCTGCCTCAGAGTTTTGTCACTATTTTGTGCTCCTTGTGGGCTGCTGCTTTGCTTCTACACAGCATGTGTAGATTGGAAGTAGTGTTTGCTGAAAGCCTGGAACATGCATTGTATAGTATCTCCCAGGATTTATCTTCCAAAAGCTCATTAAACTGATCTTGTTAAGGGCCATCAACCCTCTTAGATTAGAGATATAAAGAGCTTCAGTGGACTCTACTCATCTGGGTACTCTAATATCTTCAAATGGACTCCATCACAGACAAGAAAAAGCTGCCTATGTCATGTCTGTCATCATGCCCCCTGTGTGAATGCATTTTCTATTTTATTAGACAACGTACTCTGTATAATACAAGGAAAGACTGATTCTTCAACTGAGAGGAACTAACTGGTTTAAGTGAGTACAGTTACATATAAATAAATTCAATAAGGAGTTCAGCATTGGGTCTTCACAGCTTACCTTAGGTTCCTGAGAATGATGAGCATCTCATTATATGGAGCAAACTGCTGCTCTCTCTGCCGTGAGTTTCTCAGTGAGTCAGGTGGTTATGAGGAACCTTGGAGCTATGTATCTGTTCGAGTATGAGGGCCCTGGTGTTTGCATCTTTCACTCAAGCTCCAACACATAGTGTATAACAGTATATTTGCTCCAGATCTGGTGGTCCCTGGCCATTTTCAAGCTCTGTGGGTGTGTACAGGGAAGTGCACACCACTATCTGTTCCTATCCACCATCTAGGCCAGGGGGATGCAAACCGACATCCCACTGACTCCTGTCCTGGAGCTGTGTAGTGTGCAAGTAGAAGCTTAGCTTGGAAATTTTGTACTAGTCTAAGTAATGTCTTAGCTCAGTAATTGGGAGAGGAAGCATAAAAGATCCTGCATTTGGGCCATTATATACCTTCTGTATTTCGTGGGAAAGAGTCATATTTGGACCCTGGCTCTTGGTTCTGAGACTCCTTTATCATTCTTCATAATGGGGTTGTCCATGTTGGTACAAATACTAAAACTTTTGTCATTTGAAAATGGCAGTGCTAAGTATAATTCCTGTATTCAACATACATAGATAAGCATATGAAACAGCAGATACAAATTACTGTTTAGAGACAGTTGAGTTGGTTTTAATCGGGGTTTAGGTATTCACACTGAATCTGACATTTGCATTTTAATGTAGAGCAGACATGCAGAGTATATTTTGCATAGCCTGTCTTCTTGAAAAGCCTTTGGGGTTTTGCAGATACCAGTACTTTAAATGCCAGTGTTCTGAGTGGAACATTATTGGGATAAAAATGCAGAAAAGACTTCTTTGAGTTTGTCAAACAATCCCTTTCATTTTTTTCCTTGATGAGGAAAATTGCTTTCATTCTTCCAGTAACGTTGGAAACACTCCTGCCTGTAAAATGAGACCCCAAGTTTTGGTACAGCTTCGATGCTCTAAGGAATAAATGTTACTGTTTCAACAAAAGCTGTTCTAGCAGGTTTTCTCCACCCTTCTTCATTACTTATAAGAGAGCTTTGCCTAACATTCTTATCTACAAAGAGTCTAAGAAGCACCAGAAGGTTTATTTCTTTCTCCTGGACAGCTATTTGCCGTCTTTTTCTGTGATGAAGTGTGCTTGATTTTTTAAATTCAACTGCAAAGCTTCCTGTCCCTTGCATTTGCAAGGTGGTGGGTAACCACTTTTACTTGCTGAAAAATGAGTCTATTTGATGATGAACACCCATCTCCCAGCCTTTACTCTGTCTCCTGAAGGAGGTAATTTTTCACCACTTAAACTGTTACATGGTCGTGAGCTCACTTTATCAGGCTGTGTCAATGCCTGTGTTTCACCGCAGGTCTGTTTTAGCTGAAGGCATGTCTGTAGCTGTATTCCTCTACTGTCATGTGCCTCTGAGGCTCCATCACCACAAGTGAGCAGAATGCTTGTCTGCAAAACCTGCCTCGTTCAGCCTGAGCACCCAAAGGATGACGTGAATTCCTTTCTTGGGAATCAGAAAGATTCTACTCACTAAGGAAAGTGGGCATAAGATGAAAGTCTAGATGTAACAAGTAAAGGAGGATCTGATACAGGCCATAGCTTTGTGAAATGATTGTCTCAGAAGAGTTCATCTGAGAGAAAAAAATTCCATCAGGCTAACTTTACTATGACCTTTGCCTTTATTTCTTCTTTATGGTTTATACTTTCTCTTCAGTCTAAACGGATTTCATCATGTTCAAAACCCATAATTCGCACTCCTAAATTGCATGGAAATGGCAAGTTATTGTGATTTTTTAAAATAGTTTTGTATTTATATTTAGTTGTGAGATTTCCTCACTCACTGCCCAGATCCTTCAAAATCACTACTTTTTTAAAAACCGAGGCTGTTGCTCGGCAGATGTTCCATTTAACACAGATATTCGGTGTGCAGTTCCTTTTATGTCAAGCTAGAGTAAGCTTGAAATTGTGCCCTCAAAGCTGAGTCTGCTCTGCCCTCTTGTGTCCTTGGAATGTGTTGCCAAATGCTCCCCAGATACAGCTGCTTTATCCTGAGAACTGGAATTTTCCCCTCCCAGACTTGAAGAGTAAGATGCAAACACATGGATATTCATATATGCCTTGATTTTTTCAGTGATGAGTATAGATCAACATATGTTTGAACTAAATCTGTTCTGCCAATATTCCTCATGCACATGCATTTCTGAGGGGAAGGGAAAACATCTTGAGAGTATTTTTAATACAGCTCAAAAGTGCTGAAATAAACTTGTTAAAGTTGTGGGGTTTATGAATAAAGTTTTTAGGTTTATGAAGCTTCAACTGAAAAATTATCTACTAGAGGGAGGAGAGAAGAAGGGGCTCTTCCAGTTCATAGGGACTGGGCTGCTGTGAAGTTGGGGTTGGCTTAGCTTGACTGACTCCTTGATGTAGCAACTTTTGACCTTAGCAGAAGTTACAGTCCAAAGCTATAAGTGTACAATCATTAAAGGGATTCAAAGGGCAAAACACTGTCATGTAGTGGTTTATGATACCTCTAAGATAAGATTTAGCTGCATGCTTAAAAAAAAACATTGCCAGCTTCTCTGTGTGGTTGGATTTTTTGGTTGAAAATGAACTCAGTAGGCAGGGGTGAGCTGGAAGTTCGTATTTCCTCTCCTTATTGTATTAGGAGAAAAAGACATTGCCCTGGCTGTGTATCCTCTCTATTCCCACAGGAGCAGAGTGCCACAAGCTGGTGGAAGCTACAGTGAAGCACAGTTTACTGAAAATATGTTTATTTTCAAGGAGTCTTAAATGTTTTCAAATCATAGTGCAAACTGTTCTGTTAAAAAGTGGCTTTTTTCAACAAAGTGAGGAGTTTAGAGTTTGTTACCATCTGCTGTAAATCTTTCTGATAGTTTAAGGCTTAACATTTGCTCCATGAGTGTTGGATGATGAATGGCCTGAGCCAGTCCTGATTTTGACATGGATGGGTTTGTGCTTATCTTAAGGGTGTTTATACCAGAGACCAGCACTTTTCAAAGCAGCTTTGTCATTTTTCTGCATAATGCATTGTGTGATGTGGAGGTCGCATACCTGGTCTTTTTCGGAATAATACCGACAACCTTTCCAGGCACAGAGAGCAACTCATGCACAGCTGTGCTCCTTTTGGAATTGCTAAGCAGAATTAGGGGATCTATGTGTGCCGAGTCTGTTGCACAGCTGGGGGACTCCAGGCCTCCTCTTGTGCTCCTTTGACAAACTGCATCTTCCTTCCACCTGTTTCACAAATTCACTGTACCAACTTCTTTTACCTCTCCCTTGTCCTCAGCACGCCCCTCATTTGGTGCTTCTTTTACCTTCTGTGTGTAGACAAAGAAGGTACTGCTAATGATGAGTATTGAGCC
Source organism: Falcunculus frontatus (assembly GCA_013398115.1). NCBI lineage: Eukaryota > Metazoa > Chordata > Aves > Passeriformes > Falcunculus > Falcunculus frontatus. The sequence goes on along the minus strand of VZRV01005745.1, from coordinate 3,177,315 downwards.
TGGGCAAAAGATATGATATTCTTTAGTAAACACCTTCTGGTTTATGTTTTTCTAGTAACACTCTCAGGATTTTCGTTGATGATGCTCAGACTGAAGCTTCAAACAGCTAGATTGTTCAGCTACTGTAATGACCCCAGTAGCATCAAAAAGTCTTTTTCCTGGAACTCCTTAAACTAGAGCCAAAAAGCCCTGCCTGGCCAAGGGGAGGTGAAGCCTTCTCCCGACTTCATAAACGGAAGCTCAGAGTTAGACTGGTTTTGGTGACTGCATCGTGGTCTTGTGGCAAGAGGTTGATGGTGCTGAGAATAAATACTCTTTTTTCAGCCTGTCTGCTGCACTTCCTAATCCCTAGGCTAGGTAGTGAAGGACGGTGAACTGTGAGGTAGGGAAACATGTTTAAACAGTAAATCTGAAGTTTAATAGGCAGTGGCCTTCTCACTGTTTGTATTTCTTTTCTAGACACAGGTTTTGAGCTATTCTCACATGACCATAAATTCTCTTTAAACTCCTTTTCTAAAGACAAGGAAATACAGTTTGTTGATCTATGAATGCAGAGCATTGGATCTGCAGTCTATTATTTGTTTTCTTACCTGTCCAAAATCATAAGGACCAAAGAAATCCAAATAGGTTCTTTTTCTCTTATGGTTTATTTTTTTCCCCACAGTCATCAACAGCTGCCCACTATGTTGGTACTTCTCAAACTTTTATAGTACAAGGACTTTCTACCCTCATCAAAAACCATCCCGGGACTGTCTTGTACAGCCCTGTTGCAGTGGTTTCCATTTATTATTAAGCTTTGGTTCAAAAGGGAACAGCCATGTATTACTTTTATTTTTCCTCTCTCTGTTTTGCCTGGCTGCTGAATGGGAGTGTGTGCTGAGCGTTTGGCCTCTTGCACCTTCTTCTGGAGGTCTGGGTATCCTGTGACTGTTTGGCAGGCTTTCTGCAGGCTTCTACCAGGGTGCCCTGAGTAGAGAAGCATTACTCAGCATCTCTTACTAAAGTGAGCCCTGAGCACAAAAAATTCCACCAATTCTCACTGCCAGAAAACTTTTCCCCAGCCAGATTTTAATCTGCATCTTCCCCATCTTCACATCCCATTGCTCCTGTCACTATTGCTGAACTTCATCTGGAATAATCCCCTCCTGGCACCGACACCCTGGTTTGAGTGTTCTTTCACCTCTCTGTTGTTGGTTAGCTGTGTTACTCATCCTGTAAAATGGCCTTCATCAGTCAAGCCCTCATAATAATGTTGTTGCTCCATGGGAATGGAACAATGCTCTGACAAAGCTCACCCCACAGCAGGGTGTGCCAGGCTGACTGCCCTGGTGCTGTGATTGCTGCCTGTCACCCGTGACCTCTTAGTGCCAGCTTCCTTGCTGTCCTCAGGTGTCCCACTGCAAACACTCCCCCTGTGCTTGCAATGAACGTTATCCCTCCAGCCATGAGCTCCATCCAGAGGTAATGGAGGGAGAAAGTGTAGGTAGCACTGAAAGAACAGAAATAACAGTTGAAAAAATGAACAGCATAGATGAGAGATGGGGATGGGAGTGAGAAAAAAATACAGAAAAGTGGGAGAGAGAGAGAGAGAGAACTCCCTCTGAGATCAAATAATCTTGAAGAAAAGGGAGAATATTTAAAGGAAAGTATGGAAAACAGACACCACAAAGTTTGTGCAATAAAAATGAGGACAAAGATGGGGGAGGAACAGAGTGACAGAATTTTGACTTTTAAATTTAATTATAATATGTTGTTTTTAACAACAGAAGTGCAACAGGTACTTTGGGTACTTGTCTGAAGTGGAAGCTGAACACTTTGATCTGAAGACTCTTTCCTTGTTGCTGTTAAGTTGGTAGTTCTGGACCTGACAAGGTTCACCTGAAGTCCTGGCCATATTTCAAAGGCAGGACTCTCAGACACTACCAGGTGCTCAGAAAATAAAGAAATACCGTTCTCTAAGTATGCACTACAGCGGTGTACAGAATCTGAATTCACAGCAGTCTGTAGACTTATGGACAGATTTTTCCTGCTGATATCTTCAGTTCCAATGCAGGCTGCATGAAGGAAGATAGAGTTAGTAATTGTGGTCATCTGCTTATTGTGTAATGCAGTGTATGCACCCAAAGGGAGGGAGGAAGTGCCTGAGTTTTAGTTTCAGATCCAATGTGAAAAGATTAGAAATTGCATATGTAATAATCTCTTGGGATTTAAGGTCACTTGTACATAGCCAAGGATGGAAGATGAGGTGGAGTCTTTTCCAAACTTGATGTTTTCGAAGAAGACTCTTCCACTCAGCAGCATTTCATTGCACAGCGCAAAGCTGAGTACTGATGGTAGAAAAGCAACAGCATCAGCTCCTTGCACAGGGTCTGGGTTGTATCAGGTCTGTGTCCTGACAGAGTCACTTCTGCTAGCAGTATATGGCCGGTGCAGCTGCACAGGAGGGGTGACGTGGCTGTGGCCTCATGCTGTAGTAGTTCTCAGACTGCTTTCATTAAAGTGCTTTGTCCACACTGGGCTCTCAGGTGCAGGTGAGAATATTGCTTGGTTTTAGACTGGAGGGTTAGGCTGTAGCATCAATACAAAGGGGCAGCAGTGGAGCCAGAATCATGATGCACTTCTCATCTCTAGACTGTTACATTTACTTGTTTGTGTATATTTACTGTTGTTCTTTTTGGCAGTGGTTTCCCATGGCGTCTTGTCACTGCTGGTTTGCAAAGAAGCAGTGACAGTGCCAAGGGTCCAGCACCTGACCACAGCTCAGTAAGTTCACACTAAAGCAGATTACTCAGCAGGAGGGGAGGGGAGGGTTCAGTGTACCACTGGGGGTCGTTTGCACTATGTGGGTCGCATGGTGTAGTTCCAGGCTGATGTAAGTCAGTATTGAATTGACTCTCAGCCCTTGAGTGAGGTCTGTCCTGGAAGTCAGTGCAGAGAAGGTATGCAGAGACTGCTGTCGCTCTGATAGTGGGAGCTTGGTGATGAGAGAAAGCTTTAGCATGTTTACCACTCTGGGAAGGAAGAGAGGATGATTGCTGGCAGCTGGAGGACTTTTTTTTTTTAGCCTACAGCTATCTTTAGAATTTCAGCATGTGCAATTAAACTCAGAGCAGCAGTTTTCTAGCTGTAGGCTCTACTGAAATCTCATGTTGAGTGAAGATTTGTTTGTCCTCAGGTCTGGCTGTGAATTAATGGTTTGTTTTAGAGGTTTCAGTGGGCTAGAATTGCCTTCTTGGTAGAGAAAATGCCAATGCTGTGCAAACTCAGCAGGAGCACTTTGAGATGCTAACAGTCTTCTTTGCTGCTTTTTGTTGATCCAGGTGGTCTTTTCTAAGTACAAAGTCAAAGAAATTACTGTTTGCCCCTTCCTTTTTTTTTCCCATGCAAGTGTCATGTAGTCAGCAGGAACACTGAATCCTCCCTGTCTCCCATTCCTGTTTGCAAGAGAGAGAGGGAAGCAAGATGGAACCATACGTTCCTCTGCATCTGCACTCTGAAGGCAAAGTTATTTGTGATCCTTAAGCATGTGGGTGGGAGAGCTGCCAAGCCAAAGTTGTTCCCAAGTATCTGTAAACTAAATCTTGTTCCCTAAATTCATCCAACTAAGGAACTTTTGCTCTGGCAAAGGCTTGTAAATATTACAGTACCTGTCACTTTTGGATGCTGCTTTCTGTTTTCATAGCAGCAAATTGAAAGCTTTGAAATCTGGGATGTTTTGTTTAGTTTTGTAGAGGTTGACCTCAAAGCATCAATCTTTCTGCTCCTTTTAGAATGTATGAAAATAGCCTTTTCTCAGAAAACTTCTTGCAGTGACAGCACTGCTAATGAACGGAGTTCTCAGATATTCTCAAAGCTTGGGGATGTATTGAGATTTGTGTACCAAAATATAGAGAGTTTTGCATCTCTGTTATTTTCAGTGATTCAGTTTTCTTTTTATATATACTTAAAATGAAGTGAAAAGTATTAATCTAAACAATGTTTATGAAGTGATTTCTGAATGTATGGCTGTCTCAGAGTTATGGTTAGCTTTGCTGGGGTTTTAGTTCACATGCATTTTTCAGTTTCTGCACCATCTGTACAGCATGGCCTCCACCTGTTTGGATTCAGCCATGTTTTGCTTATTTTCAAGACAAGTTGCTGGTTGATATAAACCTGTGACTTGAGTTTGCCAGATACAGTTGCTCCCACCATTTGTGCTTGTCTCCAGTTGCTTCTTAGAGGAAGGTGTCATGCTGTTTCTCTTGAAATAAGTCTGAAAAGCGAGTCTTGGCAGACCCGTTCTGAATTGTGTTCAGTACTCTGCAGCTAACTCAAGTTATAACTCATTTGTGGCTCCAAAGTTAAGCTGGCCACAGCTCAAACTCCATGAAACTAGTACATTTTTAAGGCTGCGCTCACTGAGGAGGTAATTCGAATAGTTGTTCATACTTGGATGATGTCCTTGATTTGACTTTGTCAGTATTGTCAACATGCACACAGCTTTTTTCTGTGGGCCTGCTGACCTGTCTCAGAGCTGTGGCTGAAGCCAAGGTTCTCTGTACGCTTGAAATTGCAACCCAGCCCTCTTAAGTGATTTATGCTCAAGTCCTATGAGTCCTACAGTGGTTTCCGCCTTTCCTGCTGCATTCCCAGGGGAATCTCAGTTCTCCTACAGTGAACAGAAAGTGAATCCTAGAGCAAGTCAACTTACCGAGTCACTAAGAGGGCTGGGTTTTGACTGCAGCCTTCCTGCAACCCCATGTGAATAAGCACTACATCAGCAGAAACACTCTGGAGCAGACCTGCTCTGTTAAATTTTACCATGGTTCCCATGATTTTTCTCTTTAACTGAAGCTTGCTGAGCAGTCTTGACGTGGTGGTGTCTCAGTTGTGCTCTAGTTGGCTTTGCCAGACCAAATGAACACTGCTTTCATGGCAGAGCCGTACCAGCGAGCAGCCGAAAGTTCTGGTACCTTGTCTGAAGTAAATACACACTGGAATCTGCCACCTGAGGAGCCCTACAGGAGAGATGGCTTTGTGAGACTGCCCGCTCTAGTCACATTTGCAGACTATTCTGGTTTTTGTAAAATGCTTTAGAAAATTATGCTTGAAGGCATAAAGTTAAGAGCTAAGATCCCAATTGCTTTTCACTTCACTGGCTAAGTCTCGTGCAGCTGCATGTTCCTAACCAGGTTGATCATTTTTGCTGCCTGTGAAAATACTGGCTTTATATTTCCATTTAGATTATTTGAAAATTTGGCCTTTCATCTTCTGAAATGTTTCCAGAACCCCAAATTCAGGCCTGGCTTACAATCCTTCTGGGTGCTTTAACGTAAGCTGACTATCAAGAAGCAGTTAGTATGGAGAGAGCTGGTAATGGTGCAGCTGAGGAGCTAAACCCTTCATCTTCATTTGAGTCTTTTTATTTTCTTGCAGATGAGAGGATCTGTTCGCCACCCTTCATGGAGCTGACAAGTGCCTGTGGAGAAGATACCTTGCAGCTTATAGAGAAGAATGGACTGGCATTCCCATTCAGTATGTACATGGGCTTTTCTTTGGTGCTTCTAGTAGGTTCTAAATACTGCACATGCACCCCCCAAAACACAGCCAACATTGTAGGAATGTGGGTTTCACTGCCAAAAGTGTCAAGGATATTAAAATCTTCCTGAAACAAATGCTCTGAGGCAGTCTGCTTGAAAAGTGGAACAAACCCCCTACCTATCAGCTTTTACTTTTCCTTTTATTGATGTCCCTTACTTTAAACACCTCACTACAGTAAACATGCATTCCTGGGAAATGCTAATAGTTCTAACAAAGTTAGCCTCTTGCCCTGAACTTGTGCAAGATGTTTCTCCTGCCAGCTGCATTCATTATTTTTCTTGAGAAAATCACTGCCTTGCTGACTGCCCTCTTTTTTCACCCACCTCTCCCTTTCGCTGGTCCAGGATACAAATATAATCTTAGAGGGTAAAAGAAAGAGGGTTACCACAGATAACAGACTCCAAGGGCCCACCGCTCAAACAGCTGCTATGAACTGTTTGTGCTTTGTAGCAAGTTTCATTGTGGGGCTTGTGCTTTAATTCGTTCCTTTATTTGATTCCTTGCAGTATAAAGTGAGCAGGATCGTTAGTCGGTGTTTGTTCCCTTGGTGTTTGCCTCATTTGTAAGGTTCAGAGGTAACGTCGTGTGGAAAAAGCATGTTTTGCCCTCCCTGCCATCGCTCTCCCAAATGAGGCAGGTCTCCTGACGCTACGTTGTGAAGCAGTACTTCAAATCCCACTGAATGGCTTTGCCCTTCTCTTCACATTGTGCTCTCAATACACACTGACTAGTCCTCAGTAGTCAGCAGCATGTATTCAGGAGGTCTGAATCAACCCCACTAAATGATAATGAAATTACAAAATAGCACTGAAAATTAATATACGTTGGTATTCTGGGGGGATTTTTTTTTTCCTGTCTCTATTTTTATTTTTTAATTAAAAATGCTCCAGCTGTCCAGAGCATATGTTTGTGAGACATCATAAACCACTTTCCAAAATTTCGAGTTACCAACTTATATTGGTCTCTAGTGCAGGTTATCTGCCTTTCATAGCTGCCTGTCCTCTTGCCTGGCAATTTGATTCTTCCAACAAACTGCAAAGAAGCCTTGTCCTATCCACCCCCTCACTACTTGCAAGTTTTCATCTCCTCTGCTTAACACATAAGTAACATCAGCTCTAGTCATCGTGTGGTTCCTAGGGTCCTCTGCTTTTCTCTGGCCTCATAGTAGAAGGAGCATGTTGTTTCTTTCCTCTTACTGGTTTTACTCCTCTTAATCAGGGTGGAGGTGAGAAACAGGATATACAGAGCAGATGAGAAATGTGACGGAGAAAGAAAAACTGCTAGGCTCTCTGCTTTTTTTTGTCCCCCTCTATGGTTGCCTGTGAAAAATAAGTTATATCTTAGTTTGATTCAGCCTATTACATTTCCTGCTCATCCCTGAAAACAGGGAGGTGGGAAAATAAGTTGGTTTCCGCTGTGTCCCAGTTCCTTTGTTTTAAGGACACTGGTGTTTTGTGGTACCTGTAAAGTAGCTCTAGCCTCAGAAAAAAATTACATAGTTGTGAAAATGTTCTCTGAGTAAACAGGATGGCAATCCCAGTACTAGTACTAACTTCTTAGCTGATGCTTTGCAACTCTATCTAGTCCTAATAAGGATCTGTGCTTACACCTTAGTTACAGGGAGGAATTGAGACAGTAGAGCTTGGAGCAAGCCAAGCTTTGCAGTGACTGAGGACACTGTTCAAGCAAAGATTGTCGCTGGTGTCTGTTACAGTCAATGCCTTGGTCTGGTGGACTCCAGTGTTTGCATGTGTGGGTGGGAACAGGATTATTATAAAGGGTTTGTTTCAGTGGTGAATTGTTTTTTCTTTTTTATTTACCCAGTTTGTAAAACCAGAGTGGCCCATGGAACCAACTCTCATGAGGTGAGTTAAAAAACTTTGCAGTATTATCCCTCTGCTTCCAGTTGTGTCCTGGCCTCCACTCCCCCTGTGGTGGTTTGGCTGGTGATTTCCAGTCCTGTAGTGGGTAGAATGAGGGCTGTGCCCAAACAACTTTTCTTCCCTACCTCTCCCTCATGTTTAATTGCACCATTATTTTTTCAAAATCTGAAATGAAGTTAAATATGACTTGAACCTCCTGACATGGAAGTTATTTTTAGCAGTTTCTAGCTTCTATCATATTGTTGCTTCTAGCAGTTTGTTGCCTCCACTCAGCTTTGTGAGCAAAAAATCTCCTTAAGTCTCTCCTGTGGTAAGAGGTCACTAAATAAAGTTTCCATCCCAGAAAGTTACTTTTCCAATATGTATGTGGTACAGATGAGAAGTGGGTTTGTGTTTCAGATGGAGCAGCTGGCTGCTTTCCTTGAGAGGAAGGGAGTAACAAATAGAGGTGGTTTCCAGGCATGTTCAGTTGTAGTAACACAGTGGGGTCTGTGGGGAGAACAGGACTGGTAGGACTTATCTGCCTTCCTGCAAGGTAATTGCAGCTAAAATGGTTGTATATTCCTGGAAGGAGTGCATTACCTATGAGACTAGCTTCCTCTAAATTTAAGTGAGTTGAGTCCTGTTTTAATTCTTTTCCATTTGTGCTTCCTGCCTTCCTGCTTACTGCAGATCAGTTTTGAAAATCCAGCCCTTGCTGCTGGCTCCATTAACTCCTGGCTTCCTTTTTTAACCACATGGTCATCAGTCCAGGTTTCCCAGCTGCTCTTGAAACGTGCACTACGAGACATTGCTGCAGTGTCTCTGAGAACTGAAGGCCCTGAAGTAAACTGTAAATCTAGATGAGCAGAATGGCTATGGCTGAAATCTTGACTGACCAGCACTTCCTTTTAAAAATGCAGTGAGATTTTTCAGGCAGGCCTTACCTTGGCTTATTTCAGAAGCCAACAAACCGTCCTGTTAAGTTTGCTGGACCAGCTGCTATAAATTTTTGCTGTCATTTCTGAGAACACTTGGGGACTGGATTGTTAGTGAATTTAAGACTCCAATTTTCCTGCTAGTTCTTCTGTCAAGAGTTCCTCTGTAACTGCAAACTGAAATGCATGAATCTCTCAGTACTTGTCCAGTTAGGCTTGGACTTTATTTTCCCGGTGAATCTTTCTTTGATCTTCTTTCATACAGTGCAGACACATCTAAGCCTCCTGCCAGAGCAAAAATTAGACTAAAATACAGCCACAGTCTGCACTTTATCACAGGAACTTATGACTAGAGCTTAGGAGGACCCCTGGAAAAAAGCCTGAAGTCTTGCACAGTACTTTGCATAGTAGTAGTAGTAGTAATTGTCACTTTTGGAGTTGCTGAGTTCTCAGGAGTGATCCAAAACTATATTTATGATCAGAGTGGAACTGTTTTGTAATTGCTTATGGTAAATAATTAGAAAGGAAGCATAGGGTAAATACCTGCTTACAGTACAGTCTATCTAAAAGATGGAGCATAGGTCTAGAAAGAAATCATTGTCTGTTTTATTAATGACTTGTTGTCTGGCTTTTGGTAAATCACTTAATTTTTTGTGGATATATTTCCAATGCAGAGCTGACACTGAAACTAGAGCACTGACCAGAAACCTGCTTCTTCATAAGATGGCTGTTAAGAAAGTTCAGGTACTGGCTAACAAGGACAGCTGAAGGTGCAGGCTTGAGTTTAAGTTTGGTGTGTGAGTTTGGGTTTGGTGTGTGAGTTCACCACATGAGACTGGCAGAGTCCATTTCTCTCATGTGAGCACATGCTGTTGTTAAGGTGAGGTGGTGTCAGCCTTTCTGTGATATCCCCAGTTCTACACGGCCTCTGCACTTGATCCCCAGTTCACCTGCACTATTTGTTAAACTTGAATAGAGATGATGGCTGAAAGTTGTGTTTCCTGGCTTCCAGCAGGTTAGAACATAACTAACCTCTGGTAAAGCTGCGATGAGAGACCCAAAGCCTGAAGAAATATATCCAGAATTCTTTTCTGAGCATTTGAGCAGACAGGAAGGAAAAGGCAGACAATCACTATGGTTTTTTGAGATGGAATTCCTTATGGACATTGTCAGTAAAAATTCTTGGTGCAAATGTTTTGTTTTGCCTTCAAAAGAGCTCTGCAGTTATAATGAGAAATGCTATTTGGAAATTATGATATCAAGTATTGTACCCACGTTACTGCCAGACACAGCAGGTCTGTGCTAGATGACAAAGAGCAAGTGCACCCTGCAAGCAAATTCTTGGAGCTCTATTCATGCATGTTAAAAACCATGAGGCATGGCAGTGAACCAGCATAACGCAACACCACAGGAGTTATATGGGCTGTGTGCTAGTCTGTTGGGCTGCCAGCACAGAGCTGAGAAGAGAGGCTTCACGTAGCTTCCAGTGGTCTAGGTCAGTGCTCTGCTGAGAAGATAAATTCTGGCTTTCCACACCTCTAAAATAGGCTGATAAATACCTGTTCATCTTATGTTTGTTTATGGGAATCAATTAACTAATAGTGGAAGAGAACACTACGGGAGCAGCATAGTTCTTGCCAGTGTGATGTTGTAGACACTATAATGCCAACAATCCACACAGGAAGAGGAAGAGAGCAATGTTTCTTGCCACGAGTAAGAGACAAATGAGTTACGATGTTGCTGCTGTGAATCATCTTGATGGATGTTTCTGTCAGAGAAATTTCTTGCACAGGTTGTTACCACTCACAAATTCACTCTGTGCTATGTAATAGAGACAGCAAGAATATCAGCTGTGAGTAGGTATTGAATGCACACATTGACTTGAACTCAGAAAATGTTAATCTACTGCATGTGTGCATGTGTGCAGACAGTTATTTGATCTAATGTCATCTACCAGGTAAGGAGGAATAAGGACAAAAATGTGCTCAGACTTTTAACTATGAATATGTAATCACCACATCATTTACCACAGCCATGTTTTTGAAGAACAAAACTTATTATATTTGATATTTTTTACAGAAACAAACTACGGTGTTAGCAAAAGTTCAGTCAATATTCAGATAATCAGAGCAGAGCTTTTTCAGGGCTCTGAGGATAGAGACCAAACCTGAGTGTATCCTCAGTGCTATGTAGGGGCACACAGATCTATAATTTCATCACTTGTGCAACAATGGTGCTTGCTGCTGGTTCTGTGTGGGAGCCATGGCACAATCCATACTTCAACAAAAAATCTGCAAAATGGGGCACTATAATAATAATTACATATGCATATAAGCATGGTAATGGAGAGGTCAATGGAAAGACCAGGGTAACATGTGCTGAAGATAAGCTGTTGCATCAAAGTATTTCAGGGCACCTACCAACATTGCTTACATGCTGTTTAAGGCAGCTGCTGGTCATCATTCATAAGGCCCAATAAATGCCTTCCTTTTTGGCATACTTATTCCAGTGCCTTCAAGAGGACTATCTGTTTGGAGTAACGGGGTGAAACCAAGCCAGGAAAATTGATAGGCCAGCATTTGTTAGCAGTAAGAACTACTAGAGTCTGAGAAATGTTCTCTGATGGTGTGGGTGAAGCCCTGGCTCTTAGGCTGTTGCGGCTGGGCTGAACCAAATCGGGGGAATAGAGCTGTGGGGAAGAACTCGTGTAGTTAGTGCACAGAGCTGTTCCTTCTGTTGTTCTCATGGTACAGGCTTGTTTTCAATACAAACTTTGTCGTCTGTGTTGGTCAGATGTTTTAGCCTTTGTGTACCTGCAGTAGCAGTAGCTTCCCAACTAAAGGCAGCAAATGAAATTGCAAAGAGCTGTGAAGAAAATGTCGATTGAAAATGAAAGTTTCACTTCTAGTAGTGTTTGCAGAGCTGTGTGTCAGTTAAATGAAATGTGATGAAATAGAACAAGAAGCTGAGAAGGAATTCACATGTTGTCAATATATATCCACCAGTAGATGTTCCGCCTTGTTGCTTGTCAGGTGTGGGTAAGCATGAAATGATTGCCAGCCTTGTGCACAACTGTGTGTGTGTGTTTCCAGATGGCGATCATCTTCAACCAGGAGGGCCTCAAAGCTGTTCGCCCCCCTTGCGTCATTCAGAGCTTCATCAATCATAATGCTGTGCTCTATAAAGTTTTCGTGGTCGGGGAATCGTACACTGTGGTGAAAAGACCATCTTTAAAGAACTTCTCTGCAGGCATCTCAGGTACGTTGTACTGATTTAAAAAAAAAGTCCATTCTTTCAACCTTGGCAAGAAACATCTCTGAAGAAAATACCTGTGAAAAGACTGCTGAAGCGAAGTCAGCTGGTTTTGACAAACCATGTTTCCTCTTCTGTATTATTTCAATAGGAAGGGAGATAACTCACCTGCTCTGGAATACGTACCAATGACATTCATATAGTAAATATTTATGTAGTGATAACCTGAGTCTTACCTGTTAGACACAATGTTTTATGTCATAGGGAAAGGGGGAGAGGGAGAGAAGTTCCCTCCTTTCACAGTAAGTTCATGTGTCATTTGTTCCGGAGTTTGTTTAAAAATCTGCTTTGGAGAGAATTTCCTGGATTCCATCATTTCAGAACTTCCTCTCCCTATTTTTACCTTGAATATGTATGTGTGTTTAAATTAAAAATCACTTGTGCTCTCCCTTAAACGAGCCTCACTCTTCATGAGAGGCTCAGTGTTGTAAATCTTGGTGGGAAGTGTCCTTTGGTTTGTAGATATCAGCTGTGCTGGGGAGAAGGAGGAATGGATTTCTCAGTGAGGAGAGTGATTCTTCTGTATGTCACTAGAAAGCAACACTTGAAGGGTTTTCATTAAAGATTACTTAGATTTCCTTTATGGAAAAAAGCTCCTTTCCAGAGAACTGCATTCTGTGGCCCACTAAAACCATAAAAAAATTTGCAGCACGTGGATGGGAGCATGATCTGTTAGAGCAACTGGACAAATCCAGGAGGTGAGGATGGGATCAAACAAAAGGAGATGAATGAACAAATGCCAGTTTTTTGTCACTTTGCTTAGTGTTTTCTGCTGATCCTATTATGTCCATGTGTGCTCACCACACCATTACACACAAATACATATTTTGGTAGTATAGGTGTAGTAGGATGCTGGTAGAAGTTCTTGTCTGTAGCTATGTGTGCCTGTATTTACATTTAGGTCTGCTCTATGTCCTGATCAAATTAAGTAGGCCAGAATCTGTGTTCATATAAAGTATTAGGACAGTTGATCTATACTTTTGCTGGAAGGGAACCTTTTAAGGCATCTTTCTAAAAATGCCTTAGCTAATGTCTCATCTGTTAGTGTAAGACATGAAAGTTGCCTGGAAGTCCACATAAAAATAAGTTTTGTTGGAAGATTAGGGTGTCTGTCTCTCTTACCCACATCTGGAGAGTTTGAGGAGGCTATGCCACAGGAACCTGACCTGGCAGATCAGATGGATAAGCAGATCTGGTGGCTGTGAGACACTGAACGAGCTGAGTGTCTGAAAGTACAAGATCTTTCTAAACAAGAGGAAAGACAAGAAGAGTATTTGGTGGTCAGACTGCAGAGTGGACTTGGATTTGCTTTTCACAGCTTTCCTGTCTTTTTTGTATGTGGCCCTGAGGTTGCTCTTGAATGTCCAGTCAGAGACCAGCATAGCAGAAATACTCTTGCTGGTGCCACCTATGCTGAGACTTTGGTCTGGGTGTTCCTGTGCAGGTTGTCTCTATGATGCCATCAGTCTGCTGTTATGGGAATCGTAAAGGGAGACATGGTGGGGGATTTCTTTCAGCTGTAAAACCACCAGCACAGAGGCAGCAGTGTGGGAGGTGCTGGTGCAATTCTCCTCACGGTTTCCTCTGTGGTTCAGTAGTGACTTCTGTCACCTCAGAGTGTCTCCGGCATTCCTGTGGTGCCTCCAAAAGAAGGACAGGTCCTGGCCACAAAATGTATTGCTTTCTGCCATGGTGACAGTGCCCTGCCCAGATTCACAGAGTACTACCAGCCTACCACCTGCAGTGAGTTCAGCTTCTCCCTTCTGTCACACACCTTCCCCTTGGAACTGTCACTTTGAGTATAGCACATTAATAAATATTAACTTTATTAGCTGACTGAACTTAGTTAATTTGTTCTGGTGAAGGAGCGGAAACTGATTTTTGTTTACCCAGTGCGTGGTTCTATTTATCTGTGGTCCAAGAACCGTAGGTGATCTGTCCGTGGGTCCCTGCCTGTGCAGGCAGCCAAGTGCCAGCAGGCAGGAGAGCCCTGTGGGTGGGGTGAGTGGTTGAGAGACCAGGACAAGATTTCCGAGGCTGCACTGCCACCTACTGTTCCTTGCACCGCTCCTTTGGAAATTAAAATCCGGTATAAAGTTATTTACAACCTGTTTTTAATTGCAGACAGAGAATCAATATTTTTCAACAGCCACAATGTTTCCAAACCAGAGTCCTCATCTGTCTTAACAGCGGTAAGTAGACTTGGTCTTTTTCCCTCTAGTGCAGCTGGAAACCTATCTAATCCTTTCTTTTGGAAGTGTTAGTAGCTAGTGACTCTCTTTCACAAGCTGTCTGCTTCTGTGTTGCAGGCTGAGGTCTTTTTGGTACCACGAACCAGCATGACTGTGTCCCCCTCTGGTTTTCCTTACCGAGCTCCGGTGAGGAAGAACTTGTAGCAGGGCTGTGCTGCTTCCCAAACTACCCAGGGCTAATCTAGGCAAAGGGAAGAAGGAGGTTCTGAATGCAAACACCTGGCTTTTTCCTGTCCAGAGAGATTAATAAGCACAAATCATCCTTCTAGGACTCAGTTCTGTGAGGAAAGACAAACTGAAAATTCAAGCATAGAAATTGGCACAAGGTCACAGAAGGCCGGTAGTTGTCTGCCGTATGAGCATGCCCAAGCTTTGACCATGGGACCCTTTCTGAGTGTCCTTCAAGACCAGCAGTGCCAGCACATTGTACAGTTTCATGCTAGCATTACCAGTCCTTTTAATAAGATTTGCACGTATGAATCTTAACAAGTTCTTGGGCACTCAGCTACTGAGAAAGTCACTTTACAGCACTGGGTCCTTTCAATCTCTTGAGTCTTGAGATTCTTTTCTGTTTCACAAGCTCTACTGGGGACTAGTTTCGTGTTTGATTTTGAATTTTGTGTGCAATACTGGTAGCCGTGCTAAATACTAAAACTGTAATTGTGCTAGTCAGAAATCCCTTTGTGGTTATGTTGAGGGAGAAGCCGTTACTAAAAATTTGCTTTCAGACTTAGAGAGTGTGCTCCTGTGGTTTACCTGGATCTCACTCATACATATACATATTCTAGTCATGCTTCTGTAGGCATAACAGCAAACTTCTGCTGTGTAACATATTGTTTAAAAAGCAAAGAAGAGTGCAACCTCCAGTCATAAGTAACCTGAGTCACTCATTTGAATAAATACTTACAAAATAATTTGTACATGAAAACCCGCATAAAAGGTATGCTCTGCCCTTAAGATATCAGCTGAGTTGTATTGTGTGACTCAGATTAAACTAACAGCAGGAGTCTGTCCTGTCAGCACTTTAACATAGACCTTGATCTACACTGAAATAACAATGGTAGCCAGAACTTTTGCAGCACAGGGTTAAACATGCCACCTATATATGTTTTTTAAGGTGTAGATATAGTACTTAAAATAGTGAGTCTGATTCTCCATTCATTCCTACACTGCTTTGCTTCTCTAGCTGCACCAATATGAAGAGGAAGAACTAGATGCTTTAGAGCAGATGAACTTCCAATGTAGGAAGGATTCTGATTATGAAAGCAGTTTCTCTTTGCTGTCTTTCTCGGTTTCATGCCACTGGTTCTCTGCAATTAGATTTGGTGGATATGCACCTGGAAACTTCTGAAAATCAATTTTTCCACTAAGAAGGCTGCTTCGGAGTCCCTTACTAATGTATCTTTTTCCATTATAGTTGGATAAAATTGAAGGAGTATTTGAGCGGCCAAACGACGATGTCATCCGGGAAATCTCTAAAGCGCTGCGGCAAGCTCTGGGAGTTTCCCTCTTTGGAATTGATATCATCATTAACAATCAGACTGGGCAGCATGCAGTGATTGATATAAATGCATTCCCAGGTAAGAAAGGCCTTTCCACTCCTGCTTTAGGGAGCAAGTTTTACTGCTATTGTCTCACATCACTGCTTTCCAGGCTGGGGATGGGACAGCAGCAGCCAGATGGTTCTGAGATCAAATACAGGTCAATTTGGGAAGGGAAGAACCCTAATCTAGATATGGAATTTGCAATTGAAGTATCTGCTCTTAGGAGATATGGTCAAATTTTAGTGGTCAGTTGTAACATAGCTGTTGTGCCCTCCTCTGCAAAGGGAAGCTCAAGAACTGCAGTGTGGGACTGTGTGCTGGGACCTAGCCTTTCTGGGCCTAGCCTTCATTCTGAAATGAAAAGAACAGTAAATTCTATTTTAGGAGAGCCTTTAAAGATTACTTTTTTTTTCAGACTCTGTGCCATTAAAAAAGTTGGGGGTGGAAGCAACAAACTGTTCCCTTGAAAATCTCTTCCACAAAAAGACATTTGTGCACGAAAACAATACCAGGAATCTGAAGATGATAAAATTGTAGATGCGCAGAAGTTGCTGTAGAGAGTTAGTATCCTTGCAGGTTCTCGTAAGTGTGTCCTGGAGTAAAAGGATGGATTAGAGCATGTAAAAATGGGTAAATTTGTCCTCCACATTTTTTAGTGCAACGTATGTCTTAAAAACAACTAAGCAAGCTCCTTGATCACTGGAATTGTTAAAAGGAGTTATAAGTGTGAATAAGGATGAGGCAGTAATGGTCTGTTGCTTGTGATAAATTCAGTAGTTTAACCCAGGAAAAGAATACATCATCTCATTTGGTGCTGTTTTGCAGGGGGTTTTTCTCTCTGAGAATTTCTTCTCATTACCTGCATGGGGATGTTTGTTTCCAGAGACATACATAGGCTGTTCCATAGTTTCTTTAACCTGTCATTGAAAACTTTAAGTTTTCAATATGGCTGCAGTGTCTTTACGTCTTAGAGATCTTGTTCTGAGCTCCCAGTCTCCTCAGTTTTTCAAATCAGGTCCTCAGTCCTACTGCCCTGTAGTACCTTGTCTGTCTATCTCCACAATGACTGGCTTGCTCTTAAAACTCAGCTGTGCTATTCTCAGGTCACTTTCCAGCATGGAAGTTTCTACCACATGGTGTTATGCAATTTGCAGACCTATGAAAACACTCTTCTGCCCAGGGCAGTGAAACAACCTCAGCTGGGTGTTAGATGGAGCCATATCAGTTTTATGAATAGGATTATATTTCAGGCATTGGGTCTTGAAGTCAGTGATACAGGATGTTCTTTTGTAATCCTGTGTCCTGCATTTTGATTTGGTGCTTCATGTTTTCGGTTTTGGGTTGGGTTTTTTTCAAGTATTATTTTGGATTTGATACTTTGCACAGACTGAAATTCTCCTTTTCTTGAAATGTTGAAAAGTCCACATTGGGGAACAGCAATGTGGCAAACATATATTTAGAGAGGACCAATGTCTTCTTGTTGTCACTTAAGTTTGCAGAACTGCTCTGCTGTACTTCTACCCTAAGGCAATAGTTTTCAATATTCAGCCCAAGTCCTGTGTTTCAGTCTGCACAGTAATTGGTCTTGGAAGGGACTTTGAATTAATAGTGTTTTAGTCCTTGCAGGAGGCTTGAGAGCACTGGGAAGTTTCTTATGCATTGATCTACATTGTGTCTCACACAGCAGTTTTTTCGGTAGTGAACTTGTGGGTCATGAAGGTAACTACTGATTTTGTCACCATGGGATAGGTTGATGACCAGTTGGAGGAAAACTAGAGGATAGCAGCAGGACCCAGACATACGGAAGAGAAAGCTGGGGAGAGAAAAAACTGCCTTCAAATTTGTAAAAGATAGCAGAAGTGAGAGAGAGAGGAGCCCTTGTTCTCAAAAGCTGCTGAGGTCAGAGAAGAAACAATGGGGTAAAATGCAACAGAAGCAAAGTTACATCTCAGCACAGATTATTCTATTGCTCAAAATCATGTTCAGCACAGGCAACTGCATTTCCCTCCAAGGGCCAGTATGATTAAAGGCAGAAGAGTTACAATGACTGACTTTGTTGACAGAGCCGTCACCTTGCTAGTGAGAAGTTCAAGCTCAGCCCACCTCAAAAGAGCCACTGGTGGGCTGTATCAACAGTGGGCCCTGTTACTGGCTCAGTGCAGTCCCAGGAAGGGCCCTCCCTTGCTCCTCTTCCTCAAATCATTGTAGCCTTCAGGAGTTGCAGTAGAGCCAAACTGGAGCCAACCCTCCTGGGCATTATCTCTGCACCACTGCTTGGAAAAAGGGAGGGGAAGAGGTGCCCTTTAAAGAGTATTCACAGCCTGTTTCATGGAACTCAAGCCATGGCTTGGGGCCAAGCCTGACCAAAGCCTTGTCCAGCTGCCCAGAGGCATGCTGCCTTTCTTGTGTGCTGTCTTTTGTGTTTACCAGGCTTGAAGCTCATTTGAACCTGCCACTCAAAGGATGTCATCTTGAGATGAGTTTAATGACAGAATTGAGAGCAGGTGTACCTGTAGGAGGATGTTGTCTGTTATCTGCTCCATTAGTACCAGCAACTCTTCAAAAAGATTTTTAAGATAAATGTCTGAAAGGCCTATTGTGTCTTTTGTTCTGTGGGAAACTACTGGTACTATATTTAGCAGTGGTTACCAGCTGAGGTGTCTAACTGTGGGCACAGTCACGTAGCATTTGGGAGTTATGTTTGTCTGACCTCAGATAAGTGAGAGAAAAGGTTCCACGTAGCCTGCTGTCCTGTGGTTGTGGCTGAGCTCACCGAGCCCCAGCAGCTGCAGGCTGTCACCATGCAGGTGAACTGCTGGCTCTGGTGAATCTGCATGGTAGCTGGAAGCATCAAGTCTGAACGTGCACTTTGTTTGTGTAAAGACATTGCTGTAAATGCAGGATATGGGCTGTCCATTTCTCTGTGACCAGGGGAAGACACAGAAAAGCCGAGTCTCTGAAAAATCAGGCAGGTAGTATCTGTAATGCTAGCTTAAAAATTCTCATAGCCATTTCTTGCCTCCACCAAAGCTTACAGAGGTGGGACCTTGTTTTCAGATGCATTGCTGAGTGGACATTTTTCCTATCCATGCTCAGCTGGGGGATTCTGGAGACTGTTTTCAGTATAGCAAAATTCAGGCATCTTGTAGACAGGGATTTCCAAAATGGTTTCAAGTGGGCAGTGCTAGGATAGCACCTGCTGGAGCACGATTCATGCAAGTAATGTTTTAGGCATGCAAAACTTATATCCTCCCACTGATTCCCTGTGTGACACGAATCCCAAATTCACTGCCAGTAGTTTCTGAAGGTGTAATTCAATCTGCACTTCTTGATTTCGTTATGACTGCAGCACAGTGATGCCCCACAACTGACTTGTTTGAGAGGCCTACAGGAGCCCTAGGTGAACCAAGAGAGGCAATACCCACAGTTTGCAGCCTTCCCCAGGTGCCCTGTGAACCAAGAGTAGAAACACCTAATTCTCTTCCTCCCTTCCTTGTATTTTTCACAAGTTTGTGAAGTTTCTTCTGAGTGACCGGGCAGAATTACTTGGGTGTTTCCACCCAGTGTGCAGAGGTCTTGCATAGACAGAACCTGCCTGTTACATACAGCTTCCTTTCACTAACATCTGCTGATTTCTGGACAGAATAACTGGCCATCTTGTTCCTATTAAATATTTAAAGCAACTTCTTTGTGAGTTTGCCACGTGCCCTCCTACAAGGCTAGTTTGTTTTCAAAGAGCAGACACAGAACACTCTGGGGTACTATGGATCTCCTCTCTGAATATTAAAGCTGTTACTATGGAGATGGCTTATTCCCGGGGTGTTTGAAGCACTCTGAGTAGATTGGAAGGCTAATCCCATGGCTTTTACATAAGCAAGAAAGCGTAACAAGCACTTCTGTCCAAGGGGTGGAGATCCTGCTCTGACTCCCATGGCCAGCCCTAGGAGTCCTAGTTGCCCCCTGCCAACCAGTCGATTATCATGTGGGACACTGGGAAACTTGGTGCTTTGAAATGAGCCATTTGTTTGGTGAATCCCTTCAAGGGCCTTTGAGAAAGGAAAACTGTAAGCTGTTGTCTCATATTGCTCATGTTTTGTGTGGCCTCTTAAGTATCTAGGAGAATTGGGACCAAGTGCAAAAAAATCCAAAGTAATGTAGCAGCCTAAATAAGAGTTAATTGGTTGACATATGGCTTATAAATACACCATAAATGCCCCACATTTATTATAGGTGAAATTATACTCTTACTTCATGTTTTCCAGGAAGCTGATTTTTTTATTGCCTAAGGAACTTGGTCTTTACAGGAGAATGAAAATAAAAATTGAATTATTTATGGATCTGAAGAACTCTTCTGCCCAGTGCTCATATCACTGAAAGTGTTTTAAAGTGTGCATTTACTTTGTGGTCTCTGGTTCTGCTCACGTGCTGCTGTGTGAATTGTGTGCTATTCACATGGGTCTTTTAAACGTATTTATTGCTTCAGTCTCCTGTATTAATGCCTGGTCCCTTGCAGAATACTTTTATAGGCATTTTAAAACAATCAGCCTATCCCAGTAAATAACACTGAATGTCATATGTCACCTCAAAATACTAAGGCAAACTGATAACAATTTTAGGTAATGCAGTAGCAGTTAAGATCCATTTCAAGACATTGTACCTATATGTTGCATGTCTAGTTCAATTTTAAAATGAAATGCAATGATAAAACTATGCCTGTACCACAGTGTTTAAAATAGAGCCAGAAGCCCTCTACACCTACTGCCACCCTTTGTGTCACCAAAAATGTCATGTCTACTGGTATTTGAGCAACTGTTTTAACC
Organism: Falcunculus frontatus; assembly: GCA_013398115.1. Classification (NCBI taxonomy): domain Eukaryota; kingdom Metazoa; phylum Chordata; class Aves; order Passeriformes; genus Falcunculus; species Falcunculus frontatus. The sequence continues at coordinate 3,157,007 of VZRV01005745.1, read as the reverse complement.
AGGAAACTTGTTATTAAACTGCATTGTAAATTGTCTGGAATCACTTAAGAGAACATGCATAAAGGTGGTTTCAGTACTGAAATAAATGACTGACATTTCTATCAAATACTGTATCATTGATATACATTTCCTGTCCCTCGGGTGTTTTTTCAGACATAGCAGCGAACACATTTTAAGTGTCAAGTTAGGTTAGGTTAGACGAGCATCACATCGCTTCTTACACAGTGGGGAGCTGCCTTTTCTGTAGGGTATAAAGCCAGCCCTGCTGTCCCCTGGGGTTTCCCTAACTGAGGGTATTGCTGGGCAAATTCTGGAGAGGGTCCAGACCCTCAAGGAAGCTCTACATTAGAGCTACTTGCCATAGTAAACCTAGAAGCGGCATGGAAAAGATCAGTGTTATACCAGAGAGTTTGTAACTTATGGAAAAACCTGGACTTGGCAACAAATGATAGAATATATCTAAAATCATATATATGGATATATACTTGGGAGGAAAAGGAAGCAGCAACTCTGAAAGACAATAGTTTTTCTCACTGGAAAAATATTTTTATTGCAAGCGTCTCTGGTCCTCTTTATGCTGATCTGCTTCTGCTGTCACTTAAAATGATGTCATGGAGAAGGAGCCTTTTTATTATCAGTTTTATTATCAGCCTTTTTATGGTCAGTGCAGGGCAAGGACACTCCAAGAAATAAACTGTTAAAATAAGCCTTTCAAAGAACCTAAGGAAATTACTTAATTGCCTTTTTTTCTCTCCTTCATTTTTTCTCATTTCAGGTTACGAGGGTGTTTCCGAATTTTTCACAGACCTGCTGAACCACATAGCTGCTGTCCTGCAGGGTCAGGTACCTGAGGTGACCCAGCTAAACCACAGCAAGCTCCTGGCAGAGCAGAGCGGTGGGATCATGGACGAGCGGATATGCTGTGCTAGCACAGGCTGTCTCAGCGTCATGGGAAAAGACTCCTCCTGGATTGTGGAAAGCGAGACCAACAGCTCGGTAAAGCTGCAACACCAGAGACTAGGCTGCAACTCGGCAGTGTCCCCCAGCTTCCAGCAGCACTGTGTCGCTACGTTGGCAACAAAAGCTTCTTCTCAATAACTTGCCAATGCCATGGACTGAGAAAAAGCCCCAGGGATACAAATTGTGGTCCCAGAACCAGATCAGGCTTTAACAATACAATTGAGAAAAAAACGGAAAAAAAACCAACATAAAACACAACACAAAAGAAAAACAACGAAATAAAAAAACCTTTCATTTGATTTAACCTAATTTGCTGATGAAACGGACTGAAAGGGGAAGAGTGAGAAAGTGATCCTGATCCATTTCATCAGATTCCAGTTGCAAATCTGTAGTGAGTTTACACATACATGTGTTTTAACACTAGTCCTTTCATTGTGGGAGGGTTGCTCTTTAATTTCTATTGTTCTTTGTAATCACTGGTGACCAGCATTTTAAAATCAGACCTCATTGTATCAAGAAGATAATAATGTTGAAATGCAGTGTCTGAATGTAACAGTGCTAGAGATTTTTACCTAAAAAACTCCCTGTTCCTCTTCTTTCCGGGTAGGCCATTGCAAAAGAAAGCTAAGACAACTTCAGTGTCACTGAACTAAATCTCTTGAAACGTTGACCAGTCAAGATGCTGGCAGGTAGCTTGCTGTGAAGCCGCTGCGCTTTGAGTAGGACAGAGCAGCCTGCTTATTCAGAGCACAGAACCAAGGTGACCACCCCTGTTCCAGCTTTGCAGTTCTCCCCCCAGGCCTCATCGCTTCACTCAAATCAGCTTCTAACCACGCTTGCCAACAGCAACGTTTCACCCAGAGAGGGTGCCAGTATTTAGGTTGAGTCATTTAGTAGATTAAATTGATGCCTCCTTGATAACATGCTTTCAATTGTCTGCTAGTGCTGAAATCCTAGAAGAGTTAATGGAAGCAGCTCATCTCTTAGCAGAGAGTTTAATTCTCCCTCCATTGCACTTGTGAGGACTCTGGGGCAGCTCTGGGAAAAAGCTGGCAGAGCTGTGCATTTTCTTCTGTAAATTAAATACAAACAAAATTGTGTATCTTCATATGAGATAGAAGTACAGGACAGCTCTAGCTTGGAGACCCCATTACTTTGTTGCAAGCTGCCAGGCAAGGCCATATGGTAATTTACAACAGTGCTTTATACTATTTGTAAGCTACAGCACAGCCAATTTGTATCTCTTGAGATATCTTCTAGTATGGCAGCATCTTCTGATGTTGAGAATTCCTGCAACTTTTGCCAATTCTGAACACTATATTGGAAATTCCAAGTGCTAAGAACAGAGACACTATTTTGGTAGAAGAAGTGGCCTTCTCTTTCCCTTATTAGCCCTAAAATACATTTAAGAAGGTTGTTGTTAAGAAAGTTTCCTTAGTTAAGCTCCTAGCTTGCAAATGCAGGAATTTCTGTCTTTCTATAGCACATGTTCATAAAGCATCTGTCACTGCAGCATTTAATACCAGCTTGGTTCGTATCATGTGTTAGATGGCTACTCAAAAGGATCTAGAGCTTAAAGCCCAGGCAGATCATGGAGAGAGGATTAAACTGTGTAAAAGATGTCACCACTCTACCTGATGGTACCAGTCCTGGAGGGGAAGAAGTTTTGAGGAGTGTTATGTAGCAGTTCTTTTGTGTAAACAATGCTTTTTCCTTAGGAGAGATTGGTCTTCTTCCAAAATGCCATTCTTGGGAATTTCCTGTATCCAGGATTGAATTTTTCAGGATGATTTACACAATAGCAGATGATTCCACTTCTAGAGGGATTACTAACTTTAAATTATTTCTATAGAGACTGGAAGGGCCTTATGAGGTATCAGTAAGATCCCAGGGTGCACATAAGCACAGCCAACTTCCTCAAGTGTTGCAGATCAGTTCTGAGCTGGACACGCTTCACAACCCTTGTGTGCTTTGAGGCTGCTGGATCCCGTGTTGTCTGCAGCTCGCAGGTCTCGGATGGCTGTGGTGTGAGTGAGTCGGATGTACATAGGTAAGGGTTTATAAAAGTATTCATGATAGACCAAACCTTTCATAAAGCCATGACTAAAATAAAATTGACATCTACAGTTTGGGGTTTGTTTTTGTTTCTTTAAAATAAAAAGTGTTTTTATGTTACATATGTAACAAAAGATACCCTCAGGAAGGAACTTGCCAGTGCATATTTTTGTATGGTACTTTCTTGTAACCAGCTGGTGGAGTGTTTGTAGACTTGCCTATTGCTCCCTTTATTGCAATGGCTTGGGCTTTTTTTTGGTTTTTTGGTTTTTGTTTCTTTACTGGGTGGTGGGGATGAAGCAATGATGTTAGAACTGAGTTACTAACTCAAGACCTTTCAAACTAAGTATGTTTACACGAATCTGAGTGTTGGATCCAGTGGAAATGTCTGTATGCTGTTTCCTAGTTAGAACATCAAATAAGAATTTTATTTTCCTGGCTGCCTTCTGAGTTTTGGTTGGCCTATTTTGCACTGCTTTTTTTCTCCAAAATAAACTACTGAAATACAATTGTGCATTTTAAACTTGTTTACAAATGATTGTTAGAAGTTTATTTTGTAATTCTCTGAATGCTTGCAGAAATACTATATTTAAATATTACTCCAGACCTTGGCAGTAACTAGAAAACAAGTTTAGGTCATTGGTGTGATCAGTGACATTTTTCCCATAGTCTGTAATTTATTTTTTATTTATCGAATGTATCAGTATCACTTTAATTTACCAGGTGCAGTTATGCAGGTACCTGTTGTGATGTGGCATTACAATAGAGTTTTGACATAAATTACCATGCATTTGCTGTACTGCTATATTTCCTTGCAGAAATTAAGGTAATGGCTCATATACTAGAATGTTGCTAAATCACAGGGGCAAATTGGGAGACCAGTTTGTAACAGCCAAAACTGTAAATTACCAAGTATCCAGACATACAGTTACATTATTGCAGAACATTCGAGCATGAGTATGTTATTAAGCTTGTGCTAAAGTGCTTTTCTGAATTGCTGCCTCATTTGGTAAGTTCAGGATAGTTTTGATTTAAGATAAACTTCACGGTAAGTTAGTTAATATTCTGTAGTCTTGTCTTTCTTTATAAAAGTAGAGGAGTGTAGTAGCATTAGACCATACCAGAATGCCCTTGCTCTTAAAATTGCAGACAATCTGAGGAGATTTTCCATAATGTCTGTTTGAATTCTTTTTATTGTGGGTTAGAAAAAGGTTCTTCTGTGTTTTCAGAGGCATAGCTGTTATTGCTGTGCTGATGGGAGAAATTGTATTAAAATTACATGGTCACCAGTTAGCTTTTTAGGGATTTATTACTGTTCTGCTTCACTGTTTGAAATCCACAAGAATACCATTAGCTTGACTGGAATTTCTCCAGGTTTTGTGTCAGCATGGTGGAGATGTGACTCTGGTTTCCACTGTAATTACGTAATTAACTTCAACAGGTGAAGATTTTTCCCTGTTGAAGAGAACTTGAGTGGTATTACTGCTGCCTGTAATGTAAAGTCACCCTCTTCCCCCTCTAGCTGACTTGACCACGTTGTGCCTGACTTTGTAGCCTGTGCCAGAACATCCTGATCATTATGTGAAAGCAGCAATGCAATGAGACCATCAGCATCAGTGCTAGCACTTGTGGTTTGTGTAATGCAGAGCCACTGGGCCGGTGATGTTTTGCCTTTGGTTGAAGTGTCTGGCTGTGCAGCCTTTGTGCTGAGGAGCGGATGAACTGGGCTGGTCGACAGATAGGATAGATTCATTATTACTATTCAGACTGTTTGAATGGAATGATAAAGCTGTTTAAAGATCTCCATCATCAGTGTGGGAATGTTTCTGCAGAGGAGGTCTGCCGCAGGTTGCACAGATGGAAATCTACCAGTTTAATTTGTTTTCATTGTAGATGATTACAAATTAAGAACCCAACCCAGAGGCATCAGGAGGTAACAAGGATTGCTCAAGATAAAGCCTCAAGTTTTCTAGATTAACTGTGGGCAGTATCCAGCCAGGGAACAACCAGGTGGAGTAGTAGTTCGATAATGGAGGCAGAATACATTCCAAAGGCAACAGAATAAATAGGGCCAGAGGTGTTTGAATTGGCTGGCAAAAAACTGAGCAAAACAAAGGAAAAATGCTCCTGTTGTTTCCATCCAATTAAAAAATATCCAGACTTATCAGTTCTTAGACTAACGCTGATTTCTTGAAGTCTTTGCATGGCAGCAGTGACAAGTGAGTCAGGCTTTTCCACACTAGCTTGTAGCCTTGCCTTCCACAGCTGTGCAGAAAATCTTGGATTTTGGTTTTTTAGTGAATAGAGTCTATTTTGAGTTTGTAGCAGTCTCCCCATGTGCACACTTGCAGCAGTTCACTTGCATTACCCTGCTAATTTTTTTCCCCTCTCCTTTTTAGTAAGAGATGTATTGATTTCTGTATTCAGTATACAATTACTTTATGGTGTGTATTTTGTAATTAGGAATATGTGAAAATGCTTTGTGTAGATTAAACTATTTCCTCTAATATAATCTCCTCTCGCTTTCATAGATAAATGGACATGTCATTGCAGATCACATTGCTGATTTTATTTGTAATATTGCTTTAATATCTATTTCAGAGGAATGTAACTTCCAGAAAAGTACTTTCCACATCTTTACTACCTTTCCTTTCACTGTTCACCCTATGTGGATCCAGGCCATCAACACTTGAGCTTTTGACTGGATGGGTTTCAGATCCTCCATGGATTCTGTCACATTTATGTGGCTACAGAAGTTAATAAAGATGGTTGAAGTTTGGGAGGATCCAGGTATAAATGGAGATGTTGGAGCAATTCCTCAGCAACACAAGCACAGTAGCATTTGTAGCAAGCAAAGAGAATAGTTTTTGCTCTGTGTGTGCAGGTGGCTCTTGGGGTCTGGTCCACCCTGCTCTTGGGTCAGCTTTCCTGTGGAAATAAAAAAAATCCATTGAGAGAAAAACATCCTGTATCTGTGATGCAGAAGGAGGGTAGGGCTTGGGAGTAAAATCCTGGCTAGTGGACATCATGATACCAGTTGTCCAGAATTTCACTCTGTGGGTTTTAGTAGCAATCTGGGGAGATGTTTTCTTCCTCTCCATCATTCTTACCCTGAATCCACTGGGGCTGATGATAGCAGGTGCCTGTGGCCCACATGAACTCATTAGCACGTGACTTTACCTAGCATGTCATGAGTTTGCAGAGGGCTCCCAATGTGTTGGGAAGTTTTTGTTGATGGCCAGGAAATCTCTTGAAACTCCAGAAATAGCTGCAACAGCAAATGGAGTTCATGAAAATCAGGTCTTCCTCTTCCAGCATTTTTAAAGAAACCCACATTTTATTTCCTCCTTCATTCTTTACACAGTAGTTTTTAGATATAAATTATTTTAACTACTTTTTTGTGTGAAAAGTCATATATACATATATAAAGTTATTAAAAGGTTTAGAATATGTTGAGTATAAAATAGTGACTTCTTTGTTTCAGATGTTAGCAGCCCCTAAAAATGAATTGTCTATCCTCTTGTAAAGTCAGTGCTGTAAAAAAATATTAAAAAATAAAAGATGTGTTAGATGTATCTTTTATTATTTATTTCTGATTCAGTATTTGATACAGCTTGTGTATACCCTTGTGACAACCACATACTGAAAACACTGTCGTTCTTAAAATGGAGTAACAACAATTCCTTGGGATCCCAACAGTTTTGAGAAAATTGGCCCTCTGGGTGTGAATAGCGTTGGATATTGTCCTTCAGTCTCCAGCACTGCTGCCCACCCCAGCATGGCTGAATCTCGGGGACCATTGTGTGCGTGTACTCGGTTTCGGAAGTTCATTGGTATCTGTGTTCAAATCCAGCTGTACAGTGTTAACAAGTGTGTCTTGTGATTCGCTTCAGCCTGGTTCATTATGATTTCTGAAACATAATTCCCATTTTGTACTTAAATTTGTATAGAATTATATAAACCCGTAAAAGATCATGGGTTACTGTAAAACCCAAAATACTTGCTATTTGGCGTCTTCAATTGCATGACTGATCAGATCTGACAATGGAGATGGTGCTTTCATCTAACAGCATTGATTTCAATGGTAATATATTAATTTTCTTTTTGTTTGCCAAGCACCTGTTTTGGACAATGTTTTGGTTTCAACAGTAAAGCAATATGCAGTAGGTATTGTGGCATTATCTCTGTAATTGTTTTGAAGAGAGAATTGTCCCTTTCCAACACATAATGAAAATAAATGCCTTATAACAAGTTCTCGTTTGCTTCCTCTTTGAGTTCGGCTAGGGCAGCGAGGTGAGCAGCTCATCGGGGGAGGCCTGTTTTCATGGGAATTCGATGTTCACATCCTTTCCAAGTGCAATTGTTTGCAGCTCCACACTCAGGCCTTGAACACCGTCTTTCCCTCTGAAGAAAGTCCTTGGGTCCCAAATATTTGTGATTACTTGACTATCCAGTTAAGACACTATTTATAGTAGCTCCATCAAGTAACGTTATTTTTCCTCTTGTTGATTCTGCATCAGGTATGGACAATTTCTGTCTGCTGCTGCCATCCTTTGTGGAAAAAAAACTTGTCTAACACCTTTGGACGTGGCTGCATTTCTGTGGGGGTTGTTTGGTTTCTTGGGTTTGAGGTTGCTTTTTTGGTTTAGTGGGGATTTTTTGTTTGTTTTGGTGGAGGTGTGTTGGGGGTCTGAGGATTTCTGTGAATTTATTGTTACATGTAGTTCTGAGTTTGCAAGGAGTTCTATGGGTGCTGCTACTGGCAGAGACTGTCACCAAAAAAAGGGAGAAACTAAATCATAGAATATGTCGAGTTGGAGGGGACCCATCAGGATCATCAAGTCCAACTTCTGGCCCTGCACAAGACACCCCAAGAGTCACACCATGTGCCTGACAGCATTGTCCAAATGCTTCTTGAACTCTATCAGGCTGGTGCTGTGACCACTTCCCCGGGGAACCTGCTCCAGCTGTAGATACAATATATTTACAATATACAATATTCAGATTAAAAATACAGTATTCAAATTAAAATTTAGGTGAAGATCAATATGTAAAATGTGATTTCTCCAGGTGGAGTAACTCCCTAATTGACATTTTAGTACTGTTTCTGTGCAACACCTTTGGTTTCTGTTTGGTTCCTATGTGTTTCCCTGAGGTTAAAGAGAGTGTGATCTCCTCAGGACAGAGTTGAAAGACTCCCAGTTTGCTCCAGTGCACTTTCCCCAGCCAGGTTCTTGCCCAGTGCCTTGTCCCAGATTGTGCCCTGTGCCAGGGCAGCTTTTGGGCCTTGACCTCAACACCTCCTCTTGCCATTGAGTGGCTGCCCAGGGCTGGGGGCAAGGGCAGTGCCCACTCCTGGCCCTCCCTGGGAAAGCTCATCCCGTGGGTGGGGTACAGCTCTGGGCACCACACACCCCCTGCGTCAGGGAACTCCGCACACCCACCCCCCGTGCAATGCACTCCACAGGCCAACAGCAATGAGGTTTTTTGCAGAATAAAGGAGTAAGTCGAGTTCAAAGCCCAGCAGCCGTTCCCTGAGCATCTCAGCTGTTCTGTGGACTGCAGGTGATGGGAGAGAACTGAGCTTCAGACTGGGGAGTCTGGAATACAGCCCTGGCAGTGGGTGGATCTTTCCCTCTCCTGCCAACGCACATAGAACATCTAAAATATGACCAGTGCTCAGAGATTTTGGAGCCAGCTTCCCCAGCCCAGGCACCACCCAGTCCTCCAGCTGCCCTGTGGTCTGAAGCCCAAAGGATGGAAAGGTTCTGCCTGTAAGTGCAGTGCCAGCTGGCCACCATGGCTCCTGTGAGCCAGTGCACAGGAGGGGCATCTCCTCAGGATGGGCCTTCTCCTCTGGGGGAAGCACAAACCAGTAGTTCTCCTCCTGACTGGCCTCTTTGTTACTTGTCTTTTTTCTAATCTACTTCTGTGTTGTGCACATGGCTTGACTTCATCAAGTATTGTCCCAGTGTTTAAACTTCTGTTTTCTCTCTGTGTGAGAGATGTGACTCAGGTCTCAGTGAAGCACCCAGGATACCCAGTGCCTGGGCTGAGTTGTACAGCATCAGCAGCCCTCGGGTGGGCAGGGAGAGCCCCACAGTGCTTGGGACCGCAGGGAAGTGTCCTCAATGCCAGGCCCCAGAGGGCAGCAGCGCTGGAGCCTGGGCACAGAGGGAAGCACCATCACGGTGTGTCTGTGGTGAGGGGAGCCCTCCATTCCCCTCCTTTTTGCAGGACCGTACAGGCCCTGCAGCATGCTGACAACCGACACTGAAGCTGCTGAAACAAAGGAAGGAACCCACTGCAGTTTTATTTTTCCTTAAATTTTTTATATAGAATATATTACAGTCAGAGTTCTCAGCTTTTAATCAAAAGTTAACAAGTTATTGCAGTTTTTTACCCAGTGAAACTACCGGTGAAAGAACTTTCTAGAAAGCTGTCCTGTCTTTTAAAAAAAAAAAGAGGGAAAAAAATCCCACCCAGACAGAAAATACACATGTAGGTTGCACTTCGCACCCACGGGCGCCCTGCCAGGCGTGTGGGCATCCGTGTGGAGAGGGGAGCATGAGGTGAGGCAGCGGCGATGGGTACAACACTATGGCGAGGGAGGCAGGCCTGGGCGCTAGCGAGGACGGTTCCTAGGCACGGTGCTTCTGCTCGGCTTAATTGCTCTTAGATCAGGAAATGAACACGTGGTGGGAGGGAGGAGGGCGGCGGCGCTGCTTTCGCAGGCACAGGGAGGGCTGGGGCCCTCAGCCTCGCCTCAGCTCGTGCAGCTTGTGGGCAACGCGCTCCAGCTCCGCCTCGATGGCAGCCAGGCTCTCCAGCTCCTGGTCCTGCAACAAAAGCCCAGGACATGTTTCAGCGGCCACAGGTGGGCAGTCCTCGCCCCCCAGAGCTACAGGAAACCTTGCGAGGGGCACAAGCACAGCCTCGTCCTGCCCCATCCCTTCAGCCTCCATTTGCTCCTCCGGACAGATGACTGTGCACAACACTGATTACTCCTGCCCTAATATTTAATTACTGCAGCTAGTGATGGGGACAAGACATGCAGCTGCCATCCTTCCCCAGTCCCCTGCCGGGCAGGGCAGCCCCCAATGGCTCTGTGCCTCCAGAACATGGGGTTGGAGGGAGATGGCTACTGGGGAGCTGGAGCAGGCTCTGCCAAACAGCACTGGGTGCTGGTGCTGAGTCAGTGGCCTCAGACCAGGATGGGCGTGGGTGCCTGCCTTTGGGGGAAGTGCAGCATGTGCCCTGCTCATGCAGGGGACAGCCGTGTCCCCTCTCCCCACCCTGCTCCTGGGTCTTTGCTTGCACCTTCACTAGCAGAAGATGCTTTTCCTGGGAAAATGGTGACTGAGGAAGCCATCAGTTCAAAGGCTCAAGCTGCCCATCCATTAGTGGTCTTTCTATACCAGCTCTTGTGTATCTGTGCTGTCACCTGTAGCTGCTTTATTTAGTGCAGGTACTCAGATGCCTGATTGTGTGGCTTTGCCTTAACTCAGGTCATATCCAGCTGGCCCTGCCTCGTTGCCAGCCCCAGCTCTGCCTGTCCCTCACAGCTCTGGTCACCTGGGCTCTCTGCAGACCATGCACTCAGCACAGCAGCAGCAGGCTCTGTGTGCGCAAACTTGGTGCTGTACCATTTCCCATCGGCAGAGCCAAGGTGACAGCCCCTCTCCTGTGTGGAGGGAGCAAAGCCTTGCTGCTGCCTTCAGCAGCTGCCAAACACAGGCTGACACTGAGCCACTGCACTGCATGTGGCTGGTGTAAGAAAAGTAAAGGAAGTATGTAAAAATAAGTAATTTTTTTCTCTTCCCGAGCTATTTTCCTGAACAGGGAAAAAAAGTCACCCTGCCCTTCCACTGGGCCCTTGGCTCAATCCCTGGGAAAGCTCTGGCTACAGTAGGGTGCCAGCAGCTCAGGGTGCCTGCAAGCACCCAGGGTGCCCAAGCAGCTGTTCCATTTTGTTTGAAGTAGGTCAGGGAGCAGCTTGCTGAGGCTCACCTTGCTGGAGGAGAACTTGGGCTACAACTGGAGCCCCCAGAAAGGGAGAAAAATAGGTTTTGAAATCCTCTACAGCACCCAAAGAGAGCTTGGCCAGACCCAAAGCATTGCCTGTGTGCTCTGGCTTGCTTCTGCCTGGCACACATACTGAGCCTTGGAAAGCGCAGGGGACAGCACTCTCAGCCCATATCTGTGCCCACGCTGGCCTCACTGGCCAAGCCACACAGCTCCGTGGCCCAGAAATGAAGAGAGGGGACAGGACAGCAGCCAGATCTGCCTTCCCTCACTGCTGCATGCCTGGTCATGATACTTCCTCACTGACTCCCAGAGGCCCTAATCTAGTTTAAAAAACCAACCAACCAAACAAAAAAAGTATTGTTGCAGCTGTAAACACAGCAGTTTTGCAGCCTCAGCAACCTCTTTTCCAATCCCCCTTTGGAGATTAAGTCCGACACCTTGCAGACAAGGTGCACCCCAGAGCCACTGGCAGGGGCAGGTGAGGAGCAACCTCCCTGGGGGAGAGATGTGGGATGTGAGCAGACAGGGGTGAGGAGGCAGATGGGGTAGCCCACCCCACTGCATCCCTGCTCTGAGCGGAGACGTTTGGCTTTGCTTTGAACCAACACAACTGGAGATGCTCTCATGGGAGGGTTACTGATAGGCAGTCTTTGGCCAATGGTTTGGTGCAGAACTGAGGCAAGACGGGTGTTTTGGAGGCAAGAGAGCCAACTGGCTTCACTCACCTGCTGCCCCACCCTGTTTCCAGGCACCTGATCATGGCCTGTCCCAGGCCCACAAAAACCAAGCCCAGCCCCACTGCCCAGCCCCCTGCACTATCCCAAATCAGCTCCTGTCCAGGAGCTGGGCCTCAGCACAAAGGTGAACCCACCAGCAGTTCCTGGCTGCTGGGGATGTGCTGAGCTACTACCTAGCATCACACAAGGTATCAGGGAAGGAGATCTCTGACTTTGGAAGCCTGGCTCAGATGTATTCCTGTATCCGTCAACCATTTCCACTCCAATGCCCCCAGTCTCTCACCACAGCTGCAACCCTGATTTACCTCTGTAGGAGGTCTGACATTACTCACTCCATCCATGAGACAGGGAAAGCATTCCTTTTGACTTGGAAGGGCTTTGGGAGACAAGGACTACCCCTAGGCTCAGTTATAGCTCTGGTCACTATGTCCAGCACAGGCCAGTGCAGAAGTCCTGTCACTGGAGACATGACTCTGGGAGGGGAGGGAATGCTTTTGCATTAGTCACTGAAACAAGGATAAAACACAAGGCACAGCCAGGTGCAAATTTCAATAATACCTGAGGCTGCATGACTAGAAGTTCATTAAGCATCAACTTTATGTCACAGAGAACCAGTGCTGGCTATGTTAATGCCAATATACCATCCACATCTCCAAGCACAGTTTGGATAACTGGGCGGGATTTATTTTTAAGCCTACGTACACCAACCTCCGTTCTCCTGTTAGCGCTGCCTTCCTCATCCTTCTTTTCTTCAGGCATGGGAGCAAGTGGAAAGCCTCCTTCACTGCTGTCCTCCTTTGAGTGACGCTTCCATGACCTTCTCACATCTTCCTCTGGGCTACTGAAGGCATACTTGCGGGACCTAAATGTCTTTTTCATGGACCTATCTGGGTCTTCTTCACTGTCGTTTTCCTCCATGCGCTTCTTTGATGTCAGCTGCTTGGCCAGCTCATCCATTTTATTCCACCTCTTGGTGTCTTCCCACTCCCTGGAGAACTCCTCCTCCATTTCATCGCTTTTGGCATGCCTGGGCTGAAAGGTGTCCTCTTCTCCCTGCATCTCCTCATCCTCCAGGCGATGCCTTCCTCCTCTCAGTGCCCGGGGTTGCTCTTCCTCCTCCTCTTCCTCCTCCTCTTCAGAGCTCCGCACATCTTTTCCAAATCCCAGCTCATCATCATTATCTGAAAGAGCATTAAACAAAGCAGTGAACACAACTGTTAACCTGAGCCTTCGGTAGCAATGCCAGATGTACTTCCTGATTTAGGCCCACTTTCCCAAGATTCTGCAAATACCCACTCTCACGTTGCCATGTCAGTAACAGGGCTCGAAGGCAGCAGTCAAAAACTCTGTAGGAAGTTCAGGGAAGACGAATTAGTTGTCCCCAGGAGCTATGAGAGCTGAGTGGCGAGGCAGCTGCAGGGCCTGTGTTACCTGCTTTCGTGGGACTGTGTGTCAGGTGTTGGTGGTGGGGTCTGGGTGGCTGCTGGCAGAGGTGTTTCTGTAAACCCAGTAAGCACCTGCCTCAACTTTTTAGCTTTGAAGCCTCTAACCCATCTGTCTCAGTGCTCTCAGCTCACCCCAGGAAGGCATCAGTGCAGTCTGGGATACGTACTGTCATCTCCCTGCATCTCCTCAGCCTCCTCGTCCTCCTCAGCCAAATCAAGTGACCTCTCTGCTTCAGTAGGGTCCTCCTCTGCAGCTTCATCTCCGTCATCCTCCCGCTCCACACGCTCCCCTGCTACCTCCTTGCTGTGCTCCTGGCCCTGCCTGCGTGGCTCTTCTCCCTCATCCTCAAGCTCCAGGCTGTCCCTGGAGCCTCTGGGCTCTGCCTCTTCATCCCCTTGCTGCTGCTGCTCATCCTCACTGAAATTTTTGCCAATGTGGTTGTTCAAAACTTTGTTTCGATGGGTATCCTCTGTATCCCTGATGTCATTGCTCTCAGCTTCCTCCTGATCCTCTTTCTCAACAGGGTTGGTATCCTGTGGCCTGGGCTCCCTCTCCTCCAGGCTGTTTTTTCCCTCCTCTCTTGAGTCTTCATTTTGCTGGGGCTTCTGTGCTGCCAGCTCAGCCAGGGAGCCTGTGGGCTGCTCCTCTTCAGGGCGCTCCCCTGCTGCATCTACAGAGGGAGAAACGAGAAGAAACACCTCTGCTGAGAGCTCATTTCACAACCAGCAAAGCCCAGGCATTTCTTAGGGAGCTTCAGCCCCGCTCAGCAATCTGCTTAACCAGCCCGTGGATCCTTTTGCAAGCATATGTTTGCATTCAAGCAAGGCAGTGCTCTCTCTGGTGCCTGCGCTCCTGGAGAGACTTGCAAGGCTGAAGTTAAACATATGCTGAAGTGTTTTGCTGCGGCACAGTCCTCATCACCATCTCTTGAGATGCCAGCCACGAACTCACCCTGCATGAAACCAGACTGCATGTAAAATGAAATTATTTAGGAGTGTAACATGGCACTTGCACAGCTCTCCCTGCTCTGAGTGCTGCACTCATATCACATCCTTATTTCTCCCAGCAGGCTGAAGAGGCAGCCAGCCCTGTTCACAGGGTGCTGGAGGGAGGAGGGGTGTCTCTGCTTCTGCAAAGGAGCTACTCAGCAGGAGCTTAATATGGGCTGAGTATTTGCTCTTGCTCAAGGGAGACTGGCCTCTTTTAACATAATTAGCCAGAGAAAACACTTTGCAAAAGAAAAGATGGGGGTTTAAAAGCCAGAGAGTTATGGAAAGGCAAATGCAGCCCCAAGGAGGGCTGAGGAGTGTGCTGGGATGAGAGGATGCAGAGAGCTGGTCACACAGGGCTGGTGGCCACCACTGACCCCGTGCTGGTGTCACCAGACTGTCAGTGGGCCTGAATGGCCCATGTGCCACATTTCATCTTCACTTCAACTTCCTCCATCTTTACAGTGCCAGAGCAAGAGTTTCAGGTCTGTCTTGGCAGAAGGGAGATGCAGTGCCACCATCCTACCTCTTGGATTTTGGCCGTGCTGGCTGCAGCAGTTGCCCCTGGGGTATCACTCCTCATTGCTCTAAGCAGCTTTGGACTGGTGTCACAGCAATGCTGTGCTGCTGTGGTCCAGCCGCCTGCCCCAGAGCTGCTTGAAACCCTCTGTGGGGGTCCAGCTGCTGCCGGACAAGGAGTCACATCACCCCACATTGGCATGGTGTCTTCCTGACAAGGAAAAGGGAAGGGGCCAACCCCTCCTTTCTGCTAAACTACCTGTCTGTAGTAAGGCCAGAGAAACAGTGACAAGGGGAAATCCCAGCTGAAGGTGATCTTTCCAAGATGCAGGTGTTTTGTGTGGGTGTGTGCACTGCGTGTGTATCAAGTTCAATTTTCCCTTCAGAGACTCATTACTTAATATTTGAGATGCCTGGAAACAAGGATGGCAGGCACAAACCCAGATCACCCTTGCCTGTATCACTGAGTCTTTCAGTGTGGGATTTCCCTGGCTGTGACTCATTTTAAGTGTTATAAGTGAGTGAAAGTGCCAGCAGCAGGGTGGAAAAGTCAGTATCAGTTCGGTAACTTGACCATCACCAGTTACTATAGCTCAGAAAGTACATGTTGTTTGAGCAGGTAAATAAGAACAAAGCAAACACCAGGTTGCTTGTGTGTCAGCAGCAGCATCAAAGAAGATGCCTAAAAGAGAAGCAGATGGACATATCAAGGCTGTTAGAAAGAAGATCCTTGTTTACAGCCTGACCTGGATTTCCCGGGGGTGGAGGCTGACACTGACCTCTCTGCTTGTTCTTGTCGTTCTGACTTTCAAGGACTTCAGAAAGTTCATCTTCAAAGCCGCTGTTTTTCTTCTGCTGCTGAGTTCTCTCATTGGCACCTGTGTCAAGTAACAAAAAGTAAGGAAAGGCAACAGTCCCTCCTGTGTTTCAGAAAGTAGAGGTAGGAAATTTGTTCTGTGCCCTTTATATTTCCTACAGTGGAAAAATCTACCTGGCTGCTGAGAGGAGCGAGACTGAAGGATATGTGAATCAACTGCAGTAACAAAACCACAATCAAAAACATCATCTGCAGGAAAGAAAATGGTCTCTAAATAGAGAAGCAGGGCTGCCAGGAAAACTAATACTGATGGAGATCTAGGGAATAAGAGGTGCTGAACTGCAGCACACTGAGGCCAACAAAAGACTTCATCACCAGAGTACCGAAGGATAAAAATTGCCTCCTGCCAGATTCTGCCTACGCACCTCTGTTGAGGTGAGTACTGAGAGCTCCTGTGCCCTCCAGCCTGGTTTTGGGGGCCCCTCTCCCCTGAGTGCTGGGAGGAAGAAGCAGCATTCATTCCCAGTGCAGGGGTAGTCTGGGGCTCCAAGGCCCCACACCTTAGCTCGGAGCCTGCTTGAAAAATGTAACACCCTGGAGAGAGGTGTCTGAAGGTAGCACAAGCTGAAGGTCAGACTGCAGCTGTCCTGGCAACCAGCACTCACCAGGCAGCCCCATCCCAATGGGATCTGCAAGCCAAACAAGCCCTGTCTAACCCAGCTCATGCCCTGCTTCTTTGCCTTAATGCAAGGGCAAGAGCCAGTGCTGCCAGCCCAGTCCTCTCTAGCCCAGAACTGAATGGTGTGGGCTCTCCAGCCTGAGCAGAACCAGCTGCAGCCAGCACAGAGGACACCAAGATAAACACCTTTGCTTTTCCTTTGGTCTACAAAACTGTTCCACCCCCAATCTCTGTGATCTGTAGATTAGATATCATTTACCCTGCGAATAAGTGGTATGATGAGCTCAGGCCAAGGAAAGAGTGGAGCAAGGTGCAGCTCCACGAAACGAGTCCCTTCTCATGGACTCCATGCTGAGTGGCACAGCCTGTCTGATACCTGAGTGCTCCTCCTCAAATCCCTGGTGTGCCTGGGCAGCCACATCCCAGCATACTGAAGAGACCAAGGCTTCTTTCTTCCAGATCCCCAGAGCATCCATGGAGTCCATCTGAGGTCACTGACCAGTTGGCCCCTCCACCATTTGGGTAGTGACTAAAATATGGCTTTGGGAGATGCATGAGACTCTTTCCCAATTCTGACTTACTGAATTTTTCCTCTCCCTTCTCCCTGTTGCTTCTGTGGCTTCCTTGCTCTGAAAGCGTTCTGGTGGCACTGCTTCCAGCCATCTCTGGCAGACTTGCCATACAGGAGCAGGGTACAGGGATGCCCTAGTCATTGTCTCTCTGGTGGTGCCCAGCTGCCCTGGTTACCCCAGGGAAAAGGAGGAGGGGAGGCCAGGAGGTGCTCTCCCTGCAGCCTGGGGAGAGCCCTGTTGTAGCCTCACCCAGACAGAGGGACCTGGACTAATGTAGCCTTGCCTGGGATCTGCATGTTAGCTCTGGGCAACTGGGCACCTGAGAATACCTCTTTTTCCCCTCAACACCCCTTGGCATAGCTCCATGGTGCTGCTGCTGCTCCCACACTGACCAGTAGTGAGCAGCCTGCACCTCTCCAAACTGAAGAAACTTGCATTTGAGTTAAGGAAGACATCAAAAAATACCCATTAGCTCAAGAACATTTTTGGTGGGGTCTTTTAGGTGCAAGTCTTACTGACTACTCAGTGGGGCTTCCCTGCTGCCACACCTGGCTTTAGTGCTAGACTCCAGCTGCCAGACAGTGGAGGTTTTCTCGCCCTTCATTCTAGTTTGAGAGCTGGCGATCATTTGTTGAAGTAAATTACAGTATTTCCTTTTAGAGTTCTCCCACCTCAAAATGTCTAGACTACATCACCACCAAGTTACATTGACAGCTATTGAAATCATCAGATTTCATATTGGAGTTATTATAAACAAAATCCCTGTCCCCACTCACACAGTCTCTGCTGAAAATCTTGGACCTATGTTTCCTAGGGCATATTTATATGATATCAAATTAATATAAAATTAAAAAAACAAACCCTAAACCAAACAAGCAATTAAACTCTATAAGGGACTACAACAGAAGAAAACAATCTTCCCTATAGTTACATTCTCAAAAAAATACACTGGCACTGTACCTTGAGCAGCAATTTCCTGAAGTTCTTTCAATAAGTTTTGGTGGCGAAGGATAGAAATAATTCGTTCATCTGCAATAAGGGAAACTTAGTACAGAAAGTAGTCAGAGAAAACCTCCCCCCAACCCCAGGAAATGAAAAAGAACGCCAAATGCCACTCCTTCATTTGCTCTTTTCTTTCCCTTGGCCTGATTTGCTCTCACATCTCTTAACCATGTGATTAAGGTGACAGGAAGGTCCTATGAAAACCAGGCAGTTTGATGTCCCCCAGCACCCCTGTGGCCACAGTGCCAGCATGAGGCATGGCCTGGGACAAGCAGTGGCACCATCCCTGCTCCTGGGGCCCAGTGCAGCCCAGTGGGAGAGGAAGGTGAGCGTGTCAGGGACCCCTTCACAGGGGTCCTGGGGCCAGGGCTCAGCTGGTCAGGGCAGGACCAGCCCCTACTTGCCAGACTTGCTTTTGCTAATATCCAGCATTAAGTCTGAAGCAGTACCTCCGCGGAGAGTTTCTAGGCATTCCTCACTGATCGGCAGGGGGTTTGGTTTAGACAAAGTATCAGAGATGACCTCTACAATGCACTTCATCACCTAGAAAGAGATAAAATACAAATTAAAGAACTGTGTTTTTATCTTTTGTTCCTGCTTGTTACCAAGGCCAAAATACAGCAGATGATGGCACAGATCTTCTTGCTCTCCCGGTCAAGCCAGAACTGAATGTTCAGTTCCTGTTTTCCCTAATGCAGGAACAGAAGGTACCTCCTGCAACTGAGAAATGAGCAAACTATTCGTGACAATGGAAAGAGCTTCTTCCACATGATGCACAATTCAGCTGAGGATTGCATGGCTTCAGACCATCCCAGAGTCTGGGCACATCTGGAGAGTGAAGGGTATCTGGATATATACATAGAAAATCCAAAATCATCCTCTTCTAAGTCAATATATCTCAACCTGCATCTCATAAAAGGACTCAGTGGGAGGTTGTAGAGAGCACAAGTAGTCATAGCTGTTCAATAGATGACCTTGAAATGTTAAAAGCTCTTCAAACCCTGGGAAAGACACCATAGTTAGATTGAAGCCAGGCATGGTGGGTGAGGTGAGGCAAACTGTGTTCAAACACGGATGAGAAATACTGCTCTCAAACCCTAGAAAGGACAAGACACTCTGGAGAAGTGTTTGACCTTGTGCTTTGAGTGTTCAAACTATCTGTTATAGACTGGAAGAGCTCTACATGATGGCAGGTCATCTGAAAGCAAAGAAATTCTGACACAACTTCTCAGACAGGATGAACTTTGGGCCCACCCTTTCCAGCAGCCCTTTTCTTTAGTGTAAAATCAGGAGCATTCTTTATCTAAGTTATCATCCACACTGAGATTGCAGGCATCCTTGCTAAGCCAAGACATACCACTGGGAGCCCTAGTGTGGGGTCATGGTAGACCCATATGGTCACACAGGACAGAAGCATTCACTACAGTCTGGTCCTGATTAGCAGTGCAGAAATCAGGCTGCTTAGTTCAAAAGGATGACTATTTACAAAGCAATCTAGGAAGAATGCAGGGCTTGAAATTGCCTCTGGAAAAAAAAAGAGAGGCTAAATTGAAAAAAAGAATACAAGTAAGCCTTGGAGGCAAAAAATTCACTCACTGAACCTCTTTCTCCTGATGATTTCAGCAGGCAGCCCTGAGAGCCCTGACCTCCATCACAATGTACCATTCTCAGGAGAGCAGAGCACTGTGGCTGCAGTAGAATTAAACACAAGTCAGCAGTTCCCAGTCATCCACAATGCTGTTCATTCAAGCAATTGGATATATTCACTGGACAGCTGGAATGGGCAAAGTTTCACCCTGTCTAAGGAGAGAATTCTGCTTTTGCAGATCACAGCCATAAAGTGCTGAACTCCACTACTCCTTACACAGTTTGAGGGAATTGTCTGATGGATTAAAAATGTTACAGAAAAGATCTAAAAAAAAGAAAGCAGGGGAATTTCCCCGGTATAATTCTCCTCTATCACAAACAATCCATTAATACTGATTTTAGATGACTTTGAATCACTCTATCTTTAAATAGAATAAAAAACAGATTCTGATGTTTCCCTCTTGTGTTTTCCAACCTCTGGACCTACTTATTGCAGCAGTATTTGATGCAGCTTCAGAAGTAAAGACTTTCTCAGCATGAGAAGTAAGAATCTGATTCAATGAAATATTCTATTCAAGCTTTTTCAATACTTCTAAGCTGATCTAAGGTCTTTGTCTGAGCACAAAGAAACACATCAGTCACCACAGAAATACATTGAACTCTGTGGAGGAACTTTGGAAGGTAATGAAATGACTGCAGTCATCCCACAACACTCTCCTTGTCTTTTTGTTAGAGGAGGTCTTGCAGAGTGAGACTTCACAAGGTCATGAAATAACAGCCTGCATCAGGAAATGGAGGAGATCCTTTCCAAATGAATGTAATTAACCCAGTGCAGAAACTCAGACTGGAATTTTGCCATGGCTGTCATCTAACCATGAGCATGTAACTAGATCCTTAAGAGCAGCTCACAATGTCCCTACACAGAAATCTCCAAAGAATTGTGCCCTTACAAGGACAGATTTCTCCATATTTGAGCTCGGCTATGCTCAGGCCCTCCTAAAATGAATGGTTGTAAGTGGGAAATAGTGTCCTTCAAGTACAAGGGTGGGCAAACACCAGA
Source organism: Falcunculus frontatus (assembly GCA_013398115.1). Classification (NCBI taxonomy): domain Eukaryota; kingdom Metazoa; phylum Chordata; class Aves; order Passeriformes; genus Falcunculus; species Falcunculus frontatus. Next base: position 3,136,556 of record VZRV01005745.1, on the reverse strand, counting down.
GATATTTTAAGTGCTTTGGTCTTGTTCAGCTCCCTATGGAAAGCCCTTGGTGTAAGGAAATTCTGGTGAGCTGTCCAGGAAAGGCCTGCAGGTGCTGACTACCCATTACACAGCCCTGAGCTGCCCACAAATGCTGGTGACAGAGAGCAGGGTGTGTAGAAAGAGCTGCAGTGCTCACTGCTGTATTCATGTGATGATATCCCTGCCCTGATCTGTTCCATAAGACCAGGACTTCCTTCCCTGAAATGCTGTGTCTCAGAGGATGGTGAAGGCAGGAAAGCCCTAATGGCTTCTTCCAATTGCAGCAAATTCAAAAGAAAGCTGATTTTGCTTTCAGCTAGGGCCCGTGTCAGTGTAATACCCAGAGAAGGGGGGAAGTCTTGGGAAAGTCCTTCCTTGGTGGAAGCGTTTCCATAGAGTTGCACCAACTGCCACAAAAGTGCCATTTTTTTACACATAGAATATATTGGGGAATTGACCTCACAAGGGAAATTATATGATTAATGGATTGTCCCATCAGATGCCCACTTTGGCCTGGACAGTTGAAGGGGTAAGTGCCTGTCCCGAGTCCCCTTCCTCAGCAGCACATAGCCTGAGGAAGGCACCCAGTGTCTCACAGCTCATGGCTCAGCTCCAGGAAGGGCTAAGCAGGCTAAAAGTCTTAACAAAGCAACCGCTCTCCAGGCCCAGGCGCGTCTCACAGGAAGTAGGGAGGCGTTGCTCATGGCACACGTCCTAGAGGTAACCTGCAATGGAGCTGAGACTGGCGTCAGTGTGCACTCCCCTGCTGCTGCCTGGGGAAAAACATTATATGGCTAGAAGATTTCATAACATGAAACGGTTCAAGAAGTAAAAGGGAAAAAGGCTGGAGTTTCCTTTATGGACATGAATTTCCAAAGAAATTTAAATCTGGGTAGCCAAGAGATCAGCTCATCTGAAAGATGGGGAAGGGGGGAAGACAGGTCAGGGAATTGAGTCTGATGTAGATAAACACAGGCAAACCCCCCCATTCAAGCATTTAGGTGCCAAACGGCTGTTGGAAGTGCACGTTTGTGAAGTGCAGCTATAAATGTCGGAGGGTGTGACACAGATATGTGCACAGAAGCCTGTAAAGGAGGGCTGGAGAGGTCAGCCAAGTCCTGCACTGCTCGTAGCCATCCAGACAGGCTGAGCAAGAGCTGAGGATGGATTAGCAAGCTGAGAGTACCAGTTGCCTATTTTTCCGGAGCATGCATGTTTAAGTAGCACACCACACACATACAAAGTCACATGTATACACCCCCAAACACACATAGTTCCTGAATCACATCTCCCCCCACTCTCCCTTGAGTCACCTCCTGTTGGGAGCTTTGAAAAGCTGAAAGTAGGAGGACTAGGGAGAGTTATACCCAGCCTCCATCTCCTCTCTAAACAAGCTGCCTGATCCCTCTGTCACATCCTGAGGGACTTCCTTGGCTGCCCAGAAGTGGATGCACAAAGGGTAAATTCTGTTAGGAAGGGAGCAGAGATGGATTCTGCTCTAGGGATCTCATGTAAATTCCTGGCACTTTCTACAGGGTATTTCAGTGGGAGCGGCCCAAAACCAACCACCTAGGTGGAGGTGAAACATCTTATCCTTTCTTTTCATTTGACCCTTCCATTACAGGCTCATCCTTACCTTAGTGTCGCCTTTATTCATGTCATTTGTCACAGGAAGGGAGACGGCTGTAAGGTTAGAGGAGGGAAAAAAAAGAGAACATGTTATTCATCTCATCTGGAAGACAAGCAGAGAAACACTATTCAGCTAGAATGTGAGTGGAGAAGAGGGGCATCTCTGATGGAAGTGGTCCCTGGGTGCAGCAGCTAGACGTGTGCACCGTGCCCCGCTCGGGAAGGTTTGGGAAGGTTTGGGAAGGGAAGGTTTGGGAAGGTTTGGGAAGGTTTGGGAAGGGAAGGTTTGGGAAGGTTTGGGAAGGTTTGGGAAGGGAAGGGAAGGGAAGGGAAGGGAAGGGAAGGTTTGGAAAGGTGTGGGAAGGTTTGGGAAGG
>VZRV01005745.1:2775725-3133688 GCA_013398115.1 Falcunculus frontatus | reverse complement strand
CGGGGCCGGCGGGCGTAGCGCTGCCGCGGGCCGGGGTTCCCAGGAGCGCGGGGGACACGGACCCATCCCAGCCCCACTTACCTGGCACGGCCAGGAGCAGGACGGCGAGCAGTTCTGGCCGGCTCATGGTGCTGGCGGGATGGAGGCAGGGAGAAAGGGGCAGAGGGCGAGAGTGTCGTGGCGTGGGGGCTCCAGGCGAGGTGCCGGGGGGAGACCAGCACGAAGCGTGTGTATCTACGCCAGCGCCCTGGCTGAAGATCCCAGATGGGGCACTGCAGCAACCGGCTCATTTATATATCTCAGCCCTCGGAAATGGCGTCAGGAGGAAGCCACCTCCTCCTCTGCCCCCTCCCCTCGCACACAGGCTTCCCTCCCATCAGCCTCCATCACTCGTCGGGTGTCGGAGGAGCGGCTGCACGGCAGCGTCCCTTGGCCTCCCCGGCTGCCCATGCAAAGCTGTCAGGCTCTGGTCGCTCCATCTTCTCACACTCTGCAGGCACAGGAAGGCTGTGAGCTGTGTTGCCAGGATACCACTTTTCCAGCACCTCACCCCACACTGGCAATCTGCAACACCTCTGCACGTGTGCCCTCTCTGTGTGTACCTGTAGCCAGATGTGAGGCTCCTCGTGTCCCAGGCAGCATTGCCATCTGTAGATGGTTTTGCCCTCTCAGGGCCCCCTTGTTTTTCACTGACCATGGAAGCTTAGAACAGGTGCTGAGATTTTTAGATGCCTTTTAAAGACCTCCACAGAGGATAGGGATGCCTGAAAGACTGGTTGAGAGCCAGGGAACTGGTCACCATGAAAAGGGCTTGCCAATGGACATGGTAGATCCCAGCTGTTCTATGAAAAGTTTGTTAGTAGAATATTATTTGGGGTAAAGATCAAAGGCTGGTGCATCTGCTGTGCGTCTATGACTCTACAAGCAAAATTTTAATAGGTTGCTACACTCTGTTTAGTGTTTTTTAACACTCTTAAGCAATACCCTACACTCCAAAGTTGAAGTAACCAAGATTGCTTGGCTGCCAGTTTGCACTGACAAGGGAGAGAGAGGAAACAAAAAATTGTATAATTCTCATAGTCACAAGCATTTCCATGCTTTTGAAAAAATGGCCGTCTATTCTCTGGATGGAGCATCTGTCAGATCAGCCAGCTGGATTCTTTTTTTAAAGTGACTTCAATTCTTCTTTAGGACGATGCTTCTTTAGGAATAGCGGCTCTGCTACTCCATTCTATTCCTCAAGCAGTTTAAGAGGTCACAAAATGAGGGACTTAGACTAGAAAACAAAATTCAGAAAAATGCACCATCTTTCTTCCCCACCCTGCGTCACTCTGCTCACTGGAGAGTCCTACACCCAAGGAATTAGGGAGAACCTAAGAGGTCATCACTTGTCATCTTGTCTAAGATGACAAGAACTCTTCTATGAGACTAGGCAGTACAGAGTGCACCATCGTTTTCCCTTTCTCTTTCCAGGTGCACATGGAAATGTGTTCCCAAATGTCCTTTAATATCTACCTGATTTAAATGCATGCTTCAAAAAGCACATTTGGTTTGTAAAAGGCCGTTCATACAAAATCAAAGCTCCTCTTGTCTGTTGCATTTTCTAGTTAAATGCAGAGAAAAGATGGAAATAAATTGACCTTCTGAACAGTGCTTTGTGGATGGCAGTGATGGATGGTTAAATGTTCATAAGTCTATGAAATGAGCGACCATGACAGTTCTTGTTCCATGGGGAACTTCCAGAAACAAGAGATATCCTTTCTTTTTGGTTGTTGTGTTGTTTAGTTTTGGGGCTTTTTTTCCCCCTTTTTTCTTTTTTTTTCTTTTTTCAGGGGGGATGTGTGTGTTGTTGAATTATTGACTGGGGAGGAGGGATTGGGCCGTATTCAATGGCCTTTTCCTCATTCAGGATACACCAGAGCATTTAAGTCTCTGAGTCTGAAATACTGAGCATTATTAAGCTTGTTAATTCCTGTGTATTCCTAAGTGAGAAACAGATTGATCTGCTTATCAGGCTGTTTTCCTAGTCAATATTTACTTGTCCTTATGTATAAATGCTGATCTTATTAGGGCAATAAATTATCTCAGTTCTGATCCAGTTTCATACATGAAGCCCTTTTCTTCCCTGGGGCCTCTTTTTGAGAAATTTTACAGGATATGTAGTACCCATAACTACTTTTTTTCCCTTCTCTTTCTCAAGGTATGGTCTTGCAGCCATTAAGTTCATTGCAAAGGAGAAACTAAATGCTTTCCAGGTATGGCATGCATCTCCCACTGCAATACCATATGATGGATGATGAATTTTTCTATTTCTTGCCCCAGAAAAATGGATATGAAACTGTTAATCCAGCATTCAGTACTTCTGCTATTGGAATTTGTCTCAGTACTTTGCTATTGGAATTAGGTACAGCTATATTAGGAACTGTCACAGTAAAGCATGTCAGGGAAAGATTTATGTCAAAAGAGCAAAAGTGATCAAATAAAAAAGCGGAAGGTATTCTGCCACTCGGAGAAAGGCAATGCCTGGAGCAGACTCCAAGGGAAGAGCAGGTTTGTGAGTCTCTAAAATAGTTTGTGTTTTAGGATAGGGAAAACAGGAGTAGATTTTCAGTGGGTGGCAAAGTAATGAAGATGGACATTTCTGACCACTTCCAGCCTTACAAAAAAAGCTGTTGATGTCTATAGAGAACAATTCCATTTTTCCTTATAGCTGCACAATTTCTTGTGCGTTAAGTGTTGTGGGACTGTGGAAAGCCATATACCATTACCTGCCTGCAGTCAGTAACGTAACACATGCAGATGGACAAAGAAATATTTGCCTTCCCAGACTAAAAGTGATTTGAGAAGATGCAGTGTCTGGATGGATGGAAGCAGACAGCCAGCATTGTTGCATTATCCATGCTCTGAGCTGAGGGAACAAGAGGGTCAGCCCAAAAGCCATATTGATATATGATCTTTCTATGCATAAGGTCATTTGATTGAGAGATTATGTGGCTTAAGTGCTATTCTCAAGAGTAAAATATTTTTTTACTTTATTTCAGAATTCAGGAAATAAAACCAAAGGATCTTGTGTTTGTCTGTGAGTTACTTTGAGAGCTTTGTTCTCTAATTTCTTGGCTGAAACTGGGTTAAGAATTCGCTCCTCTTCTGTTGTTTGAAACACTGACACTGCATTTCAGACTGCTGTGATTTTACAGTTCTGGGTACTGAGGCACATAAAGAGGAAAAGTGTAATTTTCATGAAGATATCAAAAAGATTTGAAGCCAAGGCACAGCTAATACACACCCTAATCAAAAAGACACTAAGCAAAAAATAGGCAATGATTACTTTCTTGTATATGAAATCAATTGATAACTGTTTGACTGAAAAACTTGAATGTAAGCTCATTGCCAAATTACTAGCAAAGCCTATTAAAACCCCCACATCACACCTTTTCTTCTTTCCCACCTTAGTCAGTCACACTCGCCTCTCAGTTCCTTTATACAAGCCTTGCTTCTCTGCCTGTAAATAGAAATAAGCTTCAAAGCTCAGATTGCTGCCGTGAATACTCATCTGTGCTGCTCAAAGGCAGTCCTCTCTTTCAGGTCAGAGGGAAAATGATGTTGACTTGCTTTGATTTTCTTAAGTCTAGATTGTCCTTGCACCAACCTGAAATTAATTGATTTTCCTGCTGAAAGGTTTACTTACACCCCATAAAAAAGCCCATCGTTGTGCCCAACCTGACAGTAGCTAGCTCTGCCTGTCCATTTTCATCCTTGCCTGGCACGCACAGCTCTCACTGGGGCAGATGGAGTATGTTCCCTGTTGGAAGAAGAGACTTCTCTGTAGTGATCACAGAATACCATCTGGACACCCTTACAAATAGCTTGGATCTCAACATAATTGTTCTAAATGTTATTCAAACACCAATCTGGAAAATGTCATACCCTTCCAATGCCATGGTCAGTTTACCTGGCACTTACAGAAAAACCCTCATTGGTTCTCATGAACCCAACTGGGTTGGGTTCATGACTAGGACCTCTTCCTGCCTATGTGCCAGCCTGAATCCCAGCTTCCAAGCCTCCAAAAAACTGGGCACTGGCCCTGATATTTATGTTACAATACTCCAGAATGTTTTAGTGTTAATTAGAAGTAGCTAATTTGATTGTCCCTCTGAGAGTCTGTCCTCAAATTTGGTACCTTCCTCAGCCTTATGGCATTAAATGCCACAGCTTGCTTTAACACAGCAAAGATATCTGTTATTTTTAAATGACCTCTTATTCTATTCTAAAAGCTGGTAAAGACAAAAACTCTTTCTCTTCCCTACTCCAGTGAGGCTTTCATGATATTTACATTTCTCTCTTACTCATGTCCTTTCCAAGAGAAACAATCTCAGTCATCTGGTTCTCGTGAGGCTCCTTTAAACTTGGCTACTAGCCAGCAAGTTCCACAGGTTAATTACCTATAGCATATAATTACCTATAACATAATGCAAAGAGATCCTGGGGTATCCTGCTCTCAGTAGAGCACTCTCACTAGAATATTTTTAGTTTCACTCAGTGACCCAGAAACTTTCTGGGGATACCTAAAAAAACCTGGTTTTCATTTTAGGAATGGCCATACACAGGTGTCTCAGGAGTCAGTATCCTTGAAGATCTATTATTCCCTTACATAAAAGGCATTATAGAGAGGACAGGGAGGATTTCTGGGGGTTTTAGACATGCTCCAGCAGTAAGTCAGTAGTAAAGAGTTGCTCCAGCCTGCATCAGGGAAATGACTCAGTCTGGATAAGGCAAAAAAAAATTCCCACTCTATTGGTCTCAGTTGGTACCTTGGTCCCTTCCCTCCATCCACTCACCCTGGTTTGGGTCAGGCTGTTCTGCACAGCCTGAGCAGAACTTTGGGTAGCCTGTGCAGTGCAGATGGCTCCTACCTCAGATGTTCTGGTTATAGGGCAGTTTTCGAACATCAAATTGCACGTTAATGCTAGTTAATGAATGTTCTCTTTACAGGCACAGCAAGCCTTTTCCTTCTATACTAAGCGAGGAACAGGAGGAGGTAGCCTTTCAGGTATTAAATTGCTTGAGAGCATCAGCACAGAGCAGCTTGAGGAACAGCCACAGAATCTTAAATTACTGTTACTGGGCTTTTTTTCAGCCTGCAGGAGCTCAGGTTTCTTGCCTGACCAATGCTTTATCTTCACAGGAGAGTAGGGTTTGCAGTGCCTGTCCTTGGGGAGCAGCAGACCTTCCACAGGGCAAGGGGACAGCAGCACGAGGCACCTTCAGATGCAGCAAAGTCTCTGCTGAGCCCACCTCATCCGTATGCTCTGCAGACAAAATAGTCCAGACAGATTCCTCCACATTGCAGGATGAGTCCAAAGAAAATGTGGGGGATCCTGAAGAAGTCTTGCAGCTCCCAGTTTGCTCTGTTTGGGGGAAAGGGTTTGGGCCACTGACCACCACTGATGTTGCAGAGATCTCCACTCCATTTGTACTTACCTGAGTTCAGACTCAGTCTCTGCTACTAAATGCTTGGGAGAATATTTCAGGACAAACCACATTTTCTACTTTGCTGGGGATTAAAAGAAACCCAAACCAACAGGAAAAAATCCAGACCATGCTTCTCTTTCTGTTTTTTTTAGAGTTTTTGCTGAAACATTATCTGCTGGCTCTCAACAGCTCTTTGTTTGATGGAGGCAGCTAGATAACTAGAAACATGGTGAAATCCATGTGAAATCCACGTGTTCTGTGTCATGTAGGAGGCAACTGTTGTCGTGTGTAGTCCCAAAGGAGCAGAAATGGAAGGGTTTCCACGAGGCAGAGAAGATAAATGGGTACTATGTTCACTTTGTGTTTAAAGCTGCAGTTGAGTACGTGACTTTCTGTACTGAGGGGAAGGTTGCAGCTGCTTGACAGATTCACATAGGGAGAAACTGGAAGTGTAAGGAGAAAATGTGCTATTTGCATTTCTAAGCAAATTGTTCGTTGAGAGCCTGAACCCAAACGTAGATCAATAGAAAGACTTTTTCCCTTTCCAGTGGATTTTGGGTTCAATTCTAGACCTGGCTTCCTTCCCTGAGGTTCAGATGCATTTCCCATAGACAAGGATATAATTTAAGTGTATTTGGGCAAGGAGTAAAGGTAATACTGAGGATAACAGCTATAAGAGGGAAGAACAGCTGCTCAGAGAAAGTCTTTAAAAAAAAATACATCAGTCAATGTTGTTCATCAACAAAAAATAAAGACAGGAAATCAATTTGAATTCTGCATGTACAGGGGGACAAGCATGGTCTTGGTCCTGCTGCCCACACTATTGCTGGTACAGGTCAGGATGCCATTGGCCTTCTTGGCCACCTGGGCACAGCTGGCTCATGTTCAGCTGCTGTTGACCAACACACCCCCAGTTCCTTTTCCACCAGGCAGCTTTCCAGACACTCTGCCGTGGCCTGTAGTGCTGTGGGGTTGTTGTGACCCACATGCAGGAGTGACTCTCCTGTTTCCTAACCTGGCTTTGCATCACCTCTGTTCTTAGCAGCTTAAGTGCAGCCTTAACTTCTGACTTGTGCAAGGACAGGGAGAGCCATGTATTGGTGCTCTTCTCAGCTCCTGCAAGAGATGACCTCTTAAGGTAAGTACTTCTGCCCCTCCCTGCAAGAATGTGTGAGTTCCTTGGCTTCCAGAAACCACCTGCTCCTTTTTAACTTGATTTACTCGGTGCCAAGTCATACAGATGTTCCTTGTGTTTTTAGAGGTCCAGTAATGCAGTTCTCACTTGCTTAGAATTTCATGTGAAATGTGGAGAAACAGATGCAAGCCTAACAATGAAATAAGTGTCCCAAATAATTTCTGTTGAAACTCTCTTCAGGATCAGTGCCTCAGACAGCAGTGCAGCTACCTCCTTGGAAGTTGATTAGCAGCGTATTTTACATGGGTTTTGATGATTATACAAATTGTCAACATCTATTTTGACTGTGTTTTTAATAAATATAAGCAGAAATTAAATGGGATATTTTTTGTCAAACTTTTTTCTTTTAATGTAAGGATGAATTTTTCAGACCCTTTGAACTGAAAACAACTTTGGTTGATTGAAATATTTTGCAGAAATGCTTTTCCATATTTTGATCAGCCCTGGTTATTACTGTGCTGAAGCCCATCTCTACCACCATCAGCTGGTATGTTTATAGCCATCTGGATCACAGGCTACTCATGTTTTTAAAATGATTATTGCATCTATTGATGCTTTATTAACCCTTTATAAACAGCAGGTGCACACTGTGCAGTAGCCACTGTGAGAATCGGAGTTCAGTCCTGACCTTTTGCTCACACACTCCTGGGTACCGCAATCACTCCAGTTTTATTTTATTTTTTATTTTATTTTATTTTAATATTTTACATGCAGTTGCTTCAAAACATCAACCATCTGGGGTTTTTTCCTTGACTTAGGCAAAGGAATGAATTTTTCATATTCTGAGAGCAGCTTCATTAATTGGAAGAGGTGGGTAAGCAGAAGGGCCTATTGGAAATCCACACTGTGATGGGATCCAAGCACAGAACTCCCTCCTGTGCTGCACCAAAGATGCTCTCACGAAAAGCAGCAGCCCTGGTTGCCCCTGCAGAGGGCCTCAAGAGCAGCACAATTACAGCATCTGCTTGTGTTCTGTGGTTAAAGAAAGCTCCCCGGAGACAACATATTGCTGTTTGATTGGAAGGGTACTCAATTTTCTAAAGAAGCTGTTATCCTCTATTTAGCCAGAGAAGAGAAAAGGAAATCTTTATGTATCAGTCCTATGCAGAAAAAAAAAAAAGGTAATTAAAGAAGTCAGACCCTCAGGGGTAAAATAAAACCACCACAAAACAAGGAAATGATGGCAGTAAGTAAAAGTGAGCTGGAGACTTGGCTCAGCTATTCCAGCTGCTCTATTTACTCAGCCCAGAGGTGGACACCCACCGTGTGCCTCACTTTGCCCCATAGACCAAGAGAAGATGCTGCCCCATTTTTGAGGGGTATTGATATTTTCATTTTCATCTTTCATATTAGAAGTATCCCTTTGGCACCAGAAATGACCTTGGGATATGTTGACTAGTATTGCAAAGATCAACAGGTGAATAATGAGAAGCTTATCATCATATTTAATCTCCTTTTTTTTTTAAACCATAACCCTCACATACACTCCTGATTTCAGTGGGATTCACATGGACTTTGGAATGACCCAGGGACAGGCTCTTTGCTTCAGCAGGAGCAATGGGCTTTTGTTTGAAATCCTTAGATACGTAATTGATGCTTCTGCAAGAAAACTCCGTATTTCTGGAGTGACCTTTCATGATGTTTCTATTCCTGTCATCATCCTGGATGACACCACTGTTTTTTTGTATGGATTAATTTGAAATGTTTCTTTGGATCATTAGAGCTGAATGATGAGATGTACTCACGGGAAAGCTCGTTTTGCAGTGACTGAATGCTTGCAGCCAATGGTCCCTGCTACAGTGATAAATGGATGCTTTAAATAAAGACCTTCCCAAGACAGGCATTCATCCAGCAGCAAAGCCTCCATTTTAGTGGCAGGGACTAAGTTTTAGGAAGCATTTTTTACGCCCCCAATATCAATCACACTGCCATTGTCTTAATTTTACTCCTTCAATATAGAATAATATTTTACTTTTGAACAAGAAATGAGAGGGCACAGAGTTTTATAGGAGAGGTCTATTGAAGTGCAACAGGAAGGGCAGGCTGGTGGTTATCCTCAGCACTATGGGATGTTGTGTGATACTCAGGGATCATGCTGGTCAAGGACTGTCATACACACACACTGAGATGCTGGACAAGACCATTCAAACCTCTCTGTTTCTTTCAACAATGCCTATTATCTTTGTTTTGTTTTCTCCTCTTCAGAATATCCTGCCTGATATTTTATTTGCCTTCTCCCTCCTATCCATCCAATTTTCTTTAAAACCGCTAGTCCTGTTTTTTGATTTTAATTCCAAAGAGCTCAGTTGCATCCTTCACTTTCTCTGAACACTATGTCCTCACATCATCCTAACCAACACGAGACAATTCTGATCTGCTTTAGTATGCAGCTTGGGATGCTGTGCTTTGCCTGCCTGCCTGCCATAGGTGTTGTCTCTAACCTACAGAACGGTGGGTGCCAAGACCAAGTATAGCTCATCCAAGCCGTCATTGGAGGTTTGCAGTGTAAAGGGGAACCTGGATCAGGACTTCTGAGCTGCAGATTTATCACCCTCTCCAGGCGATTCCAGTGCCAGTCTGCCATCCCTTCTGCTGAATATCCACATGCTTTTCTGTTGTGCTTTGGCTAAAAAAGACATGTTTCAATAGCAGTCTCAGCTCAGATCTTCATTTTCCGCTTAGAATTTCATTCCCTCTTGTCTTCCTGCTAGGCTGCACCAAGGCCAGATTTCCTTCTACATGCACAGAACAGAGCTTCCTGGTGCCAGCCCTTATCTTCATGAGGATTTCACATTGGAAATTTTGCTTACAAGATCCCAGACATTCTCCATCTCCAGCACCGTGCATGAGACATAACTTCTTTTATGGAATGAGATCTGCCTTTGCCTCTGGTTACATTGCTTGAGCTGCAGATGGTAAAGAGACCAAAAAGTCAGTCTGTTAACTTAATTCTATGGTCCTTGAAACAGCTGCCAGAAACACCTGAGCAGCAGTGTTCCTCAAGACAAATATTCTCCCTTCCTAGTGATAGTCCAGAGAAAGACCTGCTTGACTCATCTCCCCACTTTCAGAAAATTGCCTTCTATTTTCTAGGGAATCATAAAGCTCATTTTTCCTTTCCAGTAGTCACCCAGACTTTGCCACTGTTCACCTGCCAGCAGCTCCCACAATTACTGCCAGCAGCCAGCCCAGGTGGCAGCAGCACCTGGCAGCAAATAGGTGCAGAGGAGTCAGGCAACTCATTGCATAGTTTGGCTCAAAGTGGCACTAACAAAGGTAGCAATGAGTTAGGTAATGGGCATGAGGGTTTGGGGGAAGTGTTTCAGCCCATCATAAAAGTTTGGGGACCTGGTTTCTGTGCGCAGCTTTGCTTTTCCCTTCCCACATGACCACTGCAACTCATTTAACCGTGCAGTGCCTCAGTTTACTCTTTGGACAAAATCCTCTTTGTAGTGGGACCTAGGAAGGAAAGACCCAAGAAAGCACTGATCATTCATTTTCTAAATTTTTTCCATTTTAAATGGGATTCTTATCCTGTCTTTTTGGTCAAGAGATAAAGTGAACACATAACGAATTTTAGTGGCAATTTTGATGTACTGAATGTTTCAGTGAGATGTCACTTCAGTCCTGCAGGCTTGGCTCAACAGATTTTTGAACTAAGAGGAGCTTTTCCCACTTGCAGTCAGCAGGATCCAGCTCCTATGGAGGAGAAAGAAGAACACGTAAACTTTTAACTAGCTGTACATTATCTCTTGCTGCTTCTTGTGCAGCCTGATTAATCTAACTACAGGCTCTGCATTCCAGCAAGCACCTCCATCACATTTCCACAGGACTCATGAAGCAGAAAACCTGCACATCCCTGGCAGGACTCCATGGCTGCAATGAGTAAGCACAGCAAGCACAGCACCCCTGAGGTGGAGGGAACTTTGCCAGTGGGCTGCAGGTGAGGATTTACCCCTCTGGATTTTGAGGCTTGAGGACAGAATTGTCTGGGAGGGGAGCACAGGGCACTTTGATACGTATCGTCTCTGACACCACAGTCAGCCATCTGTTCCGAGTTTATTAAAAGTGATGTACTCTGCTGGGAGGATCAGGAAGCATCTGCTGGTGCATTTACATTCAAATCCTCACAGCAATCCCATCTGTCCTCCTTTTTTAATTAATCAAACCCATTTTTTGGTGAAGGCACACAGATAAACACTTCCTCTGTAAATAGGAGCACATATTATGCTAATACCATTAAATAGCTAATACACAGAAAAACAATTAAGTGCAAGTGGCAGCATCTCTCTCAGGATTTAAGAAAGCTGTTCTGACAGAGATCATTCCTGTTTAAAGGATCACCATCTAAACCTGGCTTATGCAGCAGTGCAGTTTTGCTGCTGCGGAATTGCTGATCAGCTGCTTGGGACAAGAGTGAACTCTGAGGGGATGAACTGAAGCACACACTCCTTGTGACCCCATATGCAAGGGCTGGAGCGTGCTGAGGGACACAAGACCCCCCCAGCAGAGTAGTGACCCAGGGAGCTTGGAGGCAGATGCCGTAGGGTAGGTGTAAATCCTGTCTGGGGGAAGGGACAGCAATGGGATGCTCTACCCACCTGATAGCACTGCTTTGCATTAGCACAGCTTCTTTGAAAAGGTGAAGACCTGCAGCTGTTTCTCATCATGACCAGATTCTCTGAAGGCTGAGGAGGAAAAAAGTGGTGGCAAGGCTGTTGGTCTCTCTGTTAACTCTGCTTGGCATTGGGAGCCCATGCCACCATTCCTGCTGGTGCTGCTGCCTGCACTGGTTACCCCTGTGGTATTGTTAAGTGCACAGTGCTGCATGAGGCTGGCTCTCTGGGTTTCCCCATGGGTTCAAAGCTGGGCTGCAGCGGCAGGCTTGGCCTCCCAGGGTGCCACTGGTCAGGGTACAGTGGGATTTACTCAAAGAGCTGGAATCCCTGCAGCAGAGCATGTTTAGCTCCTGGTACAAAAACCTCTATTAGAAGTGTCAAGATCTCAGCATCCTTCTGCTGAGAGGGGCAGCTTCTTGTGTGTGGGGAAAGGTGTCTGAATGAAAGGCAGTGGGAGTTGTTGGCAGAGGTTGCCATGAGACATGACCATAGTAGTCCCCAAGCCAGAGTGGTTGGTCTCTAGGGACTGTCAGCATCCCCTTCCAACCAGACAGAAGGAAGAAATGGAACATTTGTCCGTTGTAAATCCCGGTCTATGCCCAAGGATCGTACCTGACTTACACATAGAGTGGTGGAAAGGTTCTTCCAAAGCAGGTCTGAGACTGTAGGGGCACATAATGCCCCTGTAACCAGGCTCTCCAAGTGAGTGAGGGGGTTTTGCTGTGCAGAGGGAGGGATTGACCTTCCCACTACCATACAAAAGGGATCAATAATGTCAATGGCAGCAACAAAGGCACTGAAAAAGCCAGGACACTCGATGGTGAGAAGCCTTGGGGCTGTGGGTTTGAATTAGTGCTCATGATATAATCTCATCTATCACTTACATGGAGCATACGGGGCAGAGGGGATTTCCGTGTGCTTGGAAACTATGTCCGTGTCTCTCTGTGCAGCTGTTATTAATAGACAGCTGATACACGAGTTAAATAGAAATCTTCTACTTCTCGGCATGCTGTTCCTCGTTTTCTTACTTTGGATATATCTTCAAGGCCTTTTTTAAACACAGCTAGTTATTTTCCAAATCCTCTCTTACAGTTACAAACAATTACATTGGCTGAAACAACAAGAAAATGGAAAGTGCAGTTGATCCTACCCTTCCCCAAATACGTGGCTTCTGGCAGGCCTGGATTTTGTCATGAAACAGCTGGTCCTGTGGCAAAGCCCTTCTCCCGGGTCAGAGGCAGAAAGTTTACAATCCTGGCCATTGTCTTCCATTAGCAAACAAGGGAGTTGCAGATGCTGAGAGACCTTAGGAAGGCATATCTTGCTCTTTACCTTTTGTTATTGATGTTAAGTGGTTTTTAACTTACATTCTTTAATTGCAAACATTGTTGATGAATTTGCAAGGCTGCAGCTCAGCTACTGGGTAAACTGCATTTGGGGTTGTTGGCCTCATAGTAACTGTGGAGCAAATAAATATGTGCATGAAGGGATATTTAGCAATTGAAGAGCTGGAAATTGAATTAGTGACAAGATAGAGTGGTTTAAAGAGCATTGGGTCTCATTAGGCTCAGATCAGACAGCAAGAGATGTGCTGATAAGGACAACTGTCATGTGCTTTCCTCGGTGCCTCTCCAGAGGGGACTTCCTACCAGCAGCATATTTTGAGTGAACAAATTGTTCTGTGAGCAGTAGAGTTAACAAAACCTGGGTTCTTCTAGTCCCCTCAGATAGCCCCAGCACATGGTCTTGACTCCAGAGTCTCTGTCATTGAATATGTGAATTGTCCAGGTGCTGCTACAGCATCTGCCACCGCTCAGGCCAGTGCAGCACCGGTGCACTGTGAGAGTCAGCCCTCCACGGGCACTGGCTGCTGCCTTGTGTCACTAAAGGAGCTGAGAAACATACTGGGTGACACCTGGCTGCTGGGGATCTTCCCAAAGGAGTTTTCAAAAGTTGTTTTTATGGTAGTTGTATTTTCAGTCCTGAACTGAAGCCTCTGATGGAGTAAAACTTGCTGGTTTTCACCTTAGCCTTGCCTCATAGGTGAAGCAAGGCACAGAGCTTTTCTCTGTATGGCCCCACTGCAAACTGAATCCTAGGCAGTGCTGGAGCTGTCAGAGTCAGTCAAACACTCCCCCCGCTCCAGGGAACTCCCTCTTGGCATGTCTAAACAGTATTTCCTTGGTAAGACAGCTCATAGCATCAGATACCCCATTGTGTCTGCTGTAGTCCTACATTTATTACCAAGAGTCCTTGTCTCTTCTGTAATTCATTTCTTGTAACCAACTATTTCTTCCTTTATTAAATAAACACAGATTTAGTCAGCATTATGTATTTGAGTTTATCCAGCAATACATATTTGAAGTCATTTATGTATCAAAATAAGGGAGAAAGGATGGACTGCTTTTAAACCAAAGGGATTTATCTTTTGAATTTCTTTGTAAATTGGGCAAAGGATGTAATTACACAATAGTTGTATGAAGCAAAAGAACTACAGGGTTAAATCCTTTGTTTGGAAGAGACTTCACTCCTTCTGTGCAGTTGTCAGGATGTCTCCCTGAGGACTCTCCACGTGTTGATTCCCATCATAAGCAGGCCTGTGTGTGCTGAAGGGGGCACTCACATAAGACTGTTGCAGCTACCTCAGCTGGACTTTCCACAGGATGCTGTACCTAAGGACCAAAAATTTAACAATTCCCTGAAAGAAGGGAGTTTTATAATTAGAACAGAATTCCCTAAGAAATTTCCTACCACTTGAGTCTTGAGAAATGTGATTTTCCTCTCATGGGGCTCAGCCCCGTGCTTGGGTTTTGCTGATCCAGTTGTGGAGGTCTTGACTGCAGAGATTGTGACGGAGGAAGGCTACGCTCATGCTCTCCTGGTAATTTAAAAGCAACTGCAAAAACACACTGGATTAGACATTATTAGGAAAAACAGCTGCTTTCTGCAGCCCCTTTATTCTCCCCCAGCATATATCTTCAGCTGATGGGTTAGAGATAGCAGGTGACACATTCCTAGTATTACCTTCTCTTTTTGCCATATCAATATCTGTATCCTGCTGTCCCTGGATTTACTCAGTACCTTTTTGTCCCTTCTGGTCCTGTCTGCCTCAGCCAGCTCCCATGGCAGCAAGCTCAGGAGCTCACACCTACTGCAGAGAACCCCCTTATTGGCTTTAATGCACTCTCCCAATGGTTGCCTAGAGATCCTGACATCTCGTGACACAAGATTTGGGGGGGTATCAGCTCTGCTTTCACACTATCCTTCACCTTCATGATTTTGTGAATACCACTCATATTCCCTCATAACCTTGTTTTGTCTAAACTGAAGTGTCCCAGCCTTTGTGTTTTCTCCTCTCAGATGCTCTCTCCCACTGATGGTTTCAGGTGTTTGTTAGGGTTCAGGTTGTTTTTCCCCCTAGCTGCATCACCACTGCTGCATCACCCCCCTGCTTTATCGCCACTGAAACTCATCTGCCACCTTCTTCTCCACTCACCAGCTCAGTGAGATCCCTCTGAATTCCCCTGCCATTGGCGTGACATTTGACCAGCTACTCAAAACAGCCCAGTTATCACCTGCAAACCTGGCTGTTTCACCTTCTGTCACATCTACATGCACCTCCTTTGGGGTCTTTTTTCAGTCTTTCCTCATCATGCCTTTAACGAAGTTTTGCAGTTGCTTGCCATGCAGCTCTGAAGATGTGGGCGAAACAAAAACCAGTGAAGGAAGCAATGCAGCTCCGGATGAGTCCTGCCCTGAAAGGACTTTGCCCCATTTTCCATGAAGTGGTGAGCAATGACTGAGAGTTGATGATCCCTTCTAAAACTCTTTACCTGACCAACAGGTGACTTCTAGCCTGTCTCCGTTTCCACAGGTTCCTGAGTTAATAAGAGAAGTAGAAAAATCTGTGTTTTTCAGGCAAACCCTACCTGTATTTGAGGGGGTAGTTGAAGTGTCTGCCTTCTGATGCTGATGCCTGTTTGGTATTTCCTGGGCAGTTGCTTTTGTTTTTTCCGCCTCGTGATACAAACTGTTGTGGAAAAAGGCAGGAGAAATGTCTTCAGCATGCGGTGATTATCGAACATGTATCTTTGATTAAAAAGGAGAAAAATTCCATTTCTTCCAAACAAACCACATCTGCTGGAGCTGAAACCTTCCTTCAAAGGCTGCAAAAAGGTTAAGTGCTGCAGAATTTAAAAATATGGGTTTTTATGTAACAGGAACATTCTTGTATTATTGGGGAGCTCAAAGCTGAGAGCTGATGCCTGCTTCAACTTTAATTTAATGACCTGAATAATTAGCAGAATAATATTTATAGAAATGCTCCAGTAGCAGTGCCCTGGTTGTTGGATAAACAACCTTCTGGAAAGGGGAAAAAGCTGGCAGTAATAAACTACTGGCTGAGGGACCAGCAAGGGCAGTTATTAAGCTGGGAGAACATTCATCAGCACATTCAAGGAATCCAACAAGTCAGAGCTGTTTCACAGGGCAGGCTAAATGAGGAAAATTATTTATTAGGAGAGTGAACAGAGATCATTACACTCTGAAGCCTGGTGTTAACATCCACTGTGGTTTCAGTCTTGCAAACAATAAAATAATTGTTTTCTCTTGACAGTCATTTACTATCAAGTCCTGGGTACCTCATTCTCCTTCCAGGAGTTAGCCTCCATCCGGGAATCTATTGAGGACAATGGCAGAGCATTCTGGCCACGGGCACACCTGCTGTGCCCTCTTTCTCATCACCTTTTTTCCCTCTCATTTCAGTGCCAAATATTACCCTTCCAAAAGAATTTGTTTTAGGACTGAAAACTAAAAAGACACCCTGGGGTACTGGGCAGGACTAAGGTTAATATGTCTCTGAAAATTATTTCTAATATAATAATTCTTCAAACTCTGTCTGAAAGAAAATGGTGAAAGCAGTACCATGTTATTGTCACTGGAGACCGAGAGCATATTGGATTTTTTAGTGCCTACGCACCTCTGGTGTGTGAACAAATTTTGGGAAAATACCACCTGGTACAGCTGTGAGGATCAGAGGAAGTTGGAAGATTCACTCTAAGTTCACTGAGATCTCATGCATTGACACTGTCATGGTTTCAGATGCATATCACCCAGCTTCTCTCTGATTTTAACACGACTGACTCCCAGAAGTATCAGGCTGAAGGGATCTCTTACAGACCATTTAACCATCCGGGCCTTCAGGGTATGTTAGGTAATGTGGGACCTTCCAGACTTGATAGCCATGTGGCTGATGGACACATGAAGTCTTGCACTTAAAGGAACTCCTGTAAATGTTTGTCTATCCTTGTGTTTTGAAAATTGAACTCTCCAATTTTCTCCTAATTTCTATGCTCTTTTCTTCAGCTGAGGTTGTCCAGCATGGGATATGGAGATGCCACACTCTGTGGCCCTTCTGTGTAAGATTGCTATCACATTTCCCCAGCCTGCTCCCCAGCCTTCTCCGTTCTAAATTAACCAAGCCTCTCCTCCCACTCAGGTATTTTCCAAACTTCTCATTCATGGTGCTGTGTCCTGGGTATTTTCCATCTCCTCTCTCTTCCACAAAGTGGGGTTCCCAAGGCTGAAGACAGCAGTTGCAGCTGAAGCCTTGCAAGAGCAGCATCACCCCACTATGTCTTACAGAGAAGTAAATGAAAGACATTAGCAAGGAAGTTCCTGGGTTGCCCAGACTGGGCCTATATTCCTGCAACCACCTCCGAGAACTCCCTGCCAAAAATTGCTCTTTTTCATCTTGAACCCAGTAAGGATTCTTGACCTTTTCACATCTACTGGAAAGCTGTTTCAGACTTTCATCCTCTGGTACAGATACTCTTCTAATTTCCAAGTCAAGGGTTTTCACAAAGTAGTTTAAACCCATTTCTTGACTTGTTTTTTCTGATTTGGTTTGTTGATTTTGGAATTTTTTTGCAATTGCTGCACAGCATCCCTTCATCCCCAGGTTTTTGCTACTATTTCCCTTGAATTTTCTTTGTGAACCTCATTGTAGCTGTGGATTCATTTCCCTTTTCTGCTTGCAGCACTTTTCTTTTCTACTGGCCCAATTTCATCTTGAGGATTTCAGAGCACTTTTCCTAGTCATCACAATCATTTTGAATCATAAGCCTGCCTTCCAGTGTCTTTCAAGGTCTAGCAGCTTGGCTTTGTTCAGACATCTTTTAGCTGCATTCCCTTCCCCATCATCCATTCTTCCACACAGTGGTCAGACATAGGCTGAACACACGTCCACTTGGTCTTGCAATGCTCTGAGGCACCTTTTACTCTTCCAGTTTATCGTGTAGGTGGATTCAGTTCTCCCAGTCCAACCTATACTGTGTTTCCCTGGTGCACACCTGAACCTATCCACCAGGAAAGTGTCCAGACTACTAGAATAAAGTCTGTTTCCCTTAACCACTAGACCAAAGAGGAAAAAATGAAAACAATTGGCATAGTTTATTCCTGACAAATCCCTGCAATGTGTTTCATATCAACTGACTAATCTGTACCTGATTATAAATTGAGGGTTTCATAATAGGTTCTGGCAATCTTTCCAAGAATTAAAGTGGGATATATTTAAATTCCTGGATTTTCCCTGCAATGCAGGTACTAAGTGTTCCCTTGTTATTCCTCTCTTATTCCCCAGCTACTCAAAACCAATTGTTAATAGCTTGGAAATGGCTTTGGATGGTCCTTAAGCTCTCACAGATGGATTTTGTCTGGTTATGCAAGCTGGAACACATCTGACTAATCTAAATGTTCTTTAAGCTCTTCTTTCCTTATTCCATTCCATGGCTCCAATTCTCTTGCTGTATGTTTCAGTTGTCTTTAACATCTGGTTATGATAAAGGTTTTTAGGAAATTTGAAGCAGAAAATGACAGTGGATGTTTCAGTTTCTGCTGGGCATCACCTCTCCAGAACGCAGCTTTGTAGACTGTGGTGCCTTTAACCCTTTCCCTATAACTTACTCAGATTTCCTCTCAGGACTTGAGAAAGGTGTGATGTTAAAGCCATGCGATAGGCATCCCATTATTTCATTAGCACAAATGATTCAGGAAAACCCAAAACAGTCTAAAGATCTACTCCTACTCATGCACCTCATCTCGCTGTCTGTAGGCTCAGAGCTATATGCAGACATGTTTTAGGCGAGGTACACGACTTGGTGCTCTGTGTTACACAGTGGCCCCAGAATGAAACCCAGGAGATAAAGGTGGGCTCCTGATGTAAAGTGTGGGGTGGGGTTTAGGTGTCTAAGAGGGGCATGTGAAGCTTTATGGAGAGACTCATCCATGAGTCAGCTTGGGTACCTGACCGAAGATGAGGAGAATCCTCTACCTGCCTGAGCCTCAGACCCTGCAACATCTCCTCAAGGAAGGTTCCTACTTGTGGAAGGGAATGAGCAAGAATCACAATTTCATGTTATAAACAGGAGCCAGTGAGGTAGTTGTAGCACAGTGCCTCTCTCCTACCATGACAATATTTAGAGCATATCCCCACCTTCCCCTCCCAGAAATAGAAAGCAGTATTTTAAGGTTTAATGCTTCTCTCAGTTCAATAGATTCCAAAGCCATAACTCCCACCCTCTTGAGAGTCTCCTGGCCATGGAATGCCATGGGTACCCCAGCCTCACTTTTGTGTGAGCTGTCCCCAATGCAGTTGGAGCCTGAATGAATGAGTGCAAGGGAGCATGTACTCTTTGTCTGCTTTTTAGGGCACTTGGATGGGAGAAGTGAGCTTGGCCTTTCTTGTCTTGTGAACATGACTGTGGGTGCTTCAAACTATGACACAGATTCTGGGCATGATCTTCTGAGCCAGGTTCCTGAGAGTGCTGGGTTTGGATTTTACCACTTCAGGAAAAGGTGCCAGTCTCAGTGGCCTAAATCAGGAGGAGGAACTCAAGCACTTTGGAGTCAAACAGAAGCCACCTCCAGGACTCAAAAAATAAGCTTTTCCCCATGCATGGTATAGCACCAGATGGTTTGATGATGAGTTACATTTCTTTGCAGGAATACTACCACAGAGGTTATTTGACATAGGTTAATCTGATTTCACACTTTTGTTTATTTTGTTGTACTGAGTGGTAGATTTAAAGGGGGGGCAAAACCAAATACATGAATGTGTGTATATATGGGTGAAATGGGGAAGATCAAAACCATGAGACAATCTGAGTCCAAAAATGTCTTGAGGCACCCTGAGAACTGATGGCATGGAAGTGGTGGGCAGGGTGGAGAGGAAGGAGACAAGAAGAGGTGGCTTGAGCTGACTTTGTGCCAAGTGTGTCATTTGTAGTACTGATTTGTCATAACTGGGCTCTGCAGAGCACCACCAACAACCTGGAACCTGGGAGGTGGAGTGGATATGAGTAGGAATGGGGCTGCTGCTTAAATTTGAAGAAGCTCCTGCAGAGAGAGAAAGACTCCATGTATGACAGTTGTATTGGGAACAGAGCAGGAGCTGGATTTAAGATTAAAGAACAAGGAGAGGAGATAGAGGGGTCTGCTGCTCTTTAACACACAGCAGCAGGTATGAGTACAGGTGAACAGATGTCCAGGGAATATCACTGTGGGAAGAAGCACTGGTTAGACAAGTCATTCCTCCAGGTCCTAAAATGCCGCAAGGTCACTGGGTGACTGGCAAAAAGGAAACTTATTTTATCTGATCATATGACCAGGATCCCAAGACCTGAACCTGATCTCGTGCTGTAGACTGCTGGTTCACACCACCCTCTGGGAACTTTGTTTCTGATCACGAGGAGGCTCTCACCTTCCTGTATGGCTTCTAACACTTCTTTGGGCTTTAGCTGCCTTACTGTGGAAGCAAGGCATGTCTGTGGAGGTAGCAAGAACAATTTAAGCAGGTGAGTACAACAAACCCACCCTCTCCTGGGTCCCACAGCCTGGCTCCTGAGCACAACCATGTCACAGGGTCCCTGTGAGAGCTGCTGTGGTTTCTGGGCAGAGGCACACCAGCAGTTCCCCTGGGCGAGAAGCAGGTGTGGACAGGCAGCTGTCAGCTCTGGGCACACACTGTCTCCAGGCTTTTGTCACCAGGATTTTGAAGCCATTTGGTAGAGAATTCACAGAATTCATATTTGACTGGGGTTTCTAACTTTCCTTAGTATTCCTAGCTAAAGATCTGAGAAAAGCCTCTCTGGTTTACAACATTCCAGCTAAAACTAACAATGCTTCTCATTAGAAACTTGCATGAATTCTCTTATCCAGAACCCATGCCTCTGGTCACAAATTGAGATGCGCTTGCGGAAAAAGCAGAGAGCTGGGAGGGTGTGTCAGCAACCTCTCTGAAGACATGTAAGAACTGCACCAAATGCTTTTTTTCATACAAAATTATCCAAATAAATGCAGAAACGTCTGCTGAAACTTGCATCCCAACCACTCTCTTTGTAGCAAAGTTTAAACATTAAGAGCTTTGAGGCTCCATGGCTCAGGTGCACAGTTGTTGTAGACTCATTTATTTATTACAACAGTAATGAATACAGCCTAGTAGCTTCACTTTTGCTTTGCTTCTAATAAAGAACTCAGGGCAGGATCTTTTCGGTATACATCCACCCTCATTATTTTTTCATTGCATATGCAGTAAATATCAACTAACATAAAGGACTGTCTAATTAAATCTTTCGCTTTATGAGTACCTGTGAAATCAATTGGGGAGAGCAAAGAACTTTACTGGTTTGCAAAAGCAAAGTAGCTTGATTTGATCCACCTGTTGCAGAAGCTATTAGGGCATGTTTGCTCAACAAGCCTTTCAAATTCAGTAGTCACCATACCCATAAGAGTCAAGCAAACACACAAAATGATTTGGAGAAACTAAGGCAAAAATCACCTTGATGAGCAACTAGTTTGATGCACTTATCTCAACCCATGTCTGATGAAACATTATGTAGCACAGCCAAAGACTATTACAGCAGTGGTTTTGCAGAGTGTTGCTGTGCAGCTCCTTCCCACGTGACAAGAGAGCAGAGAGGAAGCATCTGCTGATGTTTCAGACAAGCTGGTGCCTGGCAGTACTTCTGTCTCCTGGCTAACATGCAGGTATAGGTGGCATGGTTAGAGGTGGTCCAGTACTAGAATCATACCCTGGGAGTCAAACTGTGTTTCTCCATGTGCTTTTCAGAGGAAGAGTTAAAATGGGGCTACCTACAACTAAAATTGTTTGACCCTGAGAAGTTTGAATGACCAGAGCTACCCTGGGCTCCTGTGAAAGACTGCATTGACCTCCAGGCTCTTATGCAAGATGTGCTGCATGTGAGGATACAGCCAGGGCTACTGCCTTTGCCTCACACCTCCCTCTGGTGCAGTGCGACTGCTCTGAGGAGGACACTCACACTTTGTTCTTCGGCAGATGTTCTGTATCTATATCTGGCTACAGCCTTTCCTGAACCATGCTGGGTGTTGCAGGTGATACACCAGCAACACTAAGGAATAATGTGTCTAAAAAAGTATATCCTAATTAACTTTTTAATATGCATTTTCCCTAGCACCAGCCTTATTAGATCTGTGTGTGTGAAGTATTTGTTTAGCCAGTTATTATATTGCTAATCATGAAGACTGGCTTGTTGCCTGGGTGCTTCACCCAGGCCACAATATCACAACTACAAATACAGAACTATAAAACAAATCACTCCTTAATCTTCAAGATTATGTTGCTGTGCTGATCCCTGCACTGCAGGTAACTATTTTTTGAGCAACACAAAATGAGCTCTTGCTACACATGATGTGCAATGAGAGATTCAGGTCATATTTTAAATTTATTATTCTGAATTTGTCCTTTCTAATTTCTCTAGAGCCTCTCTGTCTCTAGGGCATTTTCTTAAATCGAAAAGCTTCTTGTACATCAGTGGTGTAATACCACAGTTCTTAGGCCCTTGCACTTTTACACAACAGGGCCATTTGCACAAGCTCCCTAAAAGGAAGAGTTTGTACCCCAATTGATGTCTCATGGCTGAGGGAACAGAAGGAAGTTTCCATCCATACCAGGCCTATGTTCAGATCCACCAATCTGTAGCCATTCTGTTGGCAAAATATGAGTGACGTTAAAAAAAGTGGGCTAAACAACTGGGAACCTCAAACTTCTGGGCTGCAACTGCATCTTCCTCTCTTAGAGATGCCTTTGGAGGACAAACCCCATATTATTCTGCTTCTGCGCCCCCAGGGACAGGACATTAAATTGCCAATTTTGAGATTGCACTGCAGGGTCCTTTCCACACCTTCTGTTTTGTTACTAGCTTCAGTATTTCTGGATAAAGTTTTTTCAGCGAAGTGTTTTCCCTGAATGATGTTGTCCAGCTTCCACGGGTGGAATGACTTCAACACCCCGAGGGACAAGGAGATGTTGTCAATGCACTGTTTAGTAGCTTTTAGACATACACAGTACTTGGTCCTTCAGAGGCTGATCCAGGCCCGATCTCAGTGAAGAGAAGACTACACTGTCAGTCCAGCTCATGTTTTTCCATAAAGTCCATGTTATCCCTGCCATTCCCCTCACAGATATGTGAAACTTTGTTGAAGCTATTAGCCCCATCTGTAATGGACTTGTTTACCACCCTTATGGCAGTCACTCCATAATTAAGTAAGTGGACAGTGATGACCTTCATCTACCCCCTGGGTATTTTCCACAAATACCCACTTCAGTGTTCAAGTAAGATAAGATCACTGCTAGGGATGCTGTTTAGGAAGAGCTGGCTAAGGGATAATGCAGCCACTAATGGCTAGCAATCTTCAAATCAGAGCATTTTGCTCTAGAAAACAGCTTTTTTAGACCAGTGCTGAGGGCAAATTTCCTAGTGTGACTTTGGATGGAGTCAGAGATAGAGGAGCTTTATGGCACAAATAAAAACAAGTCACACCCTGGATAGAGAAGGGTAGTGGCCAGTCTTTGGAATGTGGGAAGGTAAATTTTTAAGCAGTGTTGTCTGTTTGACTCCTTGATGGTTCGGAAGAGCATTGTTAACCCATGCTGAGAGTATGAGTCATGCACACAAAAGAGACACAGGGTTCCTCTGGGCAGTCCAGTGCATCTGAACTTTGACAGGGCTTGAGAGGTGAAGAGTCCCAGGTGCACTTCATGCTGGGGGGAGCGGCTCTGACTTGGCTCCTGCTCCTTGCAGTGAGAGGTGAGGGGAGAAGGTGCCCAGAGGGTCCAGACTCTGTACCCCTGGATGTCCTTCCAGCTGTGCTCTTAATGTGACAGGGATTGGGTGCCCATTTGAGCAGGACCAAGCTCACTTAGGAAAAATCAGTGAGGCTCACATGCCAAGAAGAGCAAGACAAGTAGTTCGATAAATTTAAAATAGAACTGCGTGGAAGAATAGAAAAGAAGCCGTAATAGTTTTTTTCTCAGCAGCTGACAATGGAATTCTCAAAGCTTAAAACAAATGACACCTCAGGAAAGACAGTTATAAATTGCAAATATAAACTGACTCTTGGACAGAGGGTCTAAGCTTCCCCACGTAACCAACAGCAAATAATAACCTCTCCTAAGCACCTCTTCTGACTCAGCTACCAATTCACTGTATGAGACTGGATGAGTAACTTAATTTCCCTTTATTTTTACATATATCTAAGACCCTATTGAGCCTATGAATAAATTGATATCTTTGATATCTTATTAACTGATATACAGACATATATCTTCTACATGTCCATTTAATAAAGTTTAATATCTGAATTTTTAATGTAATAGGATTCAGTCCTTCATAATGAATAAAACACAGGGCTGTATCAGTGCTCAGTGTCCTTGCAGAACAGAGGTGCCCTAATGCTTATTCATGTTTGCAGAATAAACTGAAGGCCAAGGCTGAAAGACGCTAAATGCTGAAGACTTTGTTGAAGGTTTTATGTGAAGGGGCTTTGTGGTGGCCCAGCAGCCCTTTGCATGGCTTCCCCCTGCCTGGAGGAGGGGAGGGGGCTCTGCTTCTGAGCCTCTGTAAGAGCTAAGAGCCCTAGAGCAGAATGGTCAGCAGCTGAGAGTTCAGAGAAAGGCAGAAAGTGGATGATCCACTGCCTCCAGAGTTCCCTCCTGCACAGGCACACCAATGGCTAACCCCATCAGTGGCCGATGGAAACAAGGAAAAACCCCTCCTAGTGAAACTTGGCTGCATACTGAATTAGCTGTGGCCCTGGAGTGATGTTTAGAAGGAAACAGCAAATGGGGGTGTTCTTAATTAAAGTTGACAGTCATAATGGCACTGCCTGTAATAGTATCAGGGGATTATCAGTTACGGGCCAGTGCCCAGGGTGACAACCCTGCCAAGGGGTGACCCTTGTGCCAGCCCTGCCTGGCCAGATCTCAATATCTGCTCCTTAATGCTGAACATCTCGTGTTGACAGGGAAGAGAAAACAGTTTTTTCCCTCCTCATCTCCATCTCCAGGTGCTCGCTGTACCATGCAAACACTGATTATTGAGAAATCCAGCTTAGGATTTATCTAATTGATCGTTAATACAATATCAAGTAAATGAACAAAGGTTATAGGACAGGGCTTGGGGGAAGAAGGCACAAAGTGACTAATGGGTTGAGTATTTTCATATTTACTTACTTAACCTATATCCAGGTTAAAAACTGGGGCAGTTTGGGACACCAGGAAGAAACTCAAATAAGCCAGCTGGTGTGGGATAGTGAGGGATTTCAGTGAGAGGATACAGGGCATTAATTATGAGTTTTATCTCTGCCAATTCTGCTGGTTCAGATGCACTTCCCACATTTAATGCCTACTGCAAACTGGAAGACCATGCTGAAGGCATGTAATTCAGCTTGCATCTGCAGCCTCCCTACTTCAACCACAACACTTCTGCAATATGGACTGGTTTTTAAACTGGTCTGCATACTCACTTTTAGCCGACCTTCCTTCTCTTTGCACACTCTGCACCGGTAAATGGATGTTCCCAATGCCTGCCCAAAGATTCTTTCCCTAATATAAGTGAATCCTCTCCCCTTACTCACTGTGCATCAGAACATAACACGCTGGAGGCAAAGCAACTTCAGAAAATGAAAGAAATCCCAGTGCTCAAGAAAGTCTGTCTTTGAGACATGGCTTCAAGGCCTCAGCTGTTGCATGCTGTAGTTTCCTCCTGCAGTTGGCACTTACTCATGGGTCTGGATCCATAACTTGCTTCCAAGCAAGCAGTGACGTGTCAAACACCAATATTGTGGCTTGGCAGAAAATTCAAATGCAACTGCTGCTTTTACAGAAGGTGAGAGCAGCTCTCCTTTGATTTTTTTTTGTCTCCACTCCTTTTTCTCAAAAACCTCCAGGATCTTAATTACAGCAATATTCCCCAGTGGAATAAGAGCACTCTGATTGAGTAGGGTAATGAGGTGCATGAATTAACAGTGACATCGACTCATGCCTCCAGTCAACACTTTGATATCTCATCTATTGAAGTAAGTACATTTTAACATTAATCCCACCAGAATCTGGTGTACGTGTGTGTGCTGCAGTCAGACGATCCAGACAGATGGGTTCAAACCCAGTCCAAGGAATGTGGGAATCCAAGTGAGAAAGGAATTCAAGAGATTCTCAAAAAAGGAGGTGCATAGCTTTCAAAATGGTCTTAGCACTTCCTTGGAAATGAGACATTGTTCCTGTAAATGCAGAGGTTTTGGGGGGTTTTGTGACATTCAGGACTCCCAAATCAAATTACTAACATGGTAGAAAAAAGCATCAGAATAAGCTTCTTCCTGGCACAGCAGATAAATTATGTATTTGGACACAAAATCATACATACAAGAAAGGCAGAAAAAAAGTCCATGCTGGTGGAGATAATAGCTGAATGTATGTATATATTGACAATAATATTATAAGATAAAGAGTTTTAGCAGGTCTGTGGGATTCAAGAGATCCTTAAAGCTCACATCTCTTTCTCACATCCTCATCCAGATATAAGAAATGCAGCAGCCTCTGACTTTGCTAAAGGGTTCACAGAAACAGGCTGTGCATACTGCACACTGCTGGGTAGTTTCAACAGTGCAGTAGGTGCTGACAACACCTAAAATGCTGTAACTGAGACCATATCCCAGCTCTCATCTCTGGGATCATGCCATAACCCATTCCACCTCCCCCTCCAGAAGCATTAAGGAGGCAAACCCCAGAGCTCAAGCCAGAAAGGAGCTTTGGTCCTGGCAGAAGAAAATCAAGGTCAAGCAGGAGACCTTTAGAGGATCAAACTGGAAAGGGAGCTCCTGGGCAGAGAACTTGTTAGAAAGGGATTGGGAGCTGTCAGTGAAAAGCCTCTGTCCTTTGGTTTGGACTCACTGGTGCTGTGGGAAGAAGGGCACTGAATATATTGGCAAAGCAGTGGGATATGCCAGAGAAATGCCAAATTCCATTCTCAGTTCCTCCCCCAACAGAAACAACCCAAAATTTAAAAAGCCATTTTTCTGAACTTTCTGAATCATTATATTATTCAAATGCAAGAGCACCACATCATTAATGTGTTGGTACCACAGTCCTTTTCAACAGGTAAGGAATCTGGTGCAGAGAGGTTAATATAGCTTAAACCACATTTTTTAAAATCAGCTTAAATTCTGGATGCCTCCATTTGAGGACGCTGTGGCCAGGATTTGTGATGCCTGATGTTAAGCAGAGACAGTCAGCCACCAGTCCAGAGAAGATGAGCAGGAACCTCCATGATGCAGTAATGCTGATAGTTGTTCACTTTAGTTGGACTCCACAAATTAGAAAATTATCTGTTTTCCCTAAAACATGGGCAGTGAGCCTCCTAGCATTTATCTTAGACACATTCCTGCGGAGTTGGAATTATATTAGAGTTCTTTTCCTATGAGAGCTCCAGCAGCTAAGAAGTGAAAAGTTGTTTAAAATAGCTTAAAATACTCTGGGAAGGGTTAAGTCACAGTCACAACTGCTCATTCACATTCAGACCTCTGACCTGCTAGGGGTAATGCTGGCACATTAGCCAGAGTGTGTTTCCCAAAGCCTGACTGAACTCCTGTGTGATGCAGGTACGTCGAGGTTCATGTTTTTGTCCACCCCTGCAGCTGTGTTAGTTTGGTGAGGTGACTTTGCTGGGTGAGGGTGGGACCTGATGCATGGCAGACCTGGAGTATTGGTTAATGTGGGAAATTTGAGTCTTTCAGACAAGCTGCCAGTCACTCAAATCTCTTCAAACCCATGGCAGGGTCACTGCACTCTGCTCTGGATGTGGCTGAGCAACTCTCAGTAAGTTACTAATGAGCTCGTGCTTAAGGTGGTGAGTTTTATTCTTTGCTTTAGCATTCCAAGTCCAACTTAAGGTCAGAAATGGGTCACCAGCTATACAGTGCAATGCATTATTTTATGGTCCCCTGAGAGCACAGCCTGATGGCTGTACCCTTCACCCACACCCTTCTGCCTCCTCCAATCTGGCACTTAGAACAGTTCCCTGAGGTCTGCGACAAGCAAGTACTTAATGGGATATGTGCTGTGGGGGATGGGACAGCATGATGATTCCTGGCACCAGGGCATGGCTAACTGGGGCAGGAGCAGAGCACTGACCACTCGTGCTAGTGGTGATGTGCTTCACCCTTTCCAGGGAGGCCACAGGGCAGCTAGTCCCAATAGCCATGCCCAAAGCAGGCAGCTTGCTCCTGCTGGGTGATGAATGATGCAGCCCTGTGGGAACCTGCCAAGAGGCTCCATGGCTGTATCTGTGTTGTAGGCAGCGTGGGAGGCAGGAGCCTGGCAGGGAGCAGTGAGTGGCAGGCAGCCTGGGGCTCTTCAGCTCTGCACATCCACATGCCCTCGATGTGCCACCTGTGGCAGGGCCAGCTGTCCTCCTGGTCTGACTTGCAAAGGGACAATGGTGCAAGCACAGGAATGCACAGTGAGGGCACGGACTCCTGCTCTGAGGCTGGGAGTTGTTTCTTTGGTCTTTCTCTCTGTTGGCTTTGGGGTGGAGGAAAAAGAAGACTGTCAGCCTGAATGGATGCCTTGGCCCTGGAGCCCACAATTTTTCCAGAGCTGGTGCAGTGGTAAAGTGGCAAACTGCTGGTGCCAGGCCACAGCTCTGAGCTGCCCTGTGGAGAGGTGACCATGTGACTTAAGCCACTACACCCACAGCTCACCACCGACTGCTCCACCTTTTTGACAAACCAGTGGGCTACATGACAACAAGGCAGGAATCGCTCTAGTTTGGACTTAAACTCAAAGACTTGGCCTTCTCCCAGCTTTAGGCCAGATATGAAAGAGAGGAGTAGGTCACAGTGGGAAGCTGCCCTCACAACTGGTTTCAAAACGTTCCCAGACTGGCAAGCATCCATGTCAATCCAGGCACAGGCAGCTTTGTAAAAGACAGTGTCCCCTTGAGATTTCCATGTACCCACGTCAGTCCTACAGTGCTCCCTCATGCCCTTGCAAAACCACAAGGCCCCTGAGAAATGTGGATCTCTTCCTGCAAGACCTGGGTGTTGGGTACCAGGCTGCAGCTCCATCCCAAGGCACAGCTGCTTCACTGCCTGCTCTGGGGGCTTGCATTGGTACGATGCTGAAATTATTGTCACAAGGAGCTGTGGATGCTCAGAGCCCCACAGAAGGCAGGGACACTCCCCTTACTGGGTGGGTGTTTGGCTTCCTGCTTTCCCATGTTTTCAGGGCTGCCTGGTGAGCCAGGAGGGGAAAGGCCATGAGTCATCCAGCCAGTGTGAGCACATGGGTGGCAAATTCTGCAGCAGATCACGGGCATGTGGCAACATATGTGTGACTGCTGTTTGTCAGAGCCACTGCTGAGAAGCCCATGCAATCCTCCTCTCATAGATGTGCCCCCCTCTACCTGTTGCTGCAACTGGTGACCCTCGTAAGATCAGCTATCAAAGAGGGTGAGTGGCTGGTGTGAGCTGAATAACTCCTTTCCTTTTTATCTATGTGGATGGAAAGGAGTGTCTAGCTGCTTATGCTGCCACTGGTTTGGAGAGGCAGGATTCAGACTTAAGAGTATGATGGTTGGGGCAAAAGGATTCAAAGTTCAGGATTAGGTGGGACAATTAAATGTGTCTTGGAGCAGTAACTTTTCAAAATATTATGTATGTTCTCCAAACTGGCTTGGGCAAGCCATGCCTGTTCGGGACAAACCACCTGCCAGCATTAAATGGAGCGCTTTTGACTTTATTTGAAACCAGAATCGAAAGTAGCAATCAGCAAGAACATGTGCTTGACAGTCCTTCAGAAGGACAGTAGAAGTCAGCTTCTATGGAAAGTAGTGCTCCAGAATACCAGCTGCCACTGTCTCATCCCTCAAAGAGAGCACAGAAGAAAGCCTGATCTCTTTGGAAGTATTTAATAATTTCTTGCTAATCAAGTGGTTAGGCAAAAATATCTGTTACTGGGAAATTCTTCATGAAGGTGACTATTAAAAGCATAAGGTCATATCCACTCTCTGCCTCATTTGTACTGTTAAATCTCAGGTTCTGCAATACATATGACAGTTAATTTTCGAGGAAAGGGACATGATTAAAATCATGACTGTGAGGAGATGTTTGCTGTTTGCTTTCAGTATCATGAAGGAATAAATTTGGAATAAAGTCTGGTGAATAGATTTAAGAGACAGTCCGTATCTTTAAATGCCTACAGTATGCTGATGCAATCGTGAGAGACAGGTTTAACCAGGGATGGACTCAGCCTACCCAGGTCCAGAGCATGTGGCTGAACTTTGGCCTCTAGATTATTCTTCCTCTTCAAAACCTATTGCTCAGGCCTACTGGCTGCAACAGCGCTGACCTGTCTCTTCCTCAAGCAGAGGAACAGCTCACACTAGGACTGCAACCAGGCATACCACACTTCCTTGTGTGATGTAGATCAGACAGACACACCCCACTGAACCACAGAATCACAAAATCATAGAATAGTTTGGATTGGAAGGGACCTTTAAAGGTCATTTAGTTCAACTTAGTTGCAATGAGCACAGACATCTTCAACCATATCAGGTTACTCAGAGTTCCATCTAACCTGACCTTGAATATTCCAGAGCTGGAGCATCTACCAGCTCCCTGGGCAACTTGTGCAGTGCTTCACTACCCTCACTGTAAAAAATTTCTTCCTTCTATCTAAATCTTAAATCTAAGTTCTTTTAGTTTAAACACATTTCCCTTTGTCCTGTTGCAACAGGCCTTACAAAAAGTCTGTCCCCATCTTTCTTATAAGCCCCCTTCAGTTCCTGAAAGGCTGCAACAAGGTCTCCCTGGAGCCTTTATTTCTCCAGGATGAACAACTCTAACTCTCTCAATCTTTCTGCACAGGAGAGGTGTTCCACCCCCCTGATCATCTCTGTGCCATCCTCTGGACTCGCTCCAGCAGGTCCATGCCTTTCCTGTGCTGGGGGCGCAGTGCTTCAAGTGGGTTCCCACCAGAGCAAAGCGGAGGGGTAGCATCCTCTCCCTCAACCTGCTGGCCGTGCTGCTTTGGATGCAGCCCAAGATACAGCTGGTTTTCTGGCCTGATTCTTCTAAACTTCTTTCTTCCACTCCTCCAGACTGAAAAAATACAGGGTGTGAAGAACCTTCAACACATTCTATGATTCTCTCCTATGCACTAAGTAATTCCTTGACTTATTAAACTCACTACTGCTGTTATTTTTTCAGAAATGATTCAACTTCTGAGTTTGTCTGTCTTGCTCAACCCTGTGTCAACAATGACCAGAGGCTAGATGAACAGAGGAATTAATTTCTGACAGTCTCACTTTCTCCTGTAATGTGATTTCACCATATTGGGGTTTTCAGCCCTTCATGGGAATAGTTTCAGTAAAAAAAAAATTGACATTTCAGAAAGGAGTAATTCTTTCTTTACATTTGACATATAAACATAATTTCCTCTTAAGAGGACAGCAGACATCCATGCAAGATATCTGTAGTATGCACAGTAAGAATGAAATCTGAACAGCTATGTTATTCTGACTTGTTTTAATGCAGCACTGGTAAATAAAAGTGTGCTGGTTTTATTAGCTTTATAAAATGACTGCAATGTAGAACCATCTTTGGGATGGTGAAGGAGATTAATGCTCCTTTTTTTGAGGTTGCTCTTGTTCATATCAGCATATATCTGTATAAGACGTTCATATGTGAAAGAGAAGATCAAAAGGAGGCTCTGTAAAAGCTGTGATTTACAAGATTATTATATTTTATTATTTTATTTCCTTGCATTTTACTATTATTAAAAGCTGCAGCCCTCATGAGAAGAAGAGATGACCAGCCAGCTCTCCAATCCATGCTGGGCCAAGTCACTTAGCTCACCCTGGGCAAGCAGCCAGCTCTGTCCAATACCATCATTTTCTTTCTCTCCTTCAGATATTTAAATGTAGAATTAATTTACCTCACCATGAAATTTAAAACCTTTGAGCAGCCAGAGTGGTCATTTCCAAAACATCTCAAGTCTCACACTAAACAGTAATTTCAGTTGTTACTTAAACCTGTGTGGAAAATTTAAAAATGTGCTGCGCAAACCCTAAAGCCTTTGAAACTTGGAACAAAACAGTTTTTCCAGCCTCCCAGCTGGTAGATCATTGCTGGATTGCAGTGCTAGCTGCAGTGGTGCAGATGGCTCTTGGCCACAAGGCACCTAGGATCTGTGCCTGGGCTTCAGCCTTTGGAAAACACACACTGAAACCCATAAAATTCCAAGGAGAAAACCACTATAAAAACCCCATGAGACTGGATTATGTGAGTGGCCAGGTCCAGGTACTGCAGCTGCACAAGAGGTCAGGCAGTTTGCAAGTGAAAAGTGGGGTGCAGGTAGGGTCCAGCCAGGCTGCCCCTACCCTGGGTTCCTGCATTTTACCCCAGCATTGTCCATTGACAGGACCAAACAGTGACCCAGTGACCCATTTCAGGTTATACCTTGGCCTGCTCTGACTGAAGGGGACATGGGAGGGTCTTGTTGCATGGTCATTGGAGACATGAAATAGAGAATAAATGGTACCTATGGATGGGTACCAATGGATGACTTTTGCTAGAGCTGCAGGTGAGACACTGTCCAACTTCTTTGCTTCAGGCCTCCAGCAACAGAATAGTTTCAGTTCACAGATAACTCAATGCCCTCCCGAAGAGGCTCTAACGGCAAGATAACTTTGACCATCTTACTAGTCACTCTTTTCAAAGAAGCAGCCTGGGGTAAGGCACCAAACTATCAAAATCTATGGGGGAAAGGTTTATCAAACAGTAGCAGTTGGTAATGCAAGCACCTAAATTTCCTGCTTGTGTCTTGACAGAGTTGCAGATTGAGTCATGCTTCCTGACACATTAATAAACAGGTTCAGTGCGTGGGAAAAGGGGAACGGGTGGTGTTTGTTCCTGCAGAGGAAAACCAGAGAAGCACCTTGGAGTCTGCAGAATTTTCCAAGCCTGTTCCTCTTTGCTTATTTAAGAGCTTTATTTTTTTTTAAATAAAAGCAAGTTTACAGAGATAGGAAGACAATAAAAGGCAGTGTCATTTCCTAGCTTGTTAGTGCTAGATAAAGGTGGCAGTCTGAACAAAATCATCCTTGTCCTTGTAATTTTCCTTGTTTGATTGCTTACAAATAAACCAGTTTAATAAAGGTTCTGAGATACAAATGCCACATGGCCATATTGACAGGAGCAAGGGAAAAGAAAACACAATAATCGTGTTAGCTCTATCCCTCAGATTAATTACCTTGATAAAATACACATTTACCTCATTCTAGACAGAAAAATGTAATTTACTAGCCAGTGATTTAGGCAGGTACCCTGCTGTTAAAAGCCAGACCCAGCTAATCCTAACTAGGAGGAAAAGATGAGCTCCAAGCCTTGTGAAGGACAGGCCTCTCCTCCCCTCTGCAACAGCAGCCACAGTGGCGAGGCTTGTGCCTGCTCCTCCTTCAGCTCCAGGCAGGAGTGGCTTTAAGACACAGCGGATCCATCTTAATCCCTCTATCTGCATGTTTCCTTAGGACTCAGCACACCTGTATTTAAGAAAGTCCACCACTGGGGAGGTTTTATCCCTGTAGTTTCACTGTAACTCAGAACACTTAAGCTGCAGTGGAGGTCGCAGCTGGAGGATGCAGCCTGGACCCTGCACCAGCATCCTGCCCACTGCTGCCTCAGCTGCCCCTCAGGACACCTCAGCCTAAACACAAACTTGGGTCTTATCTTGCCAGAATCTGTCACAGGTTAAAACAGACAAGATGTGTCTATTCTCTGACAAACTGTAGTTTCCAGGCCATAACAAATCATTGAACTAATATTATACCAGCTCAGTCGGGGAAAACCGACAGACCCAACCCCTAGCCTCAGCTCAACTGAAATTGCATTACAGCAGATTTCTCTCCTAATACCACTGTATTAGTCACTGAAATCAAGGCAACACTCGCCAGAACTTTTTCATGGTCAAGCATCGAAAAATAATTTTTCATAAACACAATCCCTTACTGCTGGGAATACCCCAACTCGGACTTAAGGCAGTAAGGACAAAATCTTGAAAGAATTCCTATTTAGGCACTCAGAAGGTGGCTTGAAATAGCTGAAGCACTAAGTAAAGTGCAGCCATCCTGAGGGATGACATGGAGAGGAAGCTGTTGCTTAGAAGCACCTTGGTTTTCAACAGCTCCCATACTTGAGGTCACTGGGTCTCACCTAAGGTCAGACCAGGTCCTTGGTGTTGGTTTGGCTGGTATGATGGCTGAGGGGTTTCTTCTTTCCAGAGCTGAGGTAGATGGAAACTCAGCTTCCACAGGTCAACAAGGATGCTGCAAACAGTATCCTCCTTGCTTTTCTTCACAGAGTTGAGGGGGGAAAATGTACTATACTGCTGCTGACCTGAACCCATCATCGAGGCAAAATGGAGCATTGTGTCTGCCTGTCGTAAGGGAGAAGGTTGGAGTATTGTGGGGCCTTGCAGCTAAAGGCAAGGTAACTTGTGAGTAAAATGAGACAAAAATGGTAAGACTTAAAGACAGGTATTTTATTTAAATTCTAGAGGTCAGAGAAAGCACCAGTTTCTTGAAACCACCTGATTTATCCAAGTGGAAATTGAGGCAAAGAAACTTAGAACTGCTGGAACACAGTGCTGTTGAGAGCTGCTCCTGACCTCCCCGAAACTTTCTTCGTGTCACAGACAAGCTTCTTTCAGCTTCCTCCCCAGCCATCATCAAGTACTCAGCTCTGGGTGTAACTTTTATCCTAGGAAAATAATTCATAGAACTGTATTTCAACATCTCATGCTAAGCTCTTTTGGAAACAACCTGAGCAGGTATTTGGTTCAACATTTTCTCCCCCTAAAACACAAGGTGTTCCAGGTAAAATAATAGTAAATAATAAATAAATACAGTATCAGCTATAAGAATTGATGAGGTGAATTTTTCTGGGTGGGTGCACCATCTCACTGCACTGCCTCCACCCCGCTGGAGGTGGGCAGAGCCAGGGCAGAGCTACACTTGCCTGGAGATGGCTGTGATGGGCCTCATGGCTGGCTGGGTACACAGCCCAGGGCCCCATGGCTGGCTGGGTACACAGCCCAGGGCCCCATGGCTGGCTGGAGACACGGCCCAGGGCCTCGTCGCTGGCTGGGTACATGGCCCAAGGCAGCGAGGGCACAACCCCCCCAAAGCAGCAGCTGTACTGCTTGCTTTTATTAAAGTCTTTTGTTGCATAATTGATGTCTGTGTGAACCCTTGGGAAGCAGCAGGTGCAGGTAGTTCAAACCAATGCATTCAATAACCTTGGATTAATGATAAATAGTCATGTATAGCTGATACGGGTGATCACACAGCTCTGCTTTATGCCTATGGAAAGGTCTGTTCTGGCTGCAAAGCCAGGCCCCCAGTCCTTGGACGACCTTTTCTCCCTCCCTGCTCCCCACAGGCAGACGCAGGATTTTTGGCCTGTAAACAGTCTCCAGCTGTGTCTGCCTTGGTGGCAGAGGCAGCATCACTCCCACCTTCTCTGCAGGCAACCCTGCTTCTGTGTTGGCTTGGAAGCAGAATTTTGGACAACTTCCCCTATTTCTGTTCTGCAAAAATGCCCTGTGCAGTGAGAAACCCCTGTCAAGGTGAGGTGTTATGGCCATACACATCACAGACGAACTAGGTGTGTCCTGGTCCTTGATATCCTATTGCCTGGCACGAGGCAGATGTTCCCTCTCCATGACTGCAGATGGGGTCACTTGCAGGGTACTGGCAGCATCCTGGGAAAACCAGGCTCCATGGGGCCAGGGCAATGGAGCTGCAGCCCATGGTGCCTCCCACCACCCCTGAAGAAGGGGACACATGTGGCTCTGCAAAGGCAAACCTTGTGCTGCTTTTGGGAAGCAAGGGCTACAAAAGTTTCTATCTGAACAGTTTGTGGCCAGCTAAGTGTCCCATAGAGGTCAAAGTCATGGTTCACTAGGATAATAGGGCCCAGAAGAATCAAGGCTTTCCAAAACAAAACCCAGAATCCTTCCTTCAGGAGCATAAATACATTTTTAGGAGATCCCACTTGGGAAAGTCTCAATCCGCATATCCAGTTGGCAGACACTGACAGGCAATTCAAGCTAAGCTGGCTTTTTTGTACAGGGAAGCTTTGAATATCAGCATGAACAGCTGGGGAAATACTAATTTCTGCTGCAGCCATGCAGCCTCCTGAATTGTTGCAGCAGGAGGGAAACTGGAAGGCTGCAGTGGAGATGGGACATTCATGGACAGGGTCTTGTTGAGCAACTAACCACCTGTTTGGGCAGAAAACTGGCATTCCCATCTCTCATTCATCAGAATGTGTTTTCTGATTACAAATTAAACACTAATTGCGAATCATGTTTTCTTGTCACTAAAGATATCAAAAAAAATGCTTTCAACAAGCTTCCTAATTTTTCTAATAGAGCAATCTAGGACAATTATTGCTTGAATTTGCACATGTAGTCTATTCCAGGTTGCTGCAAGACACTAGTGTTAAGGTGATATTTTTTTATAAGCTATTGAGAAAACACATCAAGTATATTAGCACTAAACTGTAGAAAGTGCTGTCGTTGATAATGTTTCTCTTTACTATGAATGCCAAAACAGACTCCTTTTCTGTGGGAAAACATAAACATTCACTCTATCCTATTCCACGAAGCCCAGATCTTCCCTGTACCCTATCAGTTATTTTGCTGCAGTTGATTAATTTCAGCTTTGCTAACTTCAGCAAATGAGAACATCCATTTCTTATCACAGACCTTTACCAAACACACATGCTTGATTTTGCAGAACATCTGGAGCCCATCCATTTGCTGCTACAGAGCTCAGACTGGCTTATTTGTGTCCTCCTCCAGTTTCTCCTCAAAGAATGTGGACTCAAAATACTTTTTTTTTAACCACATTATTAGCAAAGGTTTATAATCATAAATCAGCAACTTCTGTTTTTTCCCCTTCAGCTTGGAAAGGTGTCTCTGTGTTCCCAGCCCAACCTTGTAACACACCTTGATTCACTTATGTCTTGGATCTAGTCTATGGTTCATGATCCCTCCAGTTCCTTGAGCTGCCTGGAGTATCAGATACTTTCTCCAAACAGGTTGCAGTAACTCCTTGATGAACAGCATTTAATTCAAGCAGTATTGCCAGGAAGCAACATTAGGTAGGGAGAACTCAAAAGATCATTCCAGTATTTGTGGAATGCAGGGTTGGGATCCAGTCTTGCCACCAGCCCAATACTGACTACCCTAAAATAGAGATTAAATTAGTGAGTGCATTTCTGAAAGGATACTGTGTGTCAAAGAGGATTATTTATGTGAGTGAATGCACAGGACACCTGTTAGAATAACGCAGATAATTTTGGGAGCTGCTATTCATCTGTTACAAATTTTGGTTTGCTGACATCTGTCTGCCTGTTTCTAAGTCAAGGCTTTCAAACTCAAGCTGTAGGGCAGGAAGATAACCCACCAATGAAAACACATGAAATTCTGATGAATTCTTAGTATCATTCTTACAGTTTCATAGATAAATATCTAGCAACACATAAATGTCAAATCTTATAATCAGGCTGCAGTCAGTCAGCAGAGAAATCCATTCTCGCTGGTAAAGCAATATGTCTCTCATCTCTATTGATGAGAAATTAGCAGATTAATTACCGTGCAAGTCTGATTTCCCCCTTGTTAATGTTATCTGAAACCAAGCAATAAAGCCACTTCCTTTGCACAGGGTCTTAGTATACATATGGCTGACCTAGCACAGCAAATAAAGCACAGATCAGGTATCAGCAAACCAAGGTGGCAAAGAAGAGTGTGATGTCACATGAGGGCTCATGAGTATGCACACAAAGCCCTCTTTCGCAGAAACCCAAGTCTGTCTCCAAGTACATCTGCCTAATTGCACGTGTACCAAGATGAGCAGAGTCTGAAAGAAACAGGCCTTTTCTAGGCTGCGAAATATTAGGGAAAGAGTAGTTTTGCTCCCACTACCCATCCCTGCCTCCCTTTGCAGCCTCCTCCACCTGAGCAGCTCCCACCCTCCCCTGAGTGTCTGCCAGCTGCTCTTCCTGCACCGCTGCCAGCCAGCCCAGAGGGGACAGCTCCTCTCACCTCCTTCCAGAAAGGTGGCATAATGCACTCTGTCCTTCTGATCCCAGCATGGAAAGTGGGCACAGATGGGGAGGGGGCAAACAAATACAGACAAATAATGCGGGGCTCCCTATCAACCCTGTTCCTCATTTTTCATCATTTTCCCTCTGTCAAACTGTATGCTTGGAACCTGGAGCAGTTTCAGTCCTGGAAGGAAGGAAGGAAATAAAAACGGGCTTTTCAATCACAAAATAGCCCATTGTGCTCTCAAGGCAGTGAGATAGAGCAGCTGGGAAACAAGATTCCTGTTTTCTGTGAGTTATGACAACCATTTATTTCTGGTGCTAGGCTACAGAGCATGGAAAGATAGGGACAGCATTTGCAAAATATTTTCAAAACCCCTGAAGCAATATTCTGGTCTCTGAAGTGGGAGTAGTTTAACAGCCCAATAATCTGATAGTCCCTCAAGAGGAGACTTGGCACTTGGAATATCTTCCCAGCACTTGGGAGAGAGGCTACCAGAGTCCTGTTCACTAAGAAGCCATTTGTTCAGCAAGGCAACCTCCCAACAAAATGGCACCACCATGAGGAGCTGCTTGTCAGAGTGGTGACCCTATGTCACCTTTGACCTGTAGCTGTGGCTCACTTCACAAATCTACACAGATGACATTGGGGACCAACACCACTGATTGAAGGCAGGAAGTATATCTCAGCCTTCAACTCCAAATGTGACATTTATCTTCAGAGAGACTCCAATGCATGGTCTTGCACGTTCTTGCACTGCATCTGTGCAGGCAATAAACTGTGGGGCAAAAATTCCTGTGTGTTTGAACAAAAGCTTTATGGAAGTTATTTCTTGTCTAGCTCACAGCCCATTTAGCACTGTCCAGAACACAGGGCTGATGCTATTCAAGTGCCCTGCACAGAGACATTATCCTCATCTCTAAGACATCACAGGGTCAACACTCCATAAACCCAAACTGATACTGGAATACAAGAGCTTAGTTCAATAGGCAAAAGTTAGCAGAAATCTTCTAATGCTTACCCCTGTGAAATTTCTACCATAAAGTGTGGAACACTGAAGAAAAGAATACTAATCTATGATGAAGGGTTTCGTAACAGCTTCAGTAAGTTTCACCAAAAAGAAAGTATCTCTGCATTCCAAAGTTGTTGTCTAAACAAAAAAAAGAAAAAAAAAAAGAAGAAAAAAAAAAGGAAACCAAAAGAGAAAAGGCAGTAAGAATAGACATGCAGTTACTGTGATGTCAGAAAAGCTGTAATGAGTTTATACTACTAAGAATGTTTCCCCCAAAATGTCACACTATACTGAAATATCCAAAGATTCAGTGTTTTGGGTGTGTTTAAATGCAAAACCTGGATGTATGTAGAAAATGTGTGTGCAAAGGTCCTTTACTTGATCTCCTTCCATACCAATGAGCTCCCCCTGGGGTTCAAAAGTGGCTTTAGTACCAGAACTGAAAAGAAAACAGGCAATAGGAATTAGGCAAAATGCAACAAATGTGATAGAGGGCAGACACAACTTACAATAAATGCTCTCTTTTATTACTCAGTTCATCAAAACATTTCAGTTTTCTCTGCAAGATCTGAATCAGAGCAGCAATACAGTCATATGTCTACTGTAACATTTCCATAGGAGCCAGCGTGACAGACTTCATGCACAGGACCTAATGCTGTGTGTTCAAGCCACATGGAAACTGAACCATATCCTTAAGAGCAAGGGTGACAAACTGCTTGTAGTCATCTTTTCATTACCCAGCTGTGAGCACCACACAAAAACCCAAGAAATTTCTTAAGGAAAGAAAGTGACCTTGTATGATTGTCTATTGATAATTCATAATCAAGTTCAACAACAGAACTACTACAGTAGGTTTGGTATTTTGGGTTTTACTATAAATATTTGATGAGGTTTATTTATTAGTATATTTGGTGAGTGTTTAATGTTTTGATAGACTTCATATAGAAATAGTTTTAATTAAGTACCCAAAGCTTTAGAAAATAAATGTTTCAATAAGATCTGATTAAGACATATACTAATGAGAGAGGTATAAGAAAATGCAGTTAAAAGATACAAATTTCAAGTGCAAAAAGAAACACCATTATTTCTCAACAGTTTAAACCTTTCTCAAAAACCATCTCTCTTTCTCTAATAAAGCTAAAATACCAGCCTTTAAATAGGCAGCCCCACTATTCAGGTGGTAGGAAAGATACATCTATTGCACTAGAAGTACAAAGCTAAGAAGAATGCATATTTTATTCTTAAACTTATTTACAAAAATATATTGCACCAATCCATTGTCCTTTATCCAGTTAATGTTAAGGAAAAGCCTATTATGTACAAAGTTAAAAACAGAAGTGCAAAAGCAGACTGAAAGAAACCAGAAAGAAGTTTATTTAAAATGCTAAGTACAGTTTATTACCTGACCATAGCCCACATCCAGTACAACCTAAAATAATTTGTACCAGACATATCTGCAGTTTCAGAAATCCTCGCGTTTCTCTGCAGAACAAGCCTTATCTTTCATTCTAACCACCAGAGGGTCTACATAAAATGTAAAGGCTAATCAGAGCTTAACTTTACAGCTTCATTTCTCCAAGTAAGTGATGCTCTTTTAGGCAAATTGAAAAAGCTACATAGTATTATACACGTATTTGAAAGGTAGTGATAAATCAGGCATGATGGTTTTCATCCTTCCAAAACACCATGAGGAAAAGTTTGCTGATATTTCAAGACTGATTATTCCAAAGGCATTGCCAGTCCAAATTACATTAGCACAGCATATGGTCCTGTCTCAGTCTACCTGCCACTGGGACTGTCATGATGCATTTCTGGGGTGTAGGTAAGGAGAACAATCATAACCCAGAGATGAAGCAATGCCTGGGAAAAGAAAAGAAAGAAACTTAGCACTGAATCATCATCCACAGCAGCAGTAAATAGGAGAGCTCTCAATGAGAGCTAATAAAACTTGTTTTGTAGAAATATTTTGAATATTTTTTATATTAACCAGATACTTCTAAAAAAATAATTGGCGTTTGAACAACGCAATGCTGAATCAAGATTCTGAAGAAGCTATTTACAGAAAACGAAAGACTTTACACAAGCAGCAAAAATAAAGCAGCCTGTTTTCCTACAGATTTATGTTGTCTGTTTTCTCTCTTCTTCCATGCCACAGTGACTTCTGTCTGATACCCAGTCCCCAGCCAGCACATTATGTGATGTGCCTCGAGTGACTGGTAAGCCACTACTCACTCTTGTGCCAACTGGCTGACACCAGACTGTAAAACAGCCAAGTTCTGCTTTCCTTCTCCTTACCACAGGCACTGATTGGAGGCATTTTTATGAATTGTGCAGGAATGTTAATTCTCATTCAAATTTGGCTGAAATTATCCAATTAGAATTGAAGCTGCCTGGAGTGCAAAAAGGAATACATAACTGACAATTATTTTAAAAATAGTAGTCATGGTCAAGGTTTGAGCTAAAAAGGGGTAACTGCCACTAACTGCCCAGCTCCTATACAGCAGTTTCCCTTCAGACTGCAGCTTAGGCAGCAGAAGCCTTCAGTGTTTTTCACAAAGCCAGCCTTTCCACAGGTCCCTGCAGCTGACAGGCACCTGCCCTCCAGCGGATAAGGGAGGCATTTAACTTCTAGCAATTGCCAGCCTGATAATTTTGCCCGATGTGGGTGAGCAATTTTCCACTGTTTGTTTAAGTCTACCAAGGAAAACTTTTCTTGCTACTTTTTCAGCTACTAGAGAAGAGTGATCATTAGCCACTGAAAAAAAACAAAGTGAAGAGTCAAATATTAAAAAAAGCTCTAAAAAATGTCATTTTCCTAAATGCAGTACATGCAGGCATGGCAGGTTAACCTTGGCAACCGATCACTATTATTCCATATTTTACTACTAGAAATCTACTTTCACAGGCCTTTAAATGGTAGTTACATAAGTGTCTTCAAGACTGCTATACTAAGAATTTCTGGGAAAAACTGAAAACTGCCAAGCAACGTAACTCTAAAATGCTGTTGTATAAGTATTATTTAGTCCACTTTCCAAAAACCCACACTGAGTTGTTAATTACAGCCTTTTGAACATCAATCTTGCCATTCAAGACATACTGGCATATAAACTGGCTACAGAAATCTTGCATTCAAGAAAGCTGACTCACCATGTAAATAATTACAAAGACTCTTGCTATGGGGTATCGCCTCAGAAAGATTCCCAGCCGAATGCTACACAGGTAACAAGAGAAAACAAAACACAGAATTCAACACTGAGCAATAAATTCCTGTTCCTCTCATCCCACTCACCACAAACTCAAACATCATAGCTTTGTTTCTGTTTTGAATTGGCTCAAATACACACAAGGCTTTGTTGTTGTCTTGAATTTTACTTCATGTACCCAAAACATTAAGTGGGCTGAGAAAATTCAACCATAAAACATTCTCCTAATTTAATCCCAATCACAGAAATCCTTTCACAATGAAATTCAAGTACTAAGGAAGCACAAAGAACTTTCTATCAAGGTATCTTGCTTTCTAAGGACTAAGAAATATCAACAATTTTTTTTTTTCGGTTGGTATTTGGTTCAAGTTTTGTAGCAGACCTTTGCTACAAATACTGTCAATTCACCTAACTTTTCAGAAAGGGATCAAAGCAAGTCTATTGCTGGATCCAGAATGATTTTCATTTACTAATTCCTCAAACAGATTATCTTTCAAGGTACACAGCTGCATTGGCTTAGAAGGCAGACTCTTGTCTTCATCAGGACTAAAATAGCACAGATGATGCTCCCCCACTAATACACTCTTACGGTGTTTATCACAGACACAGCCAAAACCTCTGAAAGTAGAAAATGTAGAAGATGGTAATGAATTTGGTTAGATTTTTTCATAGTTTGGAGAACCTCTTTCATCAAAATCTCTAAGAGCTTTGTTTAAATAAT
Organism: Falcunculus frontatus; assembly: GCA_013398115.1. Lineage (NCBI taxonomy): Eukaryota > Metazoa > Chordata > Aves > Passeriformes > Falcunculus > Falcunculus frontatus. The sequence goes on along the minus strand of VZRV01005745.1, from coordinate 3,090,981 downwards.
TGACTATAATTTGCAAAAGCTCAAGAATATTATTATCATAAGAAAGCACAAGTGAAGTGGGTCAATATTTAGTAATTTATACCACACTTTAGCTGCATTATTTTTAACTTTTACCTTTGTAAAAGCAATACAAACAAAAGTGTGTCACTTCAAAACTGTAAAAGGATGACAGCAATTACAAATGTGTTCCCTCAGGACACTCTTACCTGAACTGATCTATAGTACTGGCAGCTTTGCGGACTCTCCCATACATTCCTGCCACACTGGTATCCATGTCACTGAACAGGACAGGAACACTGCGCATACGAGCACCTGTTTGAAAGGGAAAAAAGCAAAAAATTAGCCAAGTCGTTGTTGAAATAAAACTATTTGATAGTGTATAACAAAGATATTAAAAAAAATTAAAATAGTGATCAATATTATTGCAGTGTTGTCAATTCTTGATAAACTTACAATCAAGTCAAACATTTCTTCAACTTAGTATATTTTTAAAATTTATTAGTTTAATAAATGGATATCTTGGTATTTAATTCTATAATGTCACAATAACTAGTATTAGGTGCATAAAATGATGGGCTTGATAGTGGCATAGTCTCAAATCTTTTTTTCTCTATACAGTGAAACTTTGATTAGCATTTCTGACACTAACTTGTACATTCAACAATTTTTTACTTTATTTACATTTTTACTATGTATCAACTTTATTAAAAAAAAAAAGGATTCTCGGATAATGTTACTTTTGTGCAACTAAACTTCAGCTTTCTAAAGTTACTTACAGGCAACTCCTGCTTTGATAAGCAGAGAAAACAGAAGACTGGACTGTTATTTCACACTTTTGGTGATTGTCCCTTGCTTTTAAAGCTACTTAACATATATACAAAATGACAAACTTTGACTCTGCAAAAGTAACGTCTCAACACCTTGAATCGACTGCTGAGGTTGTCCCAGAGATACAGGACTGGCAAACCAACCTCATCAGAACCATCATATTTTAAGCTGCTTTTCAAGAAAAACAGAACACAAGGAAGAAATGAATTTCAAACAGATCAATTCTCAAAAGGAAGTATTCTGTTCTTGCCCTCCTACTAAACCCTTTTTGCAAGAGAATACTTAGATCCTGCTTCTAATATTCAGATTAACCCCCAAAATACGGGTTTATTTGCACCTGTGACAGGATTGTTCCAATAGTGCCACATTATTGAGAATTAAAGATTAAATTGGCTTTATTAAATTTACTGAGGTTATTTGCACACAAAAAGGAACTTCTAATGAACTATTTTTATGATACTGGCTGATGTAGAGAAGGTGTCTAGCATACGTGGCCTATTTTCAGCACTTATTTTTCCTTACGAACTCAGACTTTCAGGGAAAGGCTTTAGGAAACAGAAAAGCCCGAACTGCAGAAAAGGCAAGAGCATAAAGTATTGTATTTCCTTATTTACCTTCAGCACCATCAATGCCTGCCATGTTGATGGAAGGTCCATTAGCACTCGTACCTTGGAGAGCCTTCAGCTGTTGCTCGAGCCGTTCCAGTTGGTACACAAGTGAGTTTTTCTCTGTGCTCAGGCTCTCTAACATGGTTTGCTTCTGAATTAGTGTTTCTGTCAGCTGATGAAGCCGATTTTCTAATTCTGTCTGACTACTACTGCTTAGAGTCTTGTTTGTGAGCTAAAAGAAAAGCAAAGAAAAAAAAATCATTCTAAATTCAAACTCTGACCAACTGACATATTACAAAACTCTATAATAATCTAAGCTTTCAAGAACCTAATTACTCCACTGCAGAATTTTTACAGGATAATGCCATCAAAACTATCACCAGCGAGTGCAATAAAGAGGAAAGTTAATTTCAACAGCTGTTAACTGTTTACATTACACCAGAAACTCTATGTAAAAACGTATCTTTCTGTTTTCCACCTGTAATCATACAAAAATTCCTGTACAACTGCAAATTTGATCACACAATCACTGCTATGCCTCCGAGACAAGTTTAAACAGCAATCAATAGCAAGCTAATCCAGCCTGGCTACCACACTTTCAACTTAGTGAGTATGTAAAAATGTTTTCAAGCAAGGAAAGCAAAACTCAGCACAAATGGGGAGAATCCGATGCCATTTTACAGGAAAACTTGAATGAAATGGTGAAAATGCAGGAAATGTTGCAAAAGAACTGAGGAACACCAAGGCAGAAAACATGGTTGTAAAAGCAAATAGAAACTGCAAGGCCAGCAAATGGATCATGCATTTGACATGGATCACATAATTCAATTTGCAGAAAATATTTAAAGCAAAAGGGAATCACCGGCTCTGCCATATATGCAATAGCTCATCTATTCACTACAGTCTTGGACCTCAGCCACTTTGTGGCCTCATATTCCAAAAAGACATAGCTTCACTGATGAAAAAACAGAATCATCAGGGATTACAGAGATCCAAAATACAAATTAGGTGCCTGCAATAGGGCAGGTGCAGGTAGTCCTGAAGTTCAGCACTACCTGCTGAAGAAAATTCATCTGTCAACAAGCCCAAGGAATCCATCACAACACAACCATTTCCAAATCCTGACATTGTAACCGCACAGCTGACCACACCTGACTCCAGACTACCAATTTCTCCACAAACAGACTGCTTTTCACTATACTAAGGTAATTTAACCAAACGAGGCCTATGCCTTCATGCCGCCCAAGGAGACTGTAGAGGCTGACAAGTATGAGGAGGTTCCAAAAGGGATTAGACAGATACAAGGAGAAGAGGTCAATCAACACACCAGTGGAACTTAGCAGAGACTTTAACAACCCTAATTCAACTGCTGATGCTGAGCAGGTACACGGAGTGAAGGAAGTGGCCAGGCTCACATGCTGGCCCCTACTGCCACTGGCCAGGATAGAACAGTGGGCCAGATGGATCACTGAGCCTGCAGGATGTAACTGAGGTTCTTTGCCCAGTTACAAGGATCTTGGCAGAATTCATACTGACCTAATCAAACTCCAATGAGTTTTAGTTTGCAAAGAGAAGAATGTTGATCCAATGCCTCCCACCCCCCACCAGGTCTAGCTGGGACAGAGATTGATTTTCCCCTCCCTTTATATAAAAGCACATAGAACTATAAAATAGGCTATTTACATGGTTCCCTTCTTGTATTCCCTACTCTCAAAACTCTTACTCTTTAATGAAGACAAGTACACAGTACCTCACTAGTAAAATACTTACGGGATTTTTCAGGATGGTTTAGTCAAATGAGTAGCTCCTATCACTGTTTTCATAACTGAAGGTGATAAAATTATTTTCTATACACACCTGATTTCTGAGTTTCTGAATTTCTTCCTCTCTGTCTTTTATTCTGCTTTGCAAAGTATTCTTCGTTCGATACAATTCTTCTTCAGTATAATGGACTTCCTATAAAATTTATCACAATTACAAATAGAAGATTTTATACATTCATGTATTTTGAGAGACAAACTCTAGTTATCTAGAGTTTCACAGCAGAACACAAGAAAACAATATGCTGCAATCAAATACAAACTGAAATACTGTCTTAATTACATGTCCGGCTAGGATGGGGGTATGGGGAAAGAGAGAGCTGAGTATCAAGAGACAACTTACAAGGCCAGTTGAATTCTTTTGTGGAGACTGTCCTAATATAAATATTAATCCAGACTAGTTTACTAAGAGTCACACAATTTCATTAGGACCATAATTCATCCTCCTTACACTTTCACCATTTGTTGTAGTGCTATCTTGAAACTATGTCAATAATGTAACCCCCTAAGTATTTTCTAATTGTATCTGTACTCCTAAAAAAACCTCATTAATTCAAAATACCATTCTTTAAACATGTTTGAAAACCCTTGGCATATCTATCTGTAATTCTGTACGACATAAATCTTCCCCCAAATTTTAGGATAAATTAACATAGCAGATGTGAAAGGAGAAGGAATATTAGTAAAAAACAAATTACTGAAGAGTAAATCTAACCATAAGTTTTGTTACTCCCATGGTATAGTGGATATTTTAGCTCCCACTTAAAGACCTGTCAAGCTTACTTTTTAAATTAAGACAGTCTTCAAATCACTATCACTTCGGCTGTCAGTTGCTACAGAAAACAGATAATCCTGTTCTCCATTTGAATCAGATGTACAAAAAATAACACCTCTACTTATTTTCCATCTTCAGTTTCAGAAACCTTATGACAATAGTTAAAGCAACTCCCAGACAGAACTGACCATAATTATATTAAGTATCAACACAAGCAATTATGTTAAAAGCACATGTAAATGGCTGTCATCCAAAAGAAGACTTCAGTTTCTGCAATAACCAATAATGCTTTTTTAAATTCACCTCTTTCTATTGACTTAAAGCATATTCCTCAGAAGGGCAGGAGTAACAAAATACAATCTACCATCTGCTTTGACATAATAAACATCAGCTACCCATCAAGAGCAGAACTCGACTTCTGCCTTTTAATTAGTTCAAGCTGTGAGCACCCCATTAAAATGTAATTTCTGGAAGGATAGATAATCCTATAATACAAATCGTTCCTAGCAGATACAGAGTACTCATGCTTTCCTTGTTACTAATCCTCTTTACATGAGCTTTTTCTTACAAGGAAAATTTTTAACAGTGTGCAAAGTATTTGTCCAATTCCTTCTGAATAATAACTTTGTTCACATGAAATACAAGTTTGCCTTTTTTTCCCCACTCTCTTTTTAGCACAAAACTGCTTAAACCAACACAGAGTTTGCTCAAAAAGATTACACAATCTGACAGAATTCATCAACATAATTTTATTAGCATTTTGTCCAATAGAGTAGTTTAGAAGTAACAACAATTAGATTCAGAACTGAGTAACAAATGGATTAAATTAAGTACCAATAAATTGGTACTACAATGACATTATTTTACAAGCTAAAACATGCATTAATTGAGCACAGGAAGTTTCACAGGAGCCACTTTCAGTATTAGGGTTTCTTGATGCAAAAAATGTTACAAATGTTACTACATCCCTGTTGTTTGATTGTTTCCCTGCTGAATAAAATTCAAGATCCTGATCAATTCTGTGCACTCCTTAGGGTCCTGTTTATTTAGGGAGATCTCTGTTCATCAGGAGTATCCAGAAGGCCCTGACCATTGCTTAGTCCTGGCTGCACCTTCCTTGACCTAGTGACGTGCACCAAGCTTTTGGGGATTTGTCTGGAATACTAGACAAAAAATTTATCAAACACTGCCTAAGTATCCAAATATTCTCTTATTAAGCCAAATGCTTTGCTGATAGTACCACACGGGGCCTAAAAAGAGATCCAGCTTTCAAGAATTCCTTACCTGTTTTTGCCGTTCTAGTTCAGCTTCTGCTTCTTGCTTGGCCATTTTAAGTGCTGATATCTGCTCCTGTAGGTCTTGCAGCTGCTCCCTCACTGACTCAGCTTCACTTACCTGCTGTGTCTCCATATCCTGAAATGAACACAAATGTAGCCATTTCACTAGCATTCAAATGTTACTGCAAATCTGTTATAGGTAACAGCAAAAAAAGTAGCATATGCAATATTTCTTCAAAGGAAAAGAAAGGTGTGGGTGTATTGGATTAATGACGTTTTGTCGTTTTATACAGAATATTTTTACTAACACAGTAATAAAATAAACATGTTTTGTGAACAAGAAAAGCCTCTGTTTCTTCCTTTCTATTGTCTATGGGCTAAAACTGTGTAAAATGGGCTTGCATGCAGCTGCTGTGCTGAGCCCATTATGCCAGCAGATGACTTGGATTACAGTGCTTCAGTGATTAGTACAGTGATTAGTAGCTCTTGCAGAAAAGGATATAGGTGATGGCTAGAAAAATCACTATGCTTGTTAGGAAAGAAATGCTTACCTCAAAAGGAGTACACAGTAGGGAGGGAAGGGAGAAGTAAGGTAATAAATACTAGAAACAACAGACCCACAGGACACAAGAAAACAGTCCTTTGTTGTAGCTAAGTACAAATACAGGTGTACATGGGCACATACCTGCATCTCTGCTCTCATCTGTTGTATTTGCCCCATTAGTTTTTGTATTTCTTCTCTCTGAGTGTCTCGCTCATGTCTCAGCTCCTCCAGTTCCACCGTGCTTGCTGTATTGCTATCCAGGCCTTCAATACCAGAGCCTTCTTTTAAGCTGTTTATCAACTTTTCTTTAGACTGAAAAAATAAGTCAATATATTATTTATAGCACCATTGAACAAGTGCTCAACTAGAATATGCTATAATGACTTTGCTCTAAAATTCAAACATAGACATAAAGAACTGGTTTATCTGTTCTTTTATCCAACAATGACCCTGCATTTTTGGAAGTGAAAATGTTTCCATATTGATAATTTTTCTGATTTCTTGTATGCCTTAATACTAGGTTTACTGAAAGCCTGTGTTATCTGTGGAAGACTACAGCTTTGCTCTTTACAAGTGCCTGGAATGTTAAACTTGTCCTGGATAACAATTTTGGCCCTCTAGGTACCATAACAGAGAAGATGAACACTAACAAACACTAAAGACAAAACTGACCCCCTTTTTCTCCTCCTCTCTCTCAGCAACATCAAGAACCAAACACAGCGATAACTCTTCCAGGAAAGAAGATCAAGCATTTTATTCAGCCAGCCTAGTGTTACCTCAACACTGACTTGTGATTTCAGGCTATTCACATTTACCAAGATGATTTAAAACCTGTCCTTGAACATTTGACTAAATTAACTATTCTAACAGAGATCTCTATCTTCAACATCTTGCTAACATTTATAAACATGACTCAAACTGACCCCATTTGGACATAGTACCTTTGACAATTTAAATAGTACAGAACTCTGCACAAAATACCCTATTTTGCCATTGTTTATAGAATGTTGATCACAAGCAACCTTTCAGGACATGGAAAAATATTCTCTGGTTACATGTTAAGTATCCATTCTGTGCTATGCTTCAGCCTCAAGCAGAACAGAACAATATTCTTGAATCAAGAATGCTGGATATGGAACAAATTTTAGGTTTCATCTACCTTAACTGTCTGGACTCTTGGATGTGGAACACACTGAGATGTGATGCACAATAAGTGCAAAGGTTCACTTGGATTTTTTTTCAGGTTCAAGATCTGAATTACCATTTCAATTTCGTAACTTCATCTATAAACTGAAGTTTATAAAATGCAGACTGGTAGCTGTTCTACATATGTATCACTATAGATATGCCCCAGAAGACATTACAGGCACATGAAAAAAAACCCCACAAGTTAGATTATTTGAAGCATGACACCTCAAAAAAGTTGAAGCATACAAATCAAACTGCATTTCTTCACAACAATGCTTACTTGGAGAATGCGAGTAGCCTTCTGTTTATAGTCTGTCAGTTCCTGTTTTGCAGATTCTAGATGGCTTTTAGTTACTTTGACTTGCTGCTGGAGCTCATCAGCTCGCCTCTTTTCATCTAAATGCTTTCTCTCTGCTACAATTATCCCTTCTGCCAAGTTCTGACGTTCTGCTTCCACTTTACTGAGACGAGCCGCAAACTCAGTCTACGAGCAATAAAGAAACAATACTTTGTGTTTAAACAGAGTCTCAACTTCAACCTAGAAAGGAAAAAAGAAAGTTTAAAAGCAACTACACAGGGCACACCACCTCCTATCTACCACCTCCTATTTAAAGACACATTACTGCTATGAGGAAAGAAATTCTGCTTGCTTAAGCAAGGGTAAATAATCTGAGTAATAATATGCTTTTCTTTCCCTCATCACAAATAGTGAGGGAGTTACAATCTTCCTATTATTCACATTTATTTAGCAAACAAAAAGCAAGCTTGCCCCTCAAAAAATATTATCAATTGAATTATGACATATTTTGAAGTACTTAAAAAAAACCCAAAACAGACACTGATAAAGATTTTCAGAGATGTTATTATACATAACAAAGGCCAAATTAAGTGTAGAAAACATTCTCTATCAATAACGTACTCGTATCTTTATCACAGAAATCCGATCATCCGTCTTAAGATCTCACAGTAAAATTGTGTAACAATAAGCTGTGTAACAACACACCGTGGAAAACTAAACTGACTATTGATTTACTTTCAAAACATGTATTAACATTAAAGTTAGCATGAAAAAACCCCAATAAAAACTGTCAACATTAATCCTCAAAAACTTTTACTCATGAAGCTTTCAAAATAACATATAAAAAGTAACTTAGCATCTCAAAGATACTTAGTGCAGCAGACAGCATATCCTTCCAAGCAATTAGTACCCTGAACAGGAACTGAAGTTAAAGGGAGGAGAGAGCATGTGGAACCTCACAGATCTGATCTCAAAAAGCAGAGTCTGAAAGTCTTCCTTACTCTTCATGTCTAACCTGCATTTGTTTGTAACTTTCTTGTTCTCGCTTGAGTGCAGAGTCTGCATCACGCAGCCTCTCCTGAAGAGTTTGAAGGGCTTGATTTTGTAAACTGCTTCCTTCACTGTGGTCTTGTATTATCCTGAAATAGAGACATGCATTAACTGGAAAATAAGCAAACTAGTGTGATTTTTGGTGCAGAAATATAACCTCCTGGCTTCCAGACCAGCTTTGAAAATTTGCCCAGTTTTAGATTACAGCATATGGCTGGCTACAGGTGTGAGGCCCGGAGTTAATGACTCTCACTTCTCCACCCTGACCTATATTCTGGAGTATCCTACTTGCTGATTCACTGCCCAGCACTGAGATAAGTTCAGAAAAATCTTTCTATTTGTGGATAAGCAAGTCTATTTTTCAAGAAAAAAAATTCCTGGGACCTTCAGCTTCACACCTCTGACACAACGATACTTTACACAAAATGGATTTCAATAATCAAATGCCAACTGATGCCCTATTTAATACTCACTTGCTCTGTTCCCACTGCCAACTATGATATAGCAGTCTTAGTGCAAACTTTAATCCTCATATTTCAAATCTTTCCTCATTAGTTTATTATGTTTTATTCTTGAAGAGACTAAATTATCTACCTTAATTTTTTTCAAACTTATTACTATTTGCAGATTTCCCAAGTATGAAATCATGAAGTACCGTGATTTTTCACTCTGCAGTGCTTCCAAAGCTTCTGTCCGAGCACTTAAGAGCTGATCAGCTTCTTGCAACCGTACTTTCAGCACAGCTAGCTGTGAATCTTTGGCACCAACAGCTTCTGTTAGATCATCAACTCGAGCCTGAAGGTCTCTAACCATCCTGTCACTCTTTGAATGATCAACATTCCACTTCTCCACCTTCTCCCGGGATTTGTTCAGTTCTACAAAATAAGAAGGTTCTATGAAGTTTACAAAAGTAGATATTGCAAGATCTTGTGAGCAGTCAGGATGCACATATCTCCTTTCTTAAAGAAAAAAATTAAATACAACCAAGCTGAAGTAAAACTGAAAATTTATGAGCTACCAGGAAGTAACAAATGCCAGACTGGCTGTCAAAGCACAACCCATAAAAATTTGGAGGTGATCTCAAAATAGACATTTCCTTCTGGGTCACACTGCAGATGACAGATTTCACCTGCCCCACCCCTTGCAGTGGCCTTCTGTCAAATATCCCTGTGTGAACAGAAACCTCTGCATAAAGCATCTGGTTTAACTCTAGTTTGAGTTTGTTGTCACATAAATAACAATAAAAAAATACACCAGTGGTGAATAATGCCTGAATACTTAGACGCTTGTGTTTTTAATCTAACATCATTAAACTTCATCACAAATTAAAATTATCTGGCTCATGCAGATACTGTGAAAAAAACGTGGTACCTCAATTTTATGCTTAACAGCAGGAGTTTGATGTATGTTTTATTGTTTAATTTGTATTCACATTTTTTACATGTCATTTCATTTGGCTTTGAAAAGCCAGTGATGTCATATTAAAACTATTAATTTTATATTTTTACTGTCATTTTCTAGGCATCAGACATTGTAGTCTACTACAGCCAGAAAGAAGTCAGTTTAAAGTATTTAAAGGAATTTACTCATTTAAAAGTAAGTATTTTGTAATAGCCATTAAAATGGAGGAGAAGTATTTTAAACATGGTATTTGCTACCAGTGTTTTAATAAGATGTAAGCTTTGTAACTTCTTTGAATACACCATTTTAATCAACATTTGTTTTATCTTTGTAGTTGAACAAGCCTTTTAATTTCTCCCATCTCATTACATGGCAAGTCATACGTGCAAATGTACCTGGAGAGTTTTTATTATAAATACACAGAGCATTGTCTCCTAGTTCACTAGCATTTTACTCATGTTATAGCTGAAGTACCTTCTTGTGTTTCTTTGGACCTCTGTATTAATGAAGCCACTTCTTGATTTAAAGACTGAACTTCATTTCGCAGCAGCTGGTTCTCCAAGCGAAGATTGGACAGCTCATGTGATTTGGAATCATCATTAGCTGTAAGGCTGGGGTTGGTTACTGCACTTAGTGATGAATCCTTCACGCTGTTCCCTTGTGCTCCCAGGCCGGAGTCTGAACTGTCTGGAGTTTCTGTACAGAGAGATGCAAGTTAGAGCTAATGCATGTATTTGTAAGCTGCCATTATATAAACAGTAGTTCCATGTTCTGCATGAATGGTTAAGTAACAACAATGATAATAAATCAAAATAATTTATACTGAAATGGAATATGAAGCTGCTTCTCAAGAGGGATTGCATGAAACAGGACTATTTACACGCATCATGCAGTGTTTTTTGTTACTACTGCAAGACAAGACAATAGAAGTCACAAAATTTTTTATTACGTACACGGCAACTTTAGGATTTCAAAATATTAACGCACTATTTATGACTTTGCTGCTCAGAGAAGTCCTCAGAAGCTGAAGAGTAACAGAAAACACTACATATACATAGCAACTAACTGCAGGAATTTTTAGTACAAGCTCATTCTTGATTTCCATTCAGATTTTGCCAGTGTCAATTTTTTTTTAATAAAGAACGAACAACAAAGGAACTCCTAGCACTGTTCTGAACAACAGTCCCTTGCAGGGAAGGAGGAACCAACAGCCTTTTCCCATCATGCACAAACACAGTATCCTTGATTAAGGCTGTGAAAGCTACAGATCTACTGTAAGAGTCTTGATTCCAGCATGCAGATAGTTGGCAGCTTTGCAGCAATGTTAAGATAAAATGACATAGCAAGCAACGAAAAAAAAAGCAGGCAATCCAAAAATATTACTGCTGAGTTTAGTACGTCCCAGGTGAGTAACTGCTGAAAATCCAGGGGGGGCCAGACTGCAACTAATTCCAAGCAAGACTGTGGTGAAATTGTTAAAACATTATTTACTTCCCCCTGTGATCACTAACCAAGCTGCTTCACCTTTCTTCTTACCACTTCAACAGCCCCTAATACCCCAAGCCCAGGGAACTGGGGCACACTGTTAATTCTGAGCAACACCACACCCCTAAGTAGTAGCAGTGACAGGAAGATTGCTTCCATGTTTTCTCAAGCCCTTTTCTGATTTAACCTATTCTAAGAAGTGTCATTATCTTTCCTTTTATTTATTTACAGTTTCCAACTTATGAAACAATTTATGCTCATTTCTTTGTCTAGAAAACTCAATAGATTAATGAAGCTAATGAAGCAAGAAATGAGCCATTTATAGCACAGATTAGATTATAAGCATGGCAATATACAAAGTATAATGTTAATTGGTTTTGTCTATAGCTAATATACCATAAGCTACTTCAACAGATTCTGTGCTGAATAGTTAAATGACACATATATATCTGTACAACCAACTCTGGAAAACAGCAAGTTCAAATCCTATATTGTAACTGCGTCCTTCCTTATTTAGCAGCTCCACAATGCAAGCAACTCAAAAATCCTCTGAAGAAAATTCAACAGGCCACACTGAGCAAAACAAATGTTTCTTAAGCACCAATCAGCAAGGTCATAGAGCCAGGTCTAACGTATTTGAATTATTTATTATTAGCAGTAAACCTTACTAAAAAGTCAGGGACTCAGAAACAGAAAAATATTCACATCTTTGGAAATGATCTCTGTCTAAAGCTTTTCAGCATACTTAACGTAGTAAGTAAAAAACTGGCATTTACACTGCTTCACATGCTCAAAGTACTGAACAAATAACAAAATATTCTAACTACATTATTAATAACAGAACCACTTGCTTCAATTTTCTAAAACAAGTAACAGCAAAGTAGTACAGCAACAAGGATGGAGTACAGACTGGACAGTCGGATAGAGAATACAAGTTCCTGACACTTCCTAGCCACATTCTCCTTGTTGACTTGAGCACAGCCCCATCTTTGGCTGGCCTGGAGGCTCATTCAGGCCTCTGGATTTAGACTGAAGTCATTAACTACTTCTGGCAAACCCAGAGGCTTTATCTCTCTGGCTCTCTCATGCCTGCAGCTCTACAACAGCCTATCTACATCCAGCTTCCTGCAGGACAAGCAAGTTTGGCAGCTTACCCCTCCTGCATGGTGGAACAGGGAACACATCACCCCACTTCACATGCTGCACTGGGCAGCAGCCAACATCATCCATCTGTGGGTGGAAGTCACTCACCCTCCTACCTAGCAACAACAGCTAAGGGCCTGAATGACCAAACAAATGCAGCAGCACCTGTGCTTCAACATGGGGACATACAGGGCTCATGCAAGGTTAGATCACAGCTCAGAGAGGTCAGGGTGAGCAGTAGCAACAAGGTAGATCCAGAGCACAAAATATTTAGATATTAATTATGTAGCTTGTCCAATTAGCATGGTACCTAGTACTACCCCAGTGATGAAAAAATGTGAAAGGTCCTGCTGTACCTCACCCATTTGATATACTACCACCACTAAATGTTTCATGAAGTGACAATAAACGTGTTACCTAGTCTTACCCTAGACATACTTGGATTTTAAATATCTCTAGGTTCAATACTATGTAACTACCATTGCCTTGGCTCCTGATGGAATTATCTTCAGTAGTTTTTGCACTCTGTGTACTGGTAGACACAGAACTAATGCTTGAAGTCCGAGAGTGATTTTGAAGAACAGGTGCCTTGCTCTTCTCTTTTTTAGAATCTATCCTTCCATTAGGTTCTTTCTCTGAACTGTTGAGAAAATCAAATAGCAACTCATCATCAGGTTCTGACTTTTTTCTTCTCACAAAATGGGAGGCAGCTCTGGGTGTGGAAGCATTTTCTATTGGAGAAGCTGCCTCTGAGGATGTCCTACGTGCTGTTTTAACATTTGCTGTTCCTGCCAGGATTGTGGCCTTTTGATGTTTAATATTATCGGCTGCTGAGGAGATGTAGGCTGCTTTGGATGACGCCTGGTATTTCAGTTCTCCAGTATGCCGGCGCACTTCAGAATATTCATTGGCAGAGTCCAAGTTCTTATTATCATAAACTGCACTGCTTGATGTGTCTTTTTTGCTCAGAGCTGATGCAGCTCCTTGATCAACTCTGTTGAGTAGATCCTCTGCCTTTCCAGCGAGATCAGCAAGCCAAGACATGATGAGTATCTGTTGATGAACTCCGTACAATTAAAATTTCAGGACCATATACTGAAAAAGACAAAAGGATTACAAATCAGATTGGTGCTAATAAGGCAAGATGTAAGATTGTCAACCTATTAGTGCTGTAGTTATTTTAATACTTTTCTTCTACTCGTTTGGTACTTTGCTCTTTTGGTAACTAATGGAAATAAACCAAATCCGTTTCCGAGGAAAACAGACAAAACCTAGGTTTTAAAATCAAGGCTATTAAAATCAGACCACTGCATCAGTTTCTGGTATCATCAGCTGCTACAGAGTATCCCAGAAGAGAAAACAAATATGCCTTAGACGTTTGGCCTGCAAATTCCCAACCTGGCTCAGGCAGAGGATCTTCCCCCCCATAAACTCTGCGGCCCGCTGCCCCTCCCGCGACACCAACACGGCGGACAGGTGCGTGCCATCACCTGTACGACGGGCCTGCGACACCGCACCAGCGGCGTCTGCCTGTGCCCCCGCTCCCGGGAACGGCTTCTTCACCCCGGGATCGGATTGTGGAAGGAAGCGCGGAGGCGCACGGGAGGGCGACGTTCAGAGTGGCCGTGGCCCCCCATCCCCAGCACTGCCCATCCACGGCCCTCCCCAGGCCCGCCCCCAGTCAGGAGCGGCGGGGACCTCAGCACGGCCGGGCCTCACCTCCTGCAAGGGCGGGGGACGCCCCGGCCCGAGGGGAGCCGAAAGGAGCCGAGAGGGGCCGGAGGGCAGCGCCGGTCAGCGCGGGGCCGCGGGCCAGGCCAGGCGACTCAGCCCCATCTTTTCCGGCAGACGTGGCCGCCTTTCCGGGGGCGCCGCGCGCAGGCGCAGGGGGCGCGGCCCCGCCCCCGGCACGCTCAAGACCCGCCCCCAGCACACTCAGAAACCGCCCCGGTACACTCAGGAACCGCCCCGGTACACTCAGGAACCGCCCCGGTACACTCAGGCTCCGCCCCGGTACACTCAGGCACCGCCCCGGTACACTCAGGCACCGCCCCGGTACACTCAGGCACCGCCCCTCCAGCGGACGGGGGCTGCGCTTGCCGCGCGCGCCACCTGGCGGCGTTTTCAATAATTTTTAACGTAAGACTTTTCAGGAATTGCGAATGCCACAGAATCACAGAATTATCTATGTTGGGAAACATCTCGAGGATCATTGGGCCCATCTGTTAGCCCAGCACTGCCAAGTCCACCAGTAAAACCACGTTCCCAAGTGCCACGTACTCCTGACTGTAACATCCCTCCCTGTCATCTGTGACTCGGTGTCTCCAACCTGCAGTACTTGAACCTTTCCAAGCTTTATGGCTGTTATCTCTCTTCTTTAAATGCTTATTCTTAGTAAGGATAGCAGTTAAAGTGTACATAAAGTACACTTAAGGTACACTTAAGGAACTACAGAAAGTTAAGTTTTGTAGTTATGTTTTGAGGGATGATCCTCTCATCCTCCTTATTTGTTTCCTCAACCTTCTATACCAACATATCACAACTAACCACCATACTTGCTTCATGGAGAATTTCTACTCATGGCTGAAGTACCAGTAAGAATGTGAATGAAAACAACACTTACACCTGCTGCCACTTCAGATCCTCCTCCGTTGAAGACCTGTTGTCATCCTGATTTTAATGCTGAATGCATGGCTGGTGACTTATATCCATGTTTCCCCACAGCTCCAGTTGTCATCTTGTCAGATCACACCTTACAAGCATTCTCTGGTTAAATTCACAGATACGCTGTTATCAAGTTATCTGAATGTTGTTATCTGGCTTACAGAAGTTTCCTTACATCTTATCATGGTAATCGTCTCCCAGTGGGGAACATACAGTGTTTGGATATGAAGAGTTCCTGTCTAGGTCAAAGGCCTCAAAATGTTTGTCTACAGATACAAATTATCAATTTTCATTGGGCATCCTTCGGACTTAAGCCCAAGCAGGAGACATCCTGCTGCCTATTCAGAACATCCTCATGGCACTAGTACTGGCACGAGATAATAGAAAATCCATCCTGCCCCATTGCACATTAAGCAACACATTGGAAATAATAATAATAATAAACAAAATGAATTCACAACCTTCAACTTTTACATCATGTGATTTAGCTGCACATAATCATCATTTCAATTAATGTGACTGTATCACCTTCTCAGGCACTAAGAAAAGAAGAGAGATTTTTAAGAGATTGTATTAATTACAAGTTTACACTTGTTTTACTCCACTTATTTGTTCTTCAAAACATGTTACAAATCCCCTCAGTGGAAAATTCATGTATGATTGTGAATGTTCGAAGTATTTGACCATTGCAAACCAAAGTGACATGAACACTGTTCAAAAGAAACATGAAGGGCCAAAGCCAATGCCCTAGATTATCTCTGTCTTTTACAGAGAGGATAAAAACAAAGCATATTTCAATCCAGAAAATATCCAATTGCATCACTGCATCTAACAAGCCCTTCTCTGCATTAGAGTCTGAAAACCTGTTTAGGAAATATACCCACAGTAGAGATGCATAACCAACATGAGGAATTCAATTCACATTTTAACATGTCCTACTCCACTCTAGAGCCATTGCATGGTCCGTGTTTGACTGAATCATCTTACAGATGTAAACCAGTTTAGATAAGTAAGTGGTTGGACAGAAGTGCCTTTTATTCCAAATTACATAGGCAGACTCCTAGGATCACATCTGAACTGCTCACAGTCTGAGAATTTCCAGTTCTTGCAGAGGACATCATTATTTACCTCGAAGTAAATTCCATAGCAACCCCTTCCCCTGTTCATACAAAATCTTTAAAACAGGCATCCTATATTGATAAAGAGATTGGCTAAGAGTGGGAGAAAACAAATCCTTTAAGTCTTGTATAGATTTTATATTGAATTGTTAAGTTATAGAAACATTCCATAAAATAAATCATGCTTTATGTGTAACCTGGAAAACAGTTATTCCCTCTAAATGCTCTGATAAAATGTAGTAACTCCACTACATTTTTCCCCCTATTTAGTGTCTCCCATGTGGTGTGTAATCTTTGCAATAGCCTGATCTTCTAGAATAAATAAAGGTTACAGCTACACTATTAAAATTTGTTCCATTTACATTTTCACAATCACTGATAGTCTCCAAAAAACAATGTTTCCATTTATAAAATTGGAAAAAAAAATAACAGAAAGTTTACCGGCTGAGACCCTGGACAAGTAGTGATATCTCTCCTTGGTGCTTCCTAAAGATGTGCATTTTTATTCCCATAACTCATGTTCTCGGGTTTGCAGAGTGGTGAGAAAGACAGAGGAAGGAAAGAGAACCTGCTGCTTGTTTCACTGACCTATTTATAAAGTCCCTTATGTCTGCTGTATCGACAGTTACTTCTAAGAATCCTGTGACTGCCAGGCTGAGTGGTGAGAATATTTAATTCTGTCACAAGGGGCATACATCTTCATTAACTACCACTGAAAACTTTACAGGTGTCTTTTCAGTTTACAGGTGCCCTCCCCAGAGTCCAGGCCCTGATCTGATATGCTACACGTGTTCCTGCATAGTCTGACAGGTTCTGGCTGCAATTCTCTGTCTGCAAGCATGAAAAGGGAGAGATTCACATCTGGCTGTAGACAAAAAATTAGACTCTCTGTACAAAGCCTTTCAATCCCTATTCATACTCAAATTAGAAGTAATTTAAGCTATAATTTACAGATATTATTTTTTCCTATTATAGCTCTCATTGTAAGGAAATTTAAATAACAAAGGTAGAAAATATCTGCCCCAATAACTGTATCACAGCAAGATCAACTCACTTCCTCAAAACTCATTGCAAGAAAACAACTGGGGCTTTAGGCTTGATTTTTTTTTTAATTAAAAAAAGAGGCAGGCTCTGCAGTTGACAAAATTATTTTTTTTAAATTACCATTTCCCACTTTGCGCTGATTCACAGGTTCTTCACTGTTCATTAAGGGAAACTTTTAGGTAGAAGAGGCAAAGCAGATACATAGTCACAGGACTTTTACTAAGTAAATTACTCTCTTCTCTAAGCATACTGAAATAGGGCTTTGGCACTTAGTTTCTGTAAAAAATTGTGCTGAAAACCATAGAAATTGCAAAAAATATAGCACAAAAAAATAAAGATGGGTCATCCTCATCCAGCCTTCTTTTTCATGTGTCATATATTAATACACAACTACATATCTGGTCTAAGGTCTTTGATTCATGCAGCATATTGGAAATGTGCCAAATATCAAGGACTGCAAAATAAGGTGATGGTCACTGGATGTGTTGCTACTTAAACCTTTATTTCATTCTCAGCATTCAGTATGTGGCCTCACACCATGCATCACTTCAATACACCACTGAATAAAACATATGAACTTGCCCCATAAGTTCATACTGTTGTCTATGACTTTGCCTGACTGTGTGTGGGCAGAGAAACCAGGTCCTGCCCGAAAAGCTGCGGTGAAACAGCTCTGTGCTGCCTGCTCACGTCCCTGCATGGACACCACGGTAAATGAGGGTACGTAGCCTCTTCCTTCAGCTGCCTTGCATGGCCTCACCCACACTCCCCAGGGAAGCCTACCTTCGAGCTGTCACACACCCACAGCCTCTGAGGCAACTGGTGTTGCTATCTTCACATTCCAGTGGGGAACTGAGGTAGAGTGAGGAGGAACTAAAGACAAAATCCTCCTCCACGCCTGAACAGAGCAAAGCAGGTTTGGCCTGGTCAAAACGTGCAAACATTGGGGATGGATTGTGTTCAGTGCTAATTAATGTGTAAGAGAATTTTAATCACCAGCCTTCAATACACGTCTAGGGTCTGAAGGTATGTAACTTGTCCAGATGGGACTGGCCTCTCACAAACAAGGCAAAAAGTCGTAGCCGTGACTGGAACATAATAATTTTCTTGGTTAGAAAGACCAGTCAAAGCACAAATCTCTCTCTGAAAGTGGCCAACTACAAGTGATGAGGGAAGGTACAGTAACAGGACAGAAGGTATTTCTCAGCTACACTCTCCCTAGGATTTTGACTCAGGGACTTCCAAAGCCAAAGGTGGTATCTCCATTTAAAAGGCCTTAAATTTTTTTTTTCTTTTTATTTATTTAATAATTAATAGAACTTTTCAAAGCATATGGGTGCAAACGCATCTGAGCTAGATAATTTCTAAACAGAGGCACAATTCTGCTTTCTTTGGCTGGACCCTCCTCCCCCTCCTTTTTATTTTCCTTGGTATCACTGAATGATTTATGAACCAAAAATTATCAGAAAGCAGTTCTTCCATAAACATCTAGCATGGAAAATTTTAGGGTAAACTGACAGAAGTTTGAGGGGGACTTATAGAAGAGCTCAGTTTTAACATGAAATGATGGAAATTCTTAACTCTGCCTAGTGGCTGTAACTGTGGGCACATGAGTTTACATAAGGTGCAGGGATGCAATGCAGTGGACCCTGGCTAGAACATGTAGCTGACTCGTGGCCGGGATATTTGAATGTATATATTATATAATAATATACTCCTCACTTACGCCCTGGAAAGGCTGCGCTGTCTCCACTGTTGCATCCTCCCTTCTGTGACAAAATGAAAGACACAAAGTTAGGATGTGCTTGTATTCCTTCTTCCTCAGTGTAACTCAACTGTGTTAGCAACACACACATACACATCCATTCTTCCAATCTTTCCGTTGTCATTGCTTGTATTTTCTTTTGCGACTCCTATTTCTTTATTTTCCTGTAATAAATCACAATGACACTTTTTCTTCAGTGTCTTCACTACCTTATTTCCTTCTTCTATATAAAAATGACAGAATTTGCGTATTATTCTTCTAGCAGAAAACAAAACCAGCTCTCCTAGACACTGCCAGAATTATCAAAGTTAGGACATCAAAAGTGTCTAGTGACGTTTAAAAAATAGCAACTTAAGGAATACCAAATCTAGAGAGTAAAATGCCATTTAAGGATTCAAGGGGTTATTTGTATTCTGTCATATGTCTTTCTTCATGCATTTTCATGACCTCAAGATACTCAGAATAATTCTTTAAAAGGATAGATGTTTACCTCTAACAAGAAGATGCAATCTGATGCATTGAATGAAAGATCAGATCATGATGTGAGTGCTGGGTGAAAGGTCTTCATTGGGCCAGTTTGGCAACCTCCTGGCTTAATTGTGAATTACATGGATTAATCCTGGGGTTGCAAATGTATAGATTGCCTGGGCAAACTTGACTATAAAATGGAAGGAAGTGTATTTTAAACAACAGAGAGAGAAAAGAGCATTCTTCCTGACAGTGGCAAAGGGCAATGCAACTGTTTGGAATCTGAGTGCAGATATCCACAGTGATACTGCAAACATATCGTATATTTAGACATTAATTGTGTGCAGGAAAAAAATCATTATCAAGAGGATGCATGCAGTGAGGCTTAGGAAGTATGTCAGTCAGATACGAGGATTCCCATGACTGTCTGCAAGGAACTAAACAGACAACAGAACTCAAGTTCAGAGAATCCTGTTCTGGCTATCCTATTCATAATTGGCTTTTTGCCCCCCCAGTTTTCAGTGAATATTCTGTAGGTATGGAAATGCTGATGAATTAGATTTGCAACGAACAACACCACTAAGCCTACTGCTGGCCATTATCTTATTTCACAATTTTTAAAATACATTCCCCTTTGCATAGTCACACAGGTTATTTGAAAGCCACTCCCAGTAAGGACGTGTTTGTAGTATTTCAACCTTTAAATTCTTCCCCCTTTCCTCCTCCCTGCTTGTTTTCTCTAGTACACATTGTCATTCCCTTGAATTTCCTGATCTCAGGGATATTTGAGGATATCACCTCACACCTACTTTATCCTACACCAAACTTCTGGTTTTTTCCATACCAATCCCTTGACTACACTTCACTTCAAAAGTAGGAAAGTGTCATCTGCAGAAGAGATGTACAAGATTAAAAGTTATTTTCATGTTTTCCGTAGGATGAAAATAGAAACCTAACCTGAGTGCATTTAGCTTTTCTGATGAGCCTTTTCTCAGCTCTCCATGCAAGCTTGTGTTCAAGGAAGCATTTCCTCATTTGCAACTGACACCGTTGTGTATGTAGTGACCACACAGTCTTGCACTTAAACTTTCTGGAATACTTATTCCCCGGATACAAATATAAAACTGTTACATGCAGACAGCTTCTAGATGAGGATGTCTCTGTCTTCAGCGTATGTGTCTGTATATGGTCCTATTCCCCTGCTCACAGAGTAAACCGCAGCTTCTCCTTCCCCAGCAGAGTTCTGCCTGGAGAAATGACCTGATAGAAATATTACATTTCCTGGGACATTGTTGTCTTTCCTCACAAAGCCCATAGGAGAAAGGAACAACAAAAAATACCTAACTTCTTTTGGACTTGAAAGAAACTTTTGGACTTGAAAGAAACTATGTTTTCTCTGGTGCTATCTCAAGTCGTTCCTTCCACTGTCCACCGACTTTCAAGAAAAATATAGGAACCCACTATATTGAACATGGTCAAATGTGGTTAAATCTGTCAGAATAGTTGAAGAAATCATGTACCAAGCCGTAAGGAAAAGATTTTCCCTCATTCACTTTCAAAATGTATGCGTATATATTGCCCAAGTGATGTAAGTGAACTAAACACCTGAATCCCTCTTCTTTCCAGACTGGTTTAACCTCCGTTTATCATCATGATGATATGCCTGACATTAACTTTCTTTCGTTCCTTCACAATTAAGGTCACTTTACGTACATCTCTTCTGATTTTCCTCCCAAAATAAAGATAAATATTGCTTTTTCCTTTAATCATTTGATAGCTAAGATCACCCCGTTGTTAATCTATTAATTTTGCTAAAATGAGAATTCCTTTGTTTCAAACATACAGAACAGCCATGTCTGATGTTTGCCTTTACAAGGCAGCTAGTCATGCGTCAGTGCTAGACTGAAAAATTTCATTGCTAGTGAAGATGTGGACAGACCAGGCCCAGCAATTGTTTCATTTAGCATAAACCTGTCCCACTCTTTACCTTAAATATTAGCTTTTTCTTCCTAGAATTTCTTATTTTGTTTTCCTATTAGGTATCAAGTTAGTGCAACTACAAAGAACAAGTATTTGTTAAAATGTTTAAAATAGGCTAAGGAAGCTTAAAAGGCACACACCCTAAATATGCTCAATTCATGATTCCAGTCCATTTTTTTCCCAGCTAAAAAATGTCCTTGATTCGTTAAAAAAAATCTTGATCTATTCAGCTGCTCTTAAAGGAAAGTGTAGGTGCAATCCAGAATGGCTTCCTATACATTTTCTGAAGTATCTGTTCTGCTAGATTAAAAGCAAAATCAACTTCACAGTCTGAACTTTGTCATCTGTTAAGTTAGTGGCAGGGAACAATAAATACCTGTGTTAAAACATCACTAGAGTTGTGCCAAAAATCTGGAAAACCTCTTTTGGGGAAACCTGTGTGTTACCAGAACTACTACTGCAATGCCAGCACTACCAGTCCAGCCTGGTGTCAGCAATGTTGAATGTAGGAGCTACAATCCTCTCACAGCACTCTTAGCAGAACAGAATCAGAGCTAAACAACCCACCCTTACCATATGGCAGCCTTCTGTTTCGTAGGAAAGCTATTAAGAAACAACCTACATTATCTGCAGTTCTGAAGTTTCATATTTGGGTCTTCTTTTTTTTTTTTTTTGGTTCTCATTTAGTAAACACTTTCAGAATTTGGTAGCATCTTATATACCATTTGTAGCGTGTGGCTTTGGTGGGTTGGTGGAACTGCCTTCCACAGAGTTAAAATTTTGTTATGAGACATACGGGTGGTGGTTACTTTTGCTTTTTAGCACTGTCAGAGCCAGAGCAAATTGTTTCATGGCACCATAGAATGGTTCAGGTTGGAAGGGACCAAAGATCATCTTGTTCCAGTCCCCCTGCCATGCTAGACCAGGTTTCTCAAAGTCCCATCCAACCTGGCCTTGAACACTTCCAGGGATACACAGCTTCTCTAGACAACCTGTTCCAGGGTCTCCCCACCCTCACAGGTAAGCATTTCTTCCTAATACCTAATCTAAACCTGCCCTCTTTCAGTTTAGAGCCATTCCCCCTTGTCCTATCACTACATGTCCTTGTAAAAAGTCTGTCTCTCTTGCTCTCTCGTAGCCCCATTTAAATACTGGAAGGTTGCTATAAGGCCTCCAAAGAGGCTTCTCTTCTGCATGCTGAATAACATTTCATTTCATTTCAATTTCATAAATCCATCATGGTTTTACCTACTTATGCGATCTTCTCTTTTAAAAAAGATGACATGTACATTTGTTTACATAGTCATAGTCCATTTCTTCTCTTCCATGATAGCAGCAGTCACAAGGATCATGCTGGATTCCTGCTGCAGGTGATGTAGCTGCTCCTGTTTGAGCCCCACAGCCGTACCTTAGCAATCTCTCTGCTTAGTTCAGCCCGTATACCCAGCAACACCAATCATATCTTTCCCTTAGAGAAACTTCCCACTCAGCTCAGGAAGGCTTCCTAAATATCTAACACAATCAAAGAAATAATTGAATTCAGTAGTAGAAGTCTGTGTATTACTCAAGTGTCTTTAGTACCTGCCTGATACATTTCGACAGAGATTTAGGATTCTTGTAGCAGTCCTCCCATCTATGTCACAAAAAGGAACATCCTGCTGATGTTTATTAATGCAGAAGTTATAGGCAGGTTATTTGGCAATGATAGTATTAGACTTCTCAGAAATGACAGCTGACACAAGGTGTACTTACCTCATGTAGCCCAGCTATGAGAAACACCTTTGGACTTGGACGATGGGTCAGCAATGCTTTTAAGTGGCATTAGATATCTTTTAGGGCAGCAGGATAATAAAACATAAGCATAACCCATTTGGTTACTAAACTGGAATTAAATGAGGTGAAAGTAAGATTCCCGGCTTGTTTTTTTCTTGCTGGATAATCAGCATTGTGTTGTCAGTTCAAAAAGGTAATTCCTGAAGTGACCCGAATTCAAACAGCTGGACTGTGTCAGGCGGCATGGCAGGTCACTGGGCACGCCAGCTCGAGAAGTAATGATCATTAACCTGCAATGACCTTTTACATTTATGATCATAAGCGAAGCTGAGTCGGTGCAGACAATGCAAATGGCAGAGTCAGAGCAAAACGATCTGCAGACATTCAAAACCAGTCAGTTGGTCACAAAATGCAAAGTTAGTTGTTGGGGTTTTCGTACTGATGTGCAAGTGTTTTTTATAGCATGCAATGAGGAAGCTAGTGTGCTTCTTTGTACGTGGTTTCTTAGGCAAAGAAACGCGCTTTTCAAACTTTTCAAAAAGGATCTTTGCTTTTCCTTCTCTCATTAAAAGCGGAGAAGACTTCGCAGAGGTGTCAGTGCACAACCAAAGCCGCGGCCCCTCTCCCGGTGCGTGCGGTTCCGAACCGAGCGTGCCCCGGCTCGCTAAGCTGGCAGCAGGCGATGGGCAGTGCACAGCCCGCAGCGAGCAGCCAGCGCTCCGCCGGCCGTCCTTGCTGAGACACACAAGGACCATGGGGGGGCCGTTCGTCTCGTTCCGTCATTTCATGGATTCCCTCAGGAACATTCCTCCGCCTTCCCGTTCTGGGCCTCCTGCCTCCATCCTGCCCCGGCTGCACAAGGCAGTTCCGACGAGAAGGAGCAGTCGGCGCTGCCCCATTCGTCTCCCGTAGACAACCTGCGCAATCGCCAGAGCCCCAGAGGATGCCAGCGGCTCCCGACGCGCCCGCGCCGCGACCCCGGGCCACACGAGAGGAGCTTCCCGGGACTCCTGGGACACCCGGGACCAGGCGACTCACCCCGCAGCCGCGGAACTACAACTCCCAAAAAGCTTGGCGCGCAGGACCCGCGGCCGCCTAGCGANATGTCCGGCCCCGCCTCCGCCCGGCCGCGATTGGCCGGGGCCCGGGTCTGCCCCCGCGCGCCGCGGTCGCCTGGCTCCGCACGGCGCTCGCCGCAATCACAGCGGCCGCGGCGGCGACTCCTCTGCACGGCGCGGTGAGGGCGTCGGGGCCGAGCTGCCCGGGGGCTCCGGCCGGGGGGGAGGAAACGGGGTACGCCTGAGCGAAGGGAGCTGTGAGCGGGGCACGGCCCGCTCCGCTGCCCGGCCGCAGAGGCAGAGGCAGGGGGGAGCGGCCCCGCCGCCTCCCTGGGGAGCGGCCGAGGGTGCCGGTTTCCTTCCCGGGCTCCGAGCGCTGCGAGCTCCCGCCGCTCCGCCCGGCGCCCCGTCTGGCCCTGGGGCTGGCACGCCTGGCCTGTGAACTGTGTTTGATCCCTCCGCTGGAAGAGAGACAGGAGTCAGAGCGGCTCCTTCCGAGGGGCATTGCCCAGGGCTGGCAGAGGAGAGGAGGGGGATCTGGTGGGGGGAAGCAGTGGCAGCAGCTTAGATTTAGTCACCGGTAATCCTTTTTTAATGGGGGAAAAAGGTGGAGTAACTATTTACGGGCTTTCTGCAAAGAGCTGGTGATGCCTGAAAGGTGCTGTGCTGTGGCTGGTTATTTATAGCTGGTAGACAGCTTTGCCGTAACATGAGGTTCTGCTTGGAGGTAGTAGCACCACTAGCTCCCAATTCGGATGGACCCAACACTGTGTTGGGTTGGGGTTGTATTTGGGGGTTAAGATAAATATTATAGCCAAGGTCTGAAATGCTAAGATAAACCATAGTGAAAGACATGCGGAGTGCAGGAATCTTGTGTAATCTCACACAGGAATTTCTGCGTAATAACTTCTCCAGAATTTCGTTCTCTCCGTGCTCCCAACATTTCCATGTTTGCTGAGCAGAAATTCTTACCCTTATCTGACTTATTCTTCTACCCTTATACCCCCCATGCCAAATCAAGCAATGTAACAAAGTTACTCATGCAGTGTTGCAGTATCTGGTTTTTCTTACTAACAGAATGTGATGGCAGAGGCTTTGTACATCTGCAGACAGATAAGAAAGTAAATAGCAGAAGCAGTTTTACTGAAGCCTTGCTTGCTAGATTTGAATCTGGGTTTTTTGAAGTGTGTAGAGAAAAAATCCCCTAAACCAGGTGTATTGGCTTATCACTACTCTAGGAAGGATTTTGGGTTTTTTTACCCTCAGGTAAATCGTGTCATCTCTGCTGCTGAGAAAAGTAAATCTGCAAACAGGAGAATGAACTTTATAAATAAAGTTCTTTTAAGTATTTTAAATACATTTATTTAACATTAAGAATCATTCTGAGTTAACTACAAATTCATGGGTTTTTACAGGGAAAGTGGCTTATACATCTTCAGTAGCTAAACAGAAACATTATACTACAAGTTCTAATCATAGTAAGCCAGTTCATAGAATGGTTACTAGCAGACTTTGTAAAGAAATGTTTTGCAACAGGAACCATAATCTCCTTCAAAATGTACCTTATCAGAATTTATAATGATAAAGATTTTTTTCTTTCTATCACACAAGTGCAGAAAGAAAATGAGAAAATCAGATTTTTTTTTTGTGCGGGGGCCTAATCACAGGTTTAGGTGCTTCTGTTTGTGTAGCAGCGAGCACAGCATGTAGGCAGAACATTGCTGACAGAACTGTGGACATCAGTTTCCTGTGAGGAGGACTGTCACGTATTTTGTAGAAATCAGCATCTAAGTATTACAGTGGCAGGCAGTATGCAAGCACTGTGTGGAGAAAGGAACTGTGTCTTGATTCTGGAATCTGAAAGGCTAGTGGTTGTAAGAAGTGAGCTGTTAAGAAAGACTTCATAGAAAAGCTGTAATGATCATCTGATCAGCTTTAGGCTGTTACTTTTCAATAAGGTTACTGTTAGTGTACTTACTTCTCATGAAAGTAAAATAGAGATACGGTTTCTGTTTATATAGCTCTTGGAGACTGCTTCAGGTATTTGGAGTGCAAGCTACTGAAGTGTCAATATTGCTTTAAAAGCTAGTGGCAAATACTTTGATCAACTCAAACTCCTTTCTTTAGAGTGCTGTCCTTTTCTAAGAGTATTGATCTTAAAGGACTGTTTCCCAAAGGAAAGTTGTGAACTCGGGGAACCGGCAGTTGGCTGGAAAAATTGTTCTAGCAGCAGCCAGCCATTTCCAGATGTGGTTTTCCTTAAGCATCTCTCTCTTATCAAGTCAGAGATGTATGCTAGCTATCTAGTGGGAAGTGGTCAAAGTACCTCTGTCAGGAAAGACTGGTTTTAAGAATTAATTGTTCTGGCAGGAGCCACCTGATTCTGGACAGGCTTTTTCAACAGATTGTGCAAACTGCAGCAGCCTTACCTGCATGTGTACATGGTGGTCTGATGCTGAACCCACTGCGTCTGAGATGGGCCTTTGTCCTGGCATGGTCTCATGGCAAAGTTAATTAACTCTTCTGTCAGAAAGACTAGGCAGAGCTGATCAAATCTTACCATATTTTATGGATCAACCAAAGCTCTAAGATGATCTTGTAGTCAATTTTTAGTTTTTCCACATAGTCTCAATCTGCATGTGATTCAGGACTGATCGCATGTGACGGATCTTCAGAGAAAGGCTTTTTCTGTACCTGAGCTAAGCTGGTCAGCTGAGCTTCTTTCTCTTAATATGACTTGAGGACAAAGCATGTGATGGGGAACTTTCTCTTCTCAGCTGTAGGTCAAGAACTCGTACAACACAACCCTGAATACAGGCTGTTAAATTGCCCACTTGCACTCTGAGGCTTTCTTTAAAACAAGTAGAAATATGTGTGTGTGTGAGTGTATTTGTTTGTTTGATCATCATTTGCTTGTTTATATTTTTATTGGTCTTGGTTTTTTTTTTTTTGTCCTTAAGTAGTAGTTAGAAACAAACTATAAAGACCCATTCCCACTGCACGTGTTTAAACCTGTTTTAAGTGTTGCTTGGAGAACTTTGGGGAGCTGAGCCTTTATTAATTGTGGTTTATTAGTCTGTTGTGGTATGTCTGGGTTTTTTTTTATTTCCTCTGTTCTTTCTGGTGTTAATTTGATTTAATTATAGTATAGGAAAAGGCAGATAAGTGAGATTATATGTCATTAATTAGTGTCAAAGAGGAGGTTCTTTTCTATTCTAAATAATCCATGACAAAATATGTATAATTTGCTAGTACAGTGCAATGTTTCTTGGTGTTTATTTTTTTCTCCTGGGAGTTCTGCATCAGTCACAACTTTTGTCTCAGCAGAGGTGAGAACTGTGAGGACTTAGATACCCTCATACTATCTGGAAGACACTTGAATCCCTCATGGAGGGACTGCCTGAGGGGCTGGTAGCTTAAGTCTCTGCTTTTGATCTGGCCCAGGGTTTTTCAGTTGGGGGGCTGTTTGTGGGCAGAATGCAGTGCTGGTGTGTGGTACATCTGTGGTACATCTGTGCCTGCACAACACAAGCCTGTTCAGAGGTACTGGCTGGGGTCCTGAGAACTGTAGATCCTTGTTAGTATAGTCAGGAACGTGAACTCACCAGGAAAGACAATCCCATCAAACTGCTTCTGGTTGCCTGGTATATCAGTAACTGATAGTGGCAGTGACTCTTCCCATGTGCTGCCTGTCTGTGTGCCAGGACCTCCCTTGAAATTAGCCATCATGTTACATGGCCCAGTGAACGGCTGACGCCAGCTCAGCTTCTACTGATACGCCCTGGATTCTAATGAATGGTATCTTAAAGAGCTGAGCATCACGTGAAAGGTTCTCCAGCAATTGTTTGAACCTTTTCTTTTTTTTTTTTCATGTCAATACATGTTATAGTTGGAGAAATGTTATAAGACAGACACTGAGCTCTGAGGGATCTGTTTGCAAGAAATTCAGCTCAATATTCCAGTAAGTCAAACTCATTTAAGATTTATAAGCAGATTGTCTAAAAGATACTGCTTTTATTTTCTTGCCTAATATTTCAGGAGTTAGATATACCTGAAATTGAATATTGGAATTGAATAGGCTCGTTGGCCTGTGGCATATTCTGGCACTTTGCAAAGGTTCTAAACAGCTTGGTCTGAATCTTAGCTGGGCTGTAGGCAACAAAATAGGCAGTTTTATGGATGTTGTACAAACAGTGCATCTTCAGCACAGTATGTTATTTGTCTTATCATCTGAAGAAGTGACAAGATAGATCAGGCAGAGTTGCCATACAAAGCCCCCTGTCATTGTTTGGTGACAGCAATGACACAACTTTACAATTCCAGCTCAACATGAGGGAGTATAATCACCTAAT
Source organism: Falcunculus frontatus (assembly GCA_013398115.1). Classification (NCBI taxonomy): domain Eukaryota; kingdom Metazoa; phylum Chordata; class Aves; order Passeriformes; genus Falcunculus; species Falcunculus frontatus. Next base: position 3,062,342 of record VZRV01005745.1, on the reverse strand, counting down.
GAAAAATCTACTCATTCCTTCATATCTGCTTGGCTGCTGAAGGAGCTAATAATTCAACAAACCCTAAATTGTTAAATTTCTATGTATTAGTCTTGCTCCAAGTGTCACAGGCAGTGACAGGAGTGGCTTCTTCCTGAAAGATAAGTTTTTGGAAGAAGCAGTTTCATAACAGTTAATGTTGGTTCTGTCTTTTCTATTCTGGGGCTTTTATGTGTGGTAACAGTTTTTCCTATAGGAGCTCATATGATAACATGACTTCCTTTACTTTGTGCTAGCTCCACTAAAAAGGATAAAAAAATCCAACTTGTAAATATGTATATATATAGCATAATATATACTTTTTTTTTTTTTTGTACTACTGCCTGCAAGACTAAATCTTAGTGACCAGTGAACCCATGCTATGTGTTAGGTTGGTATTCTTCACTGAACACAGCTGCTTTGGAGAGGAGCTGGCTGCTTCTCTGTTTCAGCCTTATTTGAGTGGCTGTAGATGGGTGTTCTGACTGGGGTACTGAGGCTGACTTAGATACCGTTTACGTGGGTTAGTGGTAGTTTTGACATTTTGACGTTTTGCGACCGTATTACATGGCTTGGGGGTTTCTAGCTTTTATTCTGGAGCAAGCCATGCTAAAGTAGCCTACTCTGCCTCTTACTACAACACGTCTTTCATACCTAGCAGCAATGATTAACTTCCAGGATCTCTTTTTTGTGAGTAGGTGGGTGTAAAATCCCATCTGTCAGTGCATGAGGAAATGTGTAATCTTTATGTGTGTGCCAGGAGCATGCGGTTCTTCAGGGGAGTTTGCTTTTTGAGTTTCACATTGGAAGCAGCAGACCTGAGACTATGACCAAAAAATTGAATCTGCCTGCCGTCTCCAACCCCAGTTCAAAAAGCAGACCTTAAACCTGTGATTAGATATGGCCAGATAGTTTGCTTGTAGAGCAAATGTCTTATCAGACAATCAAGGTGCTCAGGACATTCACTAGCAAGGACTCTACTTCTAGTCCTCTCAAGAAAGTAGAAAGAGCCATTTCTGCATGGGCTCAAACCTCCCTTCTGCTCAGCTTTTCTAAATTTGACATTCACACGCTCAGATGCAATTCTCTCACTGTGCGCCTTGTGCAAACACTTAACCATTGAGCAAAAGAGGTGAAAATGCTGCTCTTTCATGTGGTACTGGTTCACATTTGCTCTCCACTAGCGTGACAGGTTGCACAAATAGCGTGAGGCTCTCACAGCCTGCACTTCCCCCCAACCCCAACAGTTAGGGCTGTATCTTGTGCAGAACAGTGGCATGGCCTCTTTCCACCCTCTGTGGTGTTGTGGGCACAGAGAGCTTTTGTGACACTCTGACCTTCCATCTCCCCAGAAATTCTCCATGTCTAAGTATCCTACATCACCTGGGATTTGACTCAGTAATAATGGGCTAATTGCCCATTGAGTGGAAACCAGGGAATCACGTAAGCAGAGACCAAGAGAACAGTTTTAATCTGAAAAAGTTTTATCTGTGAAATAATTGGTAGTGAGGCTTGTTTTTTATTTGAGACTTATTCATTGCCAGCTATTATAGAACGAAACAACCAGAGGGAGCTGAACAACTTGGTTGTCCTATTCAGAATTGCTTTCAGTCAGATTTAAAAGCTGACAAAAAACTATTGGAACTAGTAGCAACTTGGTGTTAAAGGAAGATATGACGAGAAATTGTACTGTGGGTTAAATGGTCTGAGAAACAAATCAAAAAACCCCACAAGCAAGAAGAGCTTCTAGTTGTAGTACTACTGATGTTTGTTTTGCATTTGTTTATTGACTGATGTCCTCTCATTTACTTCTCTCAAAATTCTTCATTAGGAAAATTTTCTGCCATTTGTGGAGTAAATAAAGAAGAGAGATGATATTGAAAGCAGTTGTGCTGCTGGGCTGTGCTCTGGGCATCAGCACATTCCCCATGGAAGAACCTGAAGATGGAGGCAAGCACTGGGTGGTGATTGTTGCAGGTTCGAATGGCTGGTACAACTATCGCCACCAGGTAAGGACTGCTGGTTCCACATGCTGATGCTGTCCATGCTCCAGAAAATGCCAGCTCCCAAACTTGCAGTAAGGTGATAGCTGCCTATCACCTGGACTAGTTCAGACCTTCTGTCATTTGAGCAAGTGCTTCTACTTCTAGACTTCCAGGTGTATGTGAAGTTTTCAAAGCAAACAGCAGCAAGATTCACTCAGAACCTGCTCTTAGTTCTTGTTGTTAGCACCCCAGGAGTCCCCTTCCACTGCTTCTTTTACTGTGTGTTGTTTGGTTTTTTTGGGTTTTTTTTGCATACAACTTTTCCCAGTCTCTAACCTCTTGAAAAAGCTGTCATTACAGGAGGAGACGTATTCTTTCTCTAATCACACTTCTGCATCTTGAGAGACCTGTGTCTTTTAGGGTAGATCTCGATTCCTAACTAGGCTAGAGGATCTAACCCCAACTTGCAGTTATACAAATGATATCTAGAGTTAAACCTCGTTCTGAGACACATACGTGTTTCTTTCCATTTGTTTTCCTCTTTTCATTATGCTATGAAAAGCTTCCTTTTTTTCTAGTTAAAAAATCTGTGAAGGCTGCAAATGCACTGTATGTTTTGAGAAGTGGAGAACATGTGGAAGGGGCTTCTTTTTAATGTGAACGAGTTTGCTGAGTGTGTTCAACAGCATCGCCTCAGAATTATGTTGGCACAACAAAGATATGGTGCACCTGAGTGCAGGGAACAAAGCGAGTGGCAGAAACAGGAGGAAAGGGAACCGGAACTTCTGAGTCTGACACTGCTGGGAAAACCGATGTGTTGTGAAATTGTGGACTCAGTGTGGGTGTCACTATGGACTGGATTAAATCCAAGTGACTTAACTCTGATTAAGTTCAAGATTTATAATCAGCAGTCAGGAAACTTCTGCAGCATTTTCCCCTTGGGGAATTGCTGGACAATGCCTTAAACAGATTAATCTATGCTCAAATGCTGTCTTTGCTCTAAACTTGCAACTTGGCTTTCCTGGAGAACATGGTTGATTTAATTCTGGTATATGTATACATTTATATGTTTCTAAATGTTAGAAAAATAGTTTACTATAGTATTGTTGGTTAAATACTATTGTACAAAACCAGCATTTTTAAAACTGAGTAGTATGAAATGTACTGGCTGATTTGCTGAACGCTGGAACTTTTAAAGTATTTATTATTTTTAATGTAACTGCCTGTAAGATATAGAGGGGCTTCATCCTCTTGGGTTGGAGGAACAAATGAGCCTTCTGTGTGTGGGGCACCCTCAGTTTTGTGTGTTTCTCCTCCTTCTCAGCTCACAATCAGTTTGTAACTTCCAGCACAGTGATGAGCTTAAAACTAAATGAATCAGACTGACAATCTTGTTGCATCTGAAGAACAACCTGTTACTGGCAAGTGCTAGCTCAACACTTTGACAAACAGGTTTTAGGGATTTTGCCAGCTCCTTACAGTGTAGATATCACCTGATAATCGTAGTTGAAATATTGTAGCCTTATTATAAACTATTTCTATTTCAAATTAAATCTTAAAGAAGAATTTTAAAGTTGAAATTGGAAAACAGTGATGAAAATACTACTGCTGTACTTAATTACTGCCTGTCTTGGGGTGTCTAAATTTAATTAATGAGTTGTGCTCTTTTTGTTGCTATTGCTGTATAACCAGTCTAGCTGGCTGCCTTCCATTCCAGGAGGAGTTAATACCACAACATTAATTCTTTAAATAAAATTGCAATTTTGAAACTGTGGCTCATGAGAATTCCTTTTCTCATGAGCCATATGAGTTGCCTGGGTACAGTTTTTAGTCTCGCTGTCAGTGAGCCTTCAATGGCAAGTGTTATCTGCCAGGTATGATAAGGTTATGAAGAACACAAAATCCACACTTACATATCTGTGTCCAACAGTGAATGAGTCTTTGGAACATGCCAGTTTCATAGAAGTCTACTGGCTTCTGAGTGTGGTTATGCTTTGCAGACAGGTATTAAGTAATTCCTTTTCAATGTTAGAAAAATGAGAACAGGTTTTCTTTAAATACCTTAATTGTGAAGATAATGTCACTAACAATGCAAGATACCTGCCATGTCAGATTGTTCTCAATTTAAATACTAAAAATCTCTTTATTTTAAACTGCCACTTGCTTCGGGTACATTATTAACATTTGGAAATAAGAAAATTAGAACACCAATAATAATCCTATTAAAGTTACAAAAGCAGCATCATAGAAGAGTCTGTATGAAGGATCCTTCAGAATGAGGCTGGGTTCTTACTGTCCTGTCCTGAGCAAGATGCTGTGCATCTTAACTTGTTATGAAAAATATGAATTCCCACAAGATGCGGCACATCAGCAGCTTGTGCTCTTCTGCCTAGTGGCCTTTTGTGGCCAATCTTCAGGGTCTGGTGGGAGTGAGCATGCATGATAGGATAGTGGCATATGGTGAGACAGACCCAGCAGTTAGTCATGGGAAATCCTCTTCTGTGTGCCATGAAGTTTCATCCAGACAAGGGTGCCTTGAGTATCAAAAAATTGGAGAAATTTCTTCCCAGCAAAACAAACAGAATGATAGGACAGTTATGCAGAGGAGGAAAGATGCTACAGAAATCTGAGGAGTTCTAACAGATTTTTGGAAACCTTATGCAGACTGATCACCATGTCTTTGTGTGTTAGTGTTCCCTACCTTCTAGCATTGGAAGCAAAAACATTTAAAGTAATTAAATTATTTGCTCAAGTCACTTGCAATGGAACTGGGAACAGGACTTGGTCTGTCACTTCTGTGCTTCAGAACACATAGTGAACACACATAGAAACACATGTTATTGTTCAGTAGAATCATACCTGTACTATAAGAAATCAAAGCAGCACTCCAGGATTGCAGGTTTGTGTAATTTTTTGCTTTCCAAGGGAGAAACTGCAGAGGAAAATACATTGTACTCTACTTTACTCCTGCCATCACCTTTCTTCCCTAGAACTTCTCTGACCTAGCCTGTGTACAAGTGGATTTGTAAATGTGTTCCAGTAAGTAGTTATTCAGTGTGGCTTTTTTTTATTACTGGACTCTTTGCTATTCCCTACATGCAAGTGCACTCATAATGTCCCTTTGTAATTTGAGAACTGAGCAGACACATCTCTGGGTTTCAGTTGCTCAGTTCAGCTGTCCAGGGTACAGTCAGTACATGATGTTGCATGTTTGTATTACATTTTTATTTTGTGAGCTTCAGTTGTTTTGCATGCTGCCTCCTTCAACACGGTCAAAACATACTGTATTGTCTGCCACAGTAATTATCTGGTGGTAATATGTGTTCATCTGACTGAGCAACCACAAAAGCAGAAGAAATAGATTACATATTCAAAAATGTCTCATTTCACACATGAAATGCTGTACAGAGCCCAGGAGCAGTAAGTCTGTAAAGACCTTGGAAACACTGAGTTTGCACCTGTAATCTCGAGGAATCTGAAACTCCGTCTAAGACTGGTTATTTAGCTGTCAGTGGTCAGGATCCACTATCAGTGGTACAAACCAAGGATAGAAAAGATAAGGAAAAACCCCACCATTTGCACTTAATATGAGCAAGATTCACACCTTGCAGGCAGTTGCTTCCTCTGTGGTGGCTGAACTGGGACTTCTTCCTCATCAGGATGATTTAAAGTTGTCTTACGCATTTATCTCATCAAGTTCCTAAAATAAATTTTAAGTGTTTTGTATAGCATAGAGCCCAGTGTAATAGGCTTACTATCATTGCAAGGCTAGCTTGTATATTGCTATATGCTTGTGTCTTCTCAGTTCTTTGGTGTTTTTATCCTTACTTTAGTGGTTTTGATTAGAGTTGCTTGGGCTGTGGAAGGGCTATCAGTGTGCTCCTCTCTGCTCCTCAGCAGTTACTCTGACTTCTCTGTAGCAGCTTTTCTATTACCAGACTGGCTGCTGTTCAACAGTACTCCCTCTGTTCCTTGGCAAAGTGGCTCAGCTCTCTACTGCACAAAGAGCTGGATAAAATACCTCTGGAAAGCTTGCATAAGCATAAGGTGGCATAAGTGAGCAAATACAGTACTAAATGCTTTTGTCAGATTTAGAGAATGGCTCAACAAACTAGTTCTTCTTAGGAGAAATAGTCTGGCTCTTCTGTGAGATGGACATACCAGCTAACTCAAATCTAAAGCTGTCTTCACATCAGATCAGAGAGACAGACCTGTGCTTTCTGGATACTCAAAACCACATAGTCTGTGGAAAAGCCTGATGTGAAACAAGAGTCTTACTAAAGATGGAGTGCATACTTGAGAAAAATGCCAGATGGATAAAATCTGGCAAAATTAAAATTAAAAAAATATTAATTTGTATACATGGATCTGGTTTTGGTTGTTGTTTTTAGTCTTATACTCACTGAGCTTTGTGGGTCAGAGACTGTATTTATTCAGTGCTCAAGAAACTACCAGCCAGAGCACTATCCTATTCCAGGACCATCTTAAATTCTCCTGTCTGGTGGGTAACAGACACTAAGGATATCTTGGCTGCATGGCTTCAATTAACATTTCCTCACTGTGCTTACAAAATATAAACTGAACTTACAGGAAACCTTTCCTAAGTACTTGATAGAGTTATAGCTTTGGTCAGATTCACTGATATGTGTTTAAACAAAGGAGTAAGACATGGCTGGCATTTCAGTCATATTCTTCTACCTTGTTTATATATCAGAGTTCATTCTTGTTTAGGCTGTGATATTTCAGCACAGCTGTAGTGGGAATCATGCTGCTTTACGGTGAAGCTGACAGTTCCTTACACATGCCTTTCAGCCATGAACCTAGCAGTCACAAGACAAGGAGTAACCAGTTTCACACAAGTCCAAGCTTTTCCCTTTAAGAACTATTTATGCAAGCTTGTGTCATAAACAACTTGATTTTTCCAAAAATCCTCCAAGTAGTCTGCTTAAAAGCTGTGTCGTTCAAATGTGTAAACAGCTGTGTGGCAGAGGAAAATAGGGATGCGGTGGGGTTTTTTGGTGGTTTTTGGTGTTGTTTTGTTTTTGGGGTTTTTTTTTTTTGGAATTTCCCCCAAATGTCCATTTTGGGAAACAAAATGCCCATCCCAGGAAAACAGGGTAATTCATGTTCTGATCCCCATGCTTTCAAAATCTAGGAGTTAATTATTTAAGCAGATCTTCTGTAGAAATTTGCTGATGTCGTAACTGGTTTAGACTAACCAAGGGGTGAAAGGTCTTAACAGCGTCCATTTTGGAGCTGCCCATAAGGTCAGTTGTGCAGCAGGAGCTGTACAGCTGCACCTTTTCCTATGCTGTGTGGGGCAGCTGCTGCCCTTCCCCGAATCACAGTCACAAAAACATGATTTAGTGACAATTTATCCAGTAAATGTTCATAGCATTCATCTCACATATTACACCAACAGGAATAATACCAATAAGAGATCTGGAACAAGTCTCTTTTAAGTGGTTTACAGGTACAGATATGCCAGAAATATTTCTGAGAGAAACTGGCTCAAATAGCAGTATTTGTGAGGCAATTGCACATCAGCAGGAAATACTCTAGATTAACATATGTCTCCTTACTCTAGCTGCAGACTTTTCTACTCTGGTTTTATAGAGATTTATGGGGTTTTTATGTGTGCACAGGGACCAAGCAGGAGCAATATCAAAGGTGACTAATTAGGTCAGCTAATTCTATGCAATAAACCCCAACTGTTTTCTCAAAACTGTCCTACTTTAGTCAATGGAGTTTTAGCAGGAAAACATGTTTTTGCCGCTCTAGCCTTTGTTGGTGATATCATTATGCTACTAGAAGATACAGTTCCCTTATCAAAAGCTTTAAAAGGCTGGGACAACCTCCAAACAGGCATAAGTTAAGATCGAAGGGAATTGACTGCACTGATCTGTCTTCCTTTACAGTAGGGATTTTACTAATGTGGACTAAGATAGGCCATACTGATCCAACAGTGAATGAACCAGATGGAAGGAGAGGAAACAAAAAAAGTTGATAATATGCATTTACAAAGTTTAATTAATTTTGGGTACTTGGCATCAGTTAAAAACACCTCTAAAGTCCCTACTGACCAGACAAGTCAGTGGGAGCACAGACACTTGCTGATTGAATATGGTGATACCGTATCAGTGTATGTATGCCTAAGCATTTCCGTGTGTTGCCAGCCTATAAAAGTTCCTGTCAGCATCACAGAGGTGTGTGATATCTTGAGAGTGAGAAGAGATTTAAGATCTACTCATCAATCAGTGTAGAGAAGCCCTGATTAGTGTTTCCTTCTCCTTCTGCTTGGGGTGCTTGCGAAAATCAAATACATGCTTGGTCAAACCTGTGCTCTTCTGTTTCATATTTTATGCAATACCTTCCTAACTGTTTAACCTCAATGTTTTGACTTGCTGAGGCAGCAGCTGGTATAATGACATATAAGGAAATGGAAAACTAACTGGGAGATTGTCTGGGATAGGTGGAAGAGAACATAGGCTGACTTGCAAAGTAGGAAATGGAACTGATTTAGTAAGAACAGTTCAATGTTCGGGGTTAGTCATATGAAGAGATTTTACTGTGGGACAGTTCATTAACAATGAATGTGCTTCACCCTTCCCAGAATCTTGTACAACTGTCTTCTCTTTTCAGTTTCACCTGCACTTAGAAGACCACGGATTATAAAGTTACAGTATTTTACAGTGTCCTTTCGGTCACACTAATCAAAATCACTAATACTCCGTAGTGATCTGAACAGACATTGGTCCACTTAAACCACTTCAGTTTGGTTTCCAAATTAGCAAATTAGATTAGTTCAACGAAAGTAAGCTTTAAAGCTTGCTTCTTGCCTGCATTTGGAGTGTGTGTTTGTTAGATGAGATCTCTTCCGTTAAACCTGCACAGCTTTTTCTAGCATGTGGTGGGTTGTAGTTCTCAACTTCAGGAATGATTGTTAATGTCCCATTAGGGCATTCAGAGACTGCAAGTTTTAAAGAAGAGAATCATTTGGGCTGGGGTTACTAAGTTAGCATTTGATAGAGGTCTGCATTTACTGTAATATCACTCTAATGAGTATTGTTATTTCTGCATCACGGGAAGATGATTCTGTAAAGAAAATATGCTTATTCATATCCTGTACAAATCAGGAAAAGAGCCTGAATAGAAATTCTGCAATTCTGTTTTCCGCTGAAATCTGTTGTACCCTGAAGTTGTTGCTCTGCAGAGTAAGAAATACATAATTAAAAATAAAATATTCCTTAACCCAAATTCTCATCTCATAGTAAAGCAAGATTTAATAAAATTTTTGCAGAGACGAGGTTGTCCTTGACTTAAGCAAGTACTGTTTACCAGTCTTCAATGCCCAGTCATGCAGGCTTGGTGCAGAACTAAGTGAAACTGGTGGAAATTCAACTCTTTTCTTCTGCTTGGCACACTTTGGATTTATCTGTCATTACAGAAGGTTTTTATTTTGATTTTCTCACACAACGCAGAATGTTGCTGAGAGCTTCATGTTAAATTTTGTTATCTCTACCAACTCAGAAGTGACTTCTGGTGTCTGTTTATATAAGAAATCAAAATAGGTAATGAGGGAGAGATATTAATCATAGTCTCTATTATTAATGCAACTGCTCCTCATTAGGGAAAGACAATGAGCTCTGGTTTAACCTGTGTGTTTCAGCTCTCTAGCAACCCTCGGTCTTTTATATTGGAATGCAATTTCTTTTGGACAATAGCCTGCTCTTAGGTCTGAGAAGTTTTTTTTCTTCTGGTCTCAAAGGTAAAATTTCTGTTAAGGCTAGTAATGAATATTTGCTTAATTTCAGGCAGATGTGTGCCATGCGTACCAGATTGTACACCGAAATGGAATTCCAGATGAGCAGATCATTGTCATGATGTATGATGACATTGCTGATAATGAGGAGTAAGTGATGAATGTACACTGGTCACAAACTGTATGGTTACTACAAACATGCCACAGTCACCAGTGTGTTTTGAATTTGTAGTAGTTTTGAAAGAAAAGCCTTTAAAACCACCTGTGATATGCATAGAGACGTTTCATCCATCAGCACAATAATGCTCCTTTGAAAAGTGTTCATGAGCTTTCTCAGCCGTAGTCCACAGCTCAGCATCAGCTCTGGCACTGAGGACTGCAGAGCTTTGTAGTTATGAGAGTAAGGGATCTTAACTCCCAGGCATAATAGTGTGCAGCAGATAAATAACCTAAACTCATGAGCACAGGGGAGCTCTGTGTATGACTTGCAGAGCTTTTTTGCAAGGATATTATCAGATTAATTCCCAGCATGTACATTCAATGAAGATGGGTACAGGTCCCATTCTGGGTGACTGTCTAGAGCATATCATTGCTTTCTGTATGAAACAGTTTATTTATACAGCCTCTAATTCCGAAACAACTTCCCCCAAAATCAGCAGACTTTACGGGCACAGCAGCACTGGGAGTGAAGTGTTAAGGAGAATAAAGGCAAGACTGCAAGGAGAGAGATGATAGGGACCATCCACCTACATCTTCAGGTTAATTGACGGGATCTGAGGTAGAATACTTGAATGTACTCTGAGGGTAAGGACACCTGAGACAAGCATATGTAACTGACTGAAGTGCAAAGCTCTTTGTATTCTGAGATCACTCAATGACATGGTGCAAGTTCCCATACTCTCAGGCAAGCTGTCTCCTAGTTGTTCTATGGTCATTGTAGGGCACATGGCTAATTATTCCTATTTATGTTCTATTTACCTTTCAGAAATCCAACAAAAGGCATTGTCATCAATAGACCTAATGGCTCAGATGTGTATGCTGGGGTGCCCAAGGACTATACAAAGGAGGTAGGAACAGAACCACTTTCCCCGGGGAAGGTTCAGCGTTATCCAGTGTCTGAATAAATTCTTTTGGCCCGTAGCTTACACTCTAAAGTGCATGTAGTATAAAGCATCAAGTTTATTCACCTGCATGGTTTGGCATGAAGTTTGGTGTTCATAAGATGAATATAAACAATAGATTCTTTGAAGGGAAGCATAGGTTGTAAAAGTGAACCTTTACACTGTTTCCATTCTGACACTTGGAATAAAAGGAAGCAAGGTCTTGGATTTGTAAATGTTGTAACTCAGTCTGAAAAACAGCTATGTAAACCTAATTGTTTCATTAAATCAGTACAGTAATCCAGTCACTCAGTGATTTCATGGTTCAGCAGCCAGGTGAGTCATTAGATAAAGATGGATTGAAAAGGATGGCCAGCTAAATTTGCCATCCATGCATGGATTCTGACTTTCAGAAGCCATCTTTCTAAATTAAGATTTTTGTTGTTGTTTTTATGATGAGATCTAACTTTAGTCTTCTCAAATCCTTAGGATGTTACTCCAAAGAATTTTCTTGCTGTTCTCAGAGGAGATGGGGAAGCAGTGAAGGGGGTGGGATCAGGAAAAGTATTGAAAAGGTAAGAGAAGTTTAATTTAGAAAATAATTGCCTGTGTAGTTGTAAATTGACACTGATTTCAACAAAAGAATAGGGTAAATTAGAGCAACTTGAGAATCCAGCAAAATTATTGATGGCAATTCTAGGTCCTTCACATTACAAATACAGTGGTTCTAGTTTCTTAAACTGTGCATCACAAGGAACCAACTGCTGATATTGGCCTGATACGGAGTCCGGTATAGGTTAAAGTATAAAAGTTCTAGAGGACAGTATCAACTGTATTAAGGTATTTGTTATTTAGACTACTGTCTTTTGCAAGAATAGCTATTCAAAGAGAGTGTTGCTAAGCTTTGGAGACCTCTGGAAATGGTTTTCTAAGGCTTGTCTTAATGTACATGAACAGTTTTATGAATCAGCTGAAGACTTAGACTCAGGTCAGACTTAGCAGTCAGTGGCAGAGGCACTGAGAGGCACAGCTCATCTGCTGGAAGGATTGCATGTCTAATCTCAGCCTTGGTTTTTGTAGCACATGTACAGTTATTGAGACTGAATATAAACCATAATTCCATTCCTAATGAAATGGAATTATGGTTTATAATTAACGCAAAAAAAATCTTTGTGACTGAAAAAGTAATACGAGCAATTAAACTTGTAAGTGATATATTATGCTTAAATTATTTGTAAACTAAGTTACACAAATGATTCTAAGTTTGGCAGTATTCTAATATGTGAAGAATAATAAATTATAGATTGGCTAAGTGGAATGTAAGATTTATAATTAACAGTAGGTTATGAAGGCTTATATAATTTAGATGATTCAAGAATGTAGTTAATATATTTGAGGGCCTAATAAGATGTCTTCTTGGAAGGATACTTGGTGTCAGTTATTCATCTTGCTTCTGTAGAGTTTGAGATGTGAAAGTATGATGCCTGCTTACTAAGATGTACTATATTTCTGACTGTTGGTAAAGAGCTATATCATATTATATTTTTCTATGTACAGGAATTACTGTAAAACCTTTAAGAATTTAAATTTGACCATTTGGAAGGACTAGCCTTATTAAAGAAAAACTGTGAAGTCTGTCTTCATCTGACAGTTGATTTTAGAGGCATAGCAATGAAACAGAGCAGAAGAATCCCACCCCGGCACTGAGGAGAGCAATAAAAAAGAAAGAGCAGGACAATAGTCAAATAAGTTATTACTCTGAATTGTTTAAACTTCATCCTTAAAAGCTGAGGTTCAAAATTATATATGCAACACATATAGGCAAAAAGTTATTAAATTACTGCACATTACCAGATTGTGCTCTTCTAGTATCTGGAATGAGTCAAGAGGTGACTATAAAGCAATTTTTGTTTAAAAAAATGTACTTCTGAACACACCTCACCTGTGAAAGCTTAATGTTCCAATTCAGATAAGGGAGTAGCTATGCAGAGGGCCAAAGTCTCCAAATGTACCCAGGAAGACAACTTGAACCCACAAATAAAAGTCCTAGTTGTTTACATTCCACCTTGGTCAAATTTTTTGCACTTAGGATCAAGAGCTGGAACCTGAAAAGTAACACTCAGCCCTTCTTTATTAGGCTGTGTTTGAATTTTCAAGTGGCCTGACTTTTGCTATTGGGTGGGACAAGAGCTCAATTATCCTTTCCCCAGGAGGCTTCCAGATGGACTTCCAGGTGGTGCCTCAAACCAGCAGGTTGTTGGCCAGACAGAAGGCTGGACAATGTTCCCTTGAGCTGCTGCAGTTTTACCTGTTTGCTGTGAAGAAAGAGCAAAAGCAAATAAAGATTTCTGGACTCTGGTACAGAGGAACAGAGGAGGGCCTGGACACTCCTGCTGATCTTCTTACACGTTTTATATTTAATTGTCCCTGAATACAGTTTAAAAGGAAAATTCCTTTGCGGATCTGGCTATTAGGGCAAGACCTTTCTATCACCCAAACATGATCTTGTTTGATTTCTATCACCCAAACATGTTTTTGTTTGATTTAGACAGGAATCAGACTGAACAGCAAATTGTACTACACAGATGTGAGGGTGTCAAAGCCTGTCAGCATTCAGTGCTCAACTGACTGCAGAGCCACTGGTGCAAGTGCCAGTCTGGCCCTATAGGTGTGCGTGTACATGCATCAGTTCCTCACAGAGTTGTAGGCTGACACTGCTTTGTGATCTGTATGGCTGATGATGGCCATAGTAGTACTTACACTATACCTAAGGGTCTTAGCAAAGACATTTTTATGATTGATCCCTGTGTTATTGATGCCTTGGTATAACTTAGGTATAAAAGCATTCCTTTTTTACCAGACTTATACAAAAGCCCACAGTATAACAAATTCTTCAGATAGCCATTAAAAACCAATTGTGTTTCCACCATACCTTACATAACAGCCCCTGTCTCACAATTAGTTTACAGTTTGGGACATGAAGTATGATTGCCATATTCCCCGTGCTTGAGGACTAGCCTATATCCCTGTTTTCATTCCTTTTGTGAGCACTCATCTCCTCTAATAAGGGTCCAAAATAATACACTTGGGAGAAAAAAATATTACCAAGAGGAGGAGGTGCTTCAGCTCTGTTATTTTCAGATACTGACATGTCTTGGCACCAAGAAGCAGATGATTGTTGTTGTAATAAAAGTTAGGTTGGAGTAGTTAAAAAGACTTTATTTGCAATTGTTTCATTACAGTGGTCCCAAGGATCATGTGTTTGTTTATTTCACTGACCATGGAGCTCCAGGACTTCTGGCTTTTCCTGATGATGATGTAAGCATTTTGGGAATAACGTAAAACCCATCATTTTAGTGACATACTAAAAGAATAACTAATAAATGTAAAACATGAGAATATTTAGTGCACCACTATATTGAGGGGAGAGGCGGAAAAAGAGTAATATTCTTCTCATCATTGCATTTTGGATTTTTTCCAGTTAGAATCTCTAACATTCAGATGAAGCTTAAGTTATGTCATTCCATATTTCACTGAACTTTGGTGGTCCAAGCAGATTGTTTCACATAGGTATGACTTGGCTTTCTGGTGTACCATGTATATCCTCTGGGACCAGTACTCGTCTTTTCCAGAGTGGTAAAAACTAGAATGTTATACTTCAGAAGGGCAAAAGGACTGGATAAATTTATTGGGGAAGTAGTGTACATATTCACAACAGTTAGTATTTATTCTTAAGTGAATTGTGTGTCTGTTGAACGTAAGTGGTTTTAAGACAAGCCTTCTTATTTTACAGCTTCACGTGAAGGACTTGAATAAGACTATTTGGTACATGTATCATCACAAGAAATACCGGAAGGTAAACAAGCATACCAGAAGTTCTGAAATTAAAGGAGCAGCTGGTCTGGAAGAGAGCAATGTCTTCAATTTGAGCGTTGTTCAAAGCAGGAAGAATCTGTTACATGCAGTTAAATTTGCATTAGGATTTTGCACTTAAAAGGATTGATCTGCTCCAAATTTTGTCTTTCCATATTTAGTTTACTTGTTTTTGCAGTCAGTGTTGAGATGTAGTATAACTGCTGTTTGCTAATGCTGCATATTCTGACTAGAAAAACAACATCCCTAACTGCTGCACCCCCGTAATCTGTACCTGACTCTTTCTTCCTATGCTTTGTTCACTTCAGACTGTGCTGTTACTACAGGAAGTTTGTATATACCTCATGTTTTTCTTACAGTTACTTACATAGTTTAAAAGACTCTACCTTTTGTCAGAAAATTCTGTGCATTCATTTCGTCACATGTACTGTTAAGCAGAAAAGTTAGTATTTGGAACATTTTACGAGTGCTTTTTTTAAGCAGCTCTTTGTGGCAATGTGTGCTATGGCTGGCTGTGTTTAGGAATACACAGATGTCATCAGTTCCAGAGATACTACATTCAATACTGACACATTGCTGTACCTATGGAGTGGCTGTATATTTGAGCTGTGCTTTGTACATCAGGCAGTAGATCCCTGTGGATTCTGTAGAGATTAATAACACCTTGTCATTATGATTCTTTCCCCTTTCCACGTAGTTTGAGTCCCAAAAATTAAAAACTGTCTTTTATTTTGTAGCATTGTGCATAGCTTTTGTTTCAGGAATAGCAGTACAGGCCATCTAGGTACAGCTGAAAAGCACCAAACAACTTTTCTTCATTTCCTCATGTAATTTCTTATGGTCTCTAATTTATTTTTTTATTTTATAGATGGTGTTCTACATCGAAGCATGTGAATCTGGATCTATGATGAATCATTTGGCTGATAATATCAATGGTGAGCAATCAGTTAACTTAGTGGACTTAAATATCACAACTTGTCACAGACCTAAACAAGTATTGCCTGTGACAAGAATGGGTTTAAGGCACGTTTATGTAGAATTTTAACGGAGCACAGGAAAGCAATACTTTCCATTTACAGGAAGTTCCTTTTAATAGAGTCTTACAAAAGACTGAAAAGGCTTTCAGTTTCTTGGAAATGAGAAGTTGAAAAAGTGTTTTTCAGGAACCAGGTGGTTACCCTTGGCCTGATAGCAGTTAAGTTATACAGACATTTCTTAGCCTCAGCACTGCTAACAGCAGGTGTGAAGTTCCTGCTCTCAGTTTCACTGAGTAGTAAAGCAGTTGTGAGACACCACTGACAGGCAATTTTGCTGCACATTTGCACAAGAACCCAGGATGTGGAACTCAGATTTTTCAGGGTTTCCAGGCTCTCTGCTGCAGAGCTGGAAGCTCAGCCTTGATTAGGGTGAGGAATCACAGCCTTTTGAAACACCTGTTCCATGGCTGGGAGACAAGTGCTCGCTCTTGTGGTTTTGAAGATGTGATTGCAGAGAAGGCCAGCCATGTGCCTGTCTGTGGCATCCTGGGTGTTTGGCCCTGGGTGTGCTGCCTGACACCCACCAAGATTTCTTACAAACAGCTTTTCTTTTTTTACAGAAGGTTTCGTGTTGACGATTGTTCAAGACAAATGCTCGGTATTTTTCAAAGTTTGTTCTATCAGAAATTTCCAGTCTGAGGACTCTGGTTTTACAACCAGCTCTGCCACAGACTTGCAAAGGCAGAAAATTGACAATTTATGTATTAGAGTACAAAGTTGTCTTTGGCAGCTTTCACTGATGAGCTAAGTTTAGCTGGTTACTTAGTAAGCATTTTGAAGGGTGCTAAGAGAAGCATTTTACTGCACAGACAAGATTCAAGTTTTTTTTTTTTTTTACTTTTGAGCTTTAGGTACATTCTGAGTAGAAACAACACAATAGCTCTGTAAAATCATGTGGAACACTTTTACTTTGAAATTTGGTTTTTCCTTCAGTTACACAGCCATGCTATGTATTGACTTTGGCAAAAAGCCGAAATAGCTTTTGTCTTGATACTTGTAAAAATGTGTTTACAGTATTTCTGTGTTAGAGTTGACTTACTGGGAACACTGCTTGGGGCAGACGTTTTAGGTTTATTTTTCTTTTCTCTCAGTGTAGAGCATTATCCAACAAAGTATATTAGAAGGTGGCATTATCTGGAAGAAAGTACGATTTTTGGGGCATTCACTTCAAGTTTGGAGAAAAGTTTTCATTATTGTAATAAAGAAAATGAATGTACAGATAGTTGTTAGTGCACAGTGCTCTCAGGCAGTTCTTGAATAGTAGATTTTTCCCTCAGGCATTCTTTTTAAACACCCCAGACCACATTCGGCAGCAAAGAAGAAGCTCTTAAAACAGCACTGAAGGTGATTGAACAGAATGATTAACAGGCTTCTTTCCTTCCTGCTATTTAGAAGTAAATGATTGAAAAGCAAAATACTTAGACAAATATATCATGTGCACCTAAGTATTAAATCATGGAGGGGGGAGGGGAGATTAAAAAAAAAAAAAGAAGATAAAAAACCCTTACTATTTGTATTACAGTTTATGCAACAACAGCTGCTAATCCCAAAGAGTCATCTTATGCATGTTACTATGATGATGAAAGGCAGACTTATCTTGGGGACTGGTACAGTGTGAATTGGATGGAAGATTCAGATATGGTAAGTTACTTAAACGAATTTTCTTCATTTTCATGTATGAAAAAGATCATTAGGCTTTTTAAACATAGCTCTTTTACAGGATTTGTGAAAATATTTGGCTTTATGTGAGACCAAAATCAACAAATTAAGTTGTAAAAGTATTTATCTACTACTCAGACCCATATATATAATCTTTATTTATTTGGGCCACTGAATTTACTTCCAGTACCAACTTCAGAAATATTCTTGTCTTTTGTTATTTATAAGATAGAAAATAATCTAACTTCTAGGTCCAAATTCACATAATCTTTATTTGCTAATCTGAGACCACATCTCCCAATGTGTTAAACAAATTGGGCACTTAAGTAAGTAGTATGTCTGCTTCAGGGGCCCTTAAATACTGAACTGTGGCTAACCCACTTGTTAGTATAATGGAGAACAGTATTAATGAAACAAATCTGGGATTTGTATGCTAGTCCACTCCCTTCTTGCCCATTTGCTGGGAGATTAGGAGATTAAGAAAAGCAATATGAGAATAAGCTGTTAAATCTTCTTTTCAGTTTTTACTTTCATGTCTTTCAAAGGTTGTATAGCTCTTGACCTATACTTCTTTCTACCCACTGGTAGCTAAGACAATTTTCAGCTTCACTTGCATTTTTAGAATAGCTGAGTTTAAGTATCTTTGACCTCATGGAAATTTCTTTGTGCAGGAGGATCTAAGAAAAGAAACACTCCACAAGCAGTTTCAGCTGGTGAAGAAACGCACCAACACCAGCCATGTGATGCAGTATGGAAACAGAGTATGTATTTGAGAGGGCTTCCTGCTCCAATATATCTTCAAGCCTTTCAAACCCTATACTTCATGCCTTAAACCAAACAAACCCAAACAAAAAACAGCTGTAAACTGGCAGTTTGATTTAGTCATTTTTAGTAATGAGCTGTTTCTCTTAGAAGACCTCTTAGCATTTAAGAGATGGTGATCCTGATGCTATGGGAAATCAGCCTTGCATATGCTTTAATCCAAGAAATCAGGGTACAAGTTGTCCTCCAAGCTCTGCCAGTGATTTGACACTTCAGTAAAGTATAAGAAAGGTATTTACCACTTCCAGGCATATTATAAAAATTAGTGAAATGTTAAAAAGTACAATGATCCCTCAGATGGGAAGAACTAAGAGGTGATACAACGTTTGTAATAGTCCCATTATGCAACAGATTAAATACTTGTTAAAAGTAACATGCAGTTATGTAACTTTTTCCTCCCACTGAGTTTTGGAAATAAAAGTACCCTGATTTTTGGCAGCCTTTACCTCATTGTATTAAAAACCCCAGCATGTGCATACATACAGACACACACACACACCTACAACCCTGTGATCTCCTTTATTTTTTCTAATAAAATAAGTTTAGAGAGTTAGGTTTGCGTGGCAGATAAAGACAGAACTACCTATTGAGGGTGATTGACAGTTTCCATCTGCTTACTTTTTATCCTTCAGAGCATCTCCTCCATGAAAGTGATGCAGTTTCAGGGCACGGGGAAGAAAGCTACGCCCATTTCTCTGCCGCCTGTAGAACACTATGACCTGACACCTAGTCCTGATGTGCCCTTTGCAATCATGAAACGAAAGCTGATGGCTACCAATGACATTTCTGAGGCTAAGAAGATTGCTGCAGAGATGAAAGCATACCTGGAGGTAAAAAAAGAAAAATTGCTCATCAGGCCAGATTAATTTCCATCCTAAGCAATGGCAGAAGTAAAATCCCTGAAAGTCAACAAAATTACTCTTCAGACGGTAACCTCTAGCTCATGGTTTACTCTTCCTTTAAAATGCAGGGATCTGTTCCACAAGGCACATTCAGTAATGGTTATTTAGGCAAAGGTAAGCAAATGCACAAGTCAGTCTCACAGCTTTTATTGACAGGAAATTCTTCATCTCCATCCATAGGGATTCTTTTGGGGAAGACTTAATCTCTGGTGTTAGAGAAACTTTTCTCTCAGTAGAACTGAAACCTTCCAAATCAAATAGCTCCTGCAGAATGGAAGTCAGTATTGGTGGTGGTGGTGCTTTCTTTCCCTGGCTGACACTAGAAGGACAGTAAGTGATTTTGGGTTCTGGGAATCTTGACTTTCTGTCAGTTTTCATTTGAGTGTTAAGAGACAAGTCCAAGAGACTGTGCTAAAAATAAATGGCAAAATTTGGTTCCCTAAAGAGGTCAAAAGTTAAAGGAGGTTTAAAGAAAGAGAAATTTCATTCAAAGTCTTTAAATTAGATTTAGAAAAAGCATGTTTTAAGCTCTCTTTGTTTTATGTGTAGGTGAAGGAATTTATCCAAGAATCCATGCGGAAGATAGTTAATGTAGTAACAGGATCAACAGAACAGACCAAGCAGATTCTGTCAGACAGATTGACCATCAGCAATTATGACTGTTACCAGTCAGCGGTGAACCACTTCAAAGCTCATTGCTTCAACTGGCACCTACCTGTGGTAAGTCACTCGTTAGATATAACCTGATAAACAGGCCAGAACAACTAGCACAGTCATAGGCACATCTGCAAAAATTAGCTTTTATTAAAAAGCTACCTTGGGGCAGTCATACAGATTAGTTTTGGAGGAAGGGTAAGTAATACTTTTGGAAGCAGGAAACCACTTCTACTACACCTTTAGGTAAGCAAGAAGTTTACTGAAAACAACCCAAAAAATAATCTAATTTTTACTAGTTAGTGCTGTTGCTTCCATCAGTTCCCTCCCCAGAAATCCCAATGTTAAAAAAGTCATTTTGTGTTTCTGCTTGAAACATCTCTACTGACAAAACAGAAACACAAGCAGCACCACTCTGAATTAATACTCTTGGTGCATTGAGATTTCTGTATTTTGATAGAGTATTATGCTTAATTCCTTGCAGTTGCCTCGCTGCCATTTCCGCGGTCTTGCTGAATTCTTAAGAACCACTTTTTAGTTTAGGGGCTTTATTTCTGTTTGCTCTTCCTGGGATCCCAGTTGAGGATCACATCCTGTTGTTAGACTGTTTAGGTAAGAATAAGACAGTCCTGATGTCCGGCAGGATAGCCTTTTCAGTGGATTTTTTGTTTTGTTTTGTTTTGTGGGATTTTAAGAATGTAATGGGTTAGATGGTCTTGCCTACGAGGCCAGCGTGCAAGAGCAAAGTGAGCAAAACAGAGATCGATTTAGCCCGGTACTAGATCATCAATTGAATACCTTGAATACTAATAGCATCTCTAAATTATTTCCACCATTTAGTCTGGATAAACAATACCTGCTTTTCATCACTGAAACTATTAACAATGTTTGTTTATTTCAGTATGAGTATGCACTGAGACAGCTGTATGCCTTGGTCAACCTTTGTGAAGGAGGATACCCCATTGACAGGTAATGAGGTTCCCAGATACACCCTGTAGTTTTAACTGTGGCTAAAAGAACAAAAGCTAATAGGCAGATAAAGCTTAATCCTCAAAGCTTCTCACTTGTTCTGCTCTTGTTATCATTTTGTCAGTAAATCACTCCAAAGTTAGAAATGTTTATTTTGACAAACATCATTGTTAGTTCCCTCCCACTCATAATGATCCGTGTCCCCATAACCCTTTAATTTCCATACTGAGCCTCAGGGGAAATGACAGCCAGTCAGAGGATCCCACTGCACCACACATCAAACAAAACAGCATGACTGGTGCAAGGGCGTTGCCCTGTAACTCCTGTATGAGCTTACACTGAAGCCATGTTGGGAACTGCTGTGTTTCCTGTCCTACCCCCTCAGCTGCTAGCTCAGAACACCACAGCACTGCTGGGTTCTGGTGATGAAAGGGAATATGGTGCTAGGTCCTTCATGTGTGTGGTAGGAAAGCAGGGAAGTAATGGTCCAGGCTGACCCTTGTGGTGGTGCAGTAGAGCCAAGGGCAGCATGGTGTTGGAATTCTGTCTTAGGAGTTTGTGGTAGGGGCTGGGATCCCAGCTTGTGAGTCATGCAAGAGGAGGAAAATGGGGAGAAGAAAGCAGAAGGATAGGGAATGTGAGGATAGACTGGTAGTTCAGACAGTGTGCCCTTGCAACTCAGAAGGTGAAGAACTGCTGCCCCCACTCCTGGTGGCAGCCCACTGCAGTCAGTTTGGGAAATAGTTTGAGAGCAGAGTACCTGAAAAGTTACTCATCATTGTTGTTCTCTGTTGCAGAATATCCCTGGCCATTAATCAAGTGTGCCTTGGGTATTGATGGAAACAACAGTCCCGAATATAACCCTTACTACAAGTGATAACTCTTCATAGCTGTCATAATCCAGACTTTACGTGCATGCAACCTGGAGAGAGTCAGCCACTGTACTGGAACTGTGCTGGGAGCTGAGGCACCAGACCACGAGCAGTGCAGCACTTGCCAGTGCTCTCCCCTGCATCCCCACCTGCTGACAGCCTGCTGCTTTGGGAGAGGCATTTTGACAGACCACCTGGAGCTTTCAAGATGGATAATTTTTTCAAAGCACAATGCTCTTAAGAATCTCTGGATGAACACTACAGGCCACCTATGTGATTGCTAAATCCATTCTAAATCTAAACATTGAGTCATTAATTCTGGATTTTTTTAAATACTCTTGCTAATTCTTTAAAAACAAAAGTTAATGAATTCTATTACAGTGACTAATTTGCAGTTTGGTTGAAGAGTTAGGAAACCAAAGCTTGTTCTTTAAGCTTTAATTCCTTAACAGTTTAAAGAAGTGAGTTGCATTTGAGAGCTATTTGATGTGGACAGCACAGTTAAATGTTGAACAGTAAAAATCTTTGTGAGTAGAAAGCACTGCTTTCCAAAGAAAAACAGGCATATCTAATGCTGTAAATTTAGCACCAGTATGCTGCAATTAATTGTGTATACTCACAAACCTGTGGGAAGTCATATAGTACAGGAATTGCCTGTGAATAAAAATAAAGTTGACAGTTTCATCTACCCACAGTGCAATAGTGTTGGACATGTTGTGTCTTGAAAATGAAGGAGAGCTAATTAATTCTATGATATGCATTACAATGTTAATCTGTCCCTGTAAGACTTTCATAAGGCAGATCATCTCAAAAAAACCCACTCTACGTAACCAACAAAACCCAAAACAAACCCCAAAATTCCAGCCTAAAAGCAACAACAAATATGTAAAGCCCCAAATCACACTTGAAGGTGCCACTCCTTAGAGGTGACTCAGTAAAGGACAAGCACGGCAAAATTAGAGGTTGTAAGGTGATCCACAAAACTTTCAGGTTATCCACACCTTTTTACAGGTGGAGACAGGATACAGAAATATTTCATAGTTATTTTCAAAAAGTGTGTTAAAATACGCAAAATTACCTCATCTCCACATGAAAAGAATGAACTTTGTCAAAAACTGAACCAACATCACCAGGATGGAGAGAGTTCTGCATAGCTCCACACAGAGGAGAGGGATTGTAGAGGTGTAGCTGCTACTTTTATATAAAAAAGAGCTAGGTAAAGCCAGAAGCATGACCAGCTGCGTGAACACTGCTGAGAGAGAGATTGATCGCAGAGAACAGCTAGTGTCAGGATGAATGGAAAAGGTAAAACTCTGGAATTAGGCTTTACTGAATTAATAAATAGAAGTTTGCACCTTGGGGGTTGTTGAAAGTTCAGATATGTGCTGCTCTTGAGCTGCTGCTTGTTTCTTCTCAGCTGTAAAGCTGGTGGTTTTTTAGCAGAAATCTAAAAATAAGAGTATGAAATTTGTGACTCCCTGAACGTGTTGCAGTTGTTTCCCCAATGGCAGGAGGAAGGGCTGGCCCCACAGACAGCTTTTAGTCAGTCTGGCTGCTATCATGAAAGAGCATACCAAGAGCTCCCAAACTGTTGGAAAGAACAGGAGAAATTACTCTTTCAAAGCCCTGTTTGAATGTAAACATTCAGTCTGCTGTTTTACTCATCTCTGCTTTCAGAGTTGTTCTCTGCCCTAGAAATCCAGGCTGCTTCTCAAGCACTTAGCATCATCAATTCATAGGTTTAACATTTTTTTCACCCTTTATAAATGCCCATTTTCTCCTGAAGTATTCAGAAGAGGCTTTTGTTCTTTTGGATTTTCATATGTAGAATGCAGAGGTTAAAAAAGGGGCCTCCAGTTCCTCATAGATGGTGTCACTTTATGCCCAAGAGTGTCCAGCTGTACTAAGCAGACCTCAAAAAGTAATCTTCAGATGAGAAATCAGCTGCTAGCACATGTTTTTATTTTCACAATTCACTGACATCCAGGTGGCACTTGTTATCATCATGTGCCCTGGCCCTCCTGCAGACCCTTGTAGCCCTGAGGATGCAAGGCCGAAACATGAGAGTGGAATTTTGTTCTGCTTTCCTCTTGCCAGTGATTTACGAAGCTTCACCGTCCTAAGTGGCATTGTTACCCCTTCCCTCAGGTATGTTGCAAACTGAAAGACAGACAGTGAAGATGTCACTGCACCCACAATGCTGTCTGAGATGGAGCAGGTTCTCATCCATGCCCTGAATTTTCAGTTCATATCCAGAGGCCCGTTTCCTTTCCAGTCACTCAGGGAACAGCCCCACAGAAGAAAAAACCAGTACCCTTCACCTGCACTGTTCAATACATTTGTTTTAAGGCCTCCAAATAGCATCACACAGGCTTAGTGCCTGAATGGCAGGCTGTTTATTTTGTGATGGTAATAGAATCTAATGAGAAAATAATTTTAGGATTGTGCAAGGTCAGTCTTACGCCAGAGTACCTTGTGGTATATTGGGGAAGTACAGACACCCTCGCTCTTCCTGCAGGCATGTAGTTGCTCAGCCTATCATTCCTAGAATGCTGGGATGCTGGAATGTAAACTGTGGAAAACTGTCAGGTTTCCAGCAAACTGTCACCACCAGGCAAAACAGGGCAAAGTTGAGGCTATGTTATTTACAAAAATAGCAGAAGAGTTGCATATATCCGTAGCCCCTGGGAAGAGTGTCATTCATCACAGCCAAGGTTTCATATCCTCTTTCTTCTCCTTGTTGCTAGGAAGGGAGTCCAAGGCTCTTTTCCCACCCATGTGCCAAATCCGCTGTGTGTTTCTACCCAACGTCCTGCTGCACAGAGCAGTTCACTGCCTTTCCTTGGCGAGAACCTAGAGGGCAGGTCCATGATCAGCCTCCACAGTACACTGTGTGCTGGATACTTCTGCATAATGCAAACTTAAATGGACACAGCTTTGTTCGGAGCATGGGCAACCACCCTCCCTTCACTACCAGCAATAAAGCAGAAAGCAGCTCACCTGAGTTGGAGATAATGCACTTTTTTAGAGATTCCAGTAAGCAGTATTGTTTTAGCTCTCTTCAAAACAAGTTGTGTCTTGTCTCTTCAGGACAGCTTAAGGTAAGTGCTGAGCAGCCGTGCCTATCTCAGGGCGGGAGGCTGAAGGCCTCTCATTTCTTGTGCTCAGCCTCTGCCTGTGAGAACAGGGCTGGAGGGGCAACAGAGGGAAAGGAAGCTTAAGCTAAAGTGCTGACTTAAAGCAGCGTTTTGCGCCAAGAGCTTGAGCAGTTCTGAATCAGAGGCTGTTTCCTTACTAGGGGCACGATACCCCAAAAGACGCAGAAGACAACAGAAGTCCTACAATTCTGTAAGCCTTGCACCCCAGGCAGAGCTGCCCAGTATCCCACAGTAGCAGCACCCATCCAAGGAGGGATGCTGGTGGGACAGGCAGGGCCTGCACAGCAGCTGGATTGGAGGAAACCATTTTTCACAGTGTAAGGGGTTGAAATGCTGGACTAGGGCCCCAGGAAGTCTGTATGATCCTGGAGACTGCAGCACTGAAAGGATGGGGCTTCAAACAACCTTGAGAGGCAGCCCCACTTGAGCAGCGATAGGACTGGTGACCCCCAAGAGTCCCTGCCAGCCTCAATCACTCTACAAGTTCATAGTAAAAAGCCAGTCTTGTGCCAGGTTTCAAAGTACAGTTGGTGAATGGAGCATGAGGAGGCCCAAAAGCTCTTGAATTCAGCATGGAAAATGCCTTTGATCTCAATGGCTTTTATTTTAGGATAAACTTGACCTGCCAGTGTAATTCTTTCAGTGAATTATTGACAGATTGTGTCACTGGGTGCAAACTGGCATTAAATCATCTCTGTGCATGCAGTGGCCACACAGGCTGGTTGTTTCTCTGCAGAAGTTGCCAGGTTCAGCAGGTCTCCCTGTTCCTCTCTCTCACACTGGGATCCTTTCCTTGTGAGTCAATGAGTGATCATTGCACAACGTTTCTCTGAAAATGAGTGTTTGAAGAGGCCTTGGCCAGATTGCACAACCCTACTTGGTCAAAACCTCCTGAAACACTCCTGTCTGCTGAGGGCTCACATGAGAGCCAGCATGAGTCACAGTGTGACCATCTTGACTAACCAGGGGAGGCCACAGATCACCAGGCAGGGCTGCTTCCTCCTCTCCTGGGCTGTAGCATGAAGAAACTCCATGGCAAAGCCAATGCATAAAATCACATGGAGCATTTAAAAATGCCCATTTCATTTCCGTATTTGACTGCTTTTTCTCACACCATCCAAAATGTCAGATACCTGCCCAAAGCAGTGCAGGATCCTGGGCACCAAGGTCCAGAGGAAGGGACATGCTGAACTGCTCCAGCAATCTCCATGCTGGAGAATCAGCACTTTGCCAGGGTCACCAAAACAACAGCATGTTTGTTGCAGACAGGCTGTTTCTGCATGACCCTGGTGCAGGCAGAGCCTGAGTGCCACCACTGAGCTGTGAAGTTGGTGAGCCAGCATCCTTCTCAGTCCTGGGTCATCCAAAACACCATCATATGGGTCATCTCCCAGCTTATGTTCCCTGACAAGGGACAGCTGTGGCCATGTCACCCCCATACCTCAGATATGTGTGTTTAGTGAAATGTTGCTGGTGGTTTTTAGGATGGGACCAAACAGGCCAGTTGCTCCACAGCCTCTGAGCAAGCTCCGCTCTGCACTGAGCCCAACACAGGGATTTCCTTCCAGGCAGCTTGCAGCCAGGCACAGTAATTTGCATTACTGTCAATAACCTCTGGGTTCAGGAGAGCCATGGCAACTCTTGCAAATCAAATCAGAGCTTTGCAGTTGTTATGCCAGAGGAAAATGCTGCATGTGCAATTTGAGAACCTTTGTAAAAACCCACATAAATTCAAAGGTTCAAGGCACTCCTTGCATTCAAAAACTGGAATCTGCAGGTCTGATTTTGGGTCTAGACATTGGTAAATTTAGGTCTGAGCCCATTTGGATTGCAGTGATTTAGCACTGTTTCCACAGGCTCCACTGACCAGCTCTATATCCTGTACTTTTCCCTAGCCCCAAGGTCCAGCTCGTGACTCAGATGTCCCAGGATGCTGTGAGGTGCTGGAGTGCTTAATTTCATCAATCAGTTGCTTGACCCTGGCTGGTGCAAAGTCCAATTGCTCTGCAGAAATATCCAGCAGAATATCAGTCCTAGCTTCTTTCGTTCAGTGTTTCTACTTTAACCTCTTACCCATCAGATTACTTTTAGGCTTATTGACTGTGAATGTTACAGTAGAATGATAACCTGATCAGGCCAAGGATCAGGGGTCCATCAGGGAAAGCCCCAGTCCTGGACATCCAGCACCTCCCTGGGAATGAGGACAGGCTGAGGGCAGGCAGAGCAGGGGAGCTGGAGACCAGTCCTGCTGCAGCATCACTGGGGCAGGGGCAGATAGCCCTGGGAGGCTGAAGTGGGGTCCTGGGCCATGGGCGGGGTGGGGAGGCACTGGGGAGGCACTGGAGACAGCCACACCTGTGAGTGCCCTTGGGGCCCTGAGACCAGCATCACCTCCCAGATCAGTACTAGAAACCTGTGTCTCAGGTTTAGCCCCGGCATCCCAAGTGCCGCCCTGAGAGCAACACAGGCTCCCAGCAGGAGCACACTGCCCCGCAGGAGGGCGATGGCAGCATGAGGGAAGGGTTCAGCTCTGGCATCCTGCAGACGTGCTGCCCAGAGGCCAGGCAGAGGTGCCAACAGCTGCACACAGCAGAAATAACCATGAATTTGGAGTCAGCTGTGGTGTCACGCACTGCAAGCTCTGCACATTATATCCTCAAAACCAAGATTGCTGTTGTTCACTGTTCCTCATTCTTGGTTGTTGTCCCTTCCCAACAAGATGTGCACGCAGCCCACGCTGGCAGATGCATAGCACTGGTTTGCTATCTGTATGCAGATTTGGCTACAGCTGGGGGACATAGACATGACATTTATTTCAAGCCCCAGAGACTGAGACAGTGACCAGCTACACATGTAACACCCTTTTATCCTTGGAGCTTCAGAAATAAGGCAGAGACCTTGGGCAACTTGGCCCAAGGTGCCCTAAATCTCTTTTGAATGTTACTGGGAGGGAACAATAGCAAGTTTGAGCAAAATGCAGAGTAAAATACCTTTTCTTTGTTATCACAGCTTTGCTAGGCCTGATTCCAAGCTGGTGTAGCTGCAGTGGAGGTTACTGGCCCCCTGCATACAGACAAGCCAGTATTTTGTGTTCGCAGTCAGAATCTTGCCTGTATGAAGGCACCCAGACATACACCTGTCTTGCAATTAAGGCTCCTGCTTCCATTATCCAATCCTGAAAAATTGTTTTCAAATTTATTGAAATGCTTTTTTCCATTGATTCAGTATCTTCTGTGGGAATTTATTTGTTACGGGAAATTTAAGTCTGCAATGACTGAATGATTAAAAGCACACACAAAAAGGACAATTAGAAAGTTCTGTCTGCAACAGACTGAATTTATTAAATTTATAACCTGGTGGGAATTATAGGTAGGGTAACACCTGTGAAAATGACAGCCGTGTAAAAAGGGATTGGTATTTAATTCTAACTCCTTTTGACTTTCAAATTTTAATCTGGTTTGATACACCAGGCAAATTATCAAGTTCTTTACAAAGGCTTATTTTAAAATAATTGCACTGTATCACACATTGAAATAAATATACAATTAACCAGACACTATCAAACAACCAATGTGAATAAAACTGCTGTACATGTAAAACTGATGGTGAAGACTTTCAATCTTTAGGAAAAATACATTAATGAAATGCCTATGCTACCTGATTTCAGTGACAAATAGATAGATGGCAGAAAACATACTCTTAGTGAAAGTATGGGGTCATCTTGCATTGTTTGTAATTATGTGGATTTCAAAGGCAAAGACATGTTGTTGACAGCAAGACAGAGATGGAGTTCTGCTACAGGTGGCAACCCTATGCCACTGAATACATGAGACAAGACGCAGTTTATTCAAACTGTGTGAACAGATACTGTAAGGCACAAACACAGTCTTACCTCCAAACAGATTGAGGTGTGTGCAGACCTTTCAAAGGCCCTGTGAACAGACGTGATTCACACCTGCCATCATTTATTATAAAGTATATGTCCACCTTTTTGCAAGATCTCTGGATTTTCTCTACTGTTCATTTATATTCTGCAGTGTCAGCTGGTTGCAACTGAGAGGTTCTGAGGCTTGATACTTCAAGTTTTCCAGAGGATGAATGTTCTCCTGAATGCTCCTTTTACTTCTGCAAATGACCTCTGCCAAGAAATGCCGTGTGTTCAGACACCATCTACAATTAGACCATCTGCCCTTTGTTGAAGGCCACACTCCAGAGAACTTCTGAGGTCTGCAGACACCGGAGGATCTCACAAGGTAAATTATCCAGCTCTTCCAGGATGACAGCAAATACAGAAAAAAAGCAGCACGGCCCTTAGGAAAAGTCTGACTCTTTGACAATTGGAACTGGTGGGGTTTTATGGTCTATCGGTTTATAAATAAAATGAAAATCTTTCTTGGTTTCGCTCTTCAGCAGGGAGGCTTTGATATGGTGAGGAAGGGCACCTTTGTCCAGCTGCAGCCACTGATCATCAACATGAACAAAGAGTCCGTAGTCCTTGGGCTGGGACACTTCAAACTTCTCAGCACACTGCTGGCTCAGCTGCTCAGCTGTGGTGTCGTGACGGGAAGCAAGCGTCCTTGATTGACCACTGATTTCCAGAAAGGAGATACAAATGAAGTCCTGAAGAGAAACATGAGGAGAGACCTTGCAATTAACACAGTAACCTAGGCCTGAAGGAGGTAAAATTCAGTCACAAATCTCTAGCTGCCTAGAGCTCCCAAATATCCTCCAGTCATTCTCCAATGTCCTTGTTATTCTCTCCTTTCTTCCCTCTGACAGGCTCTGAATCAGCACATACTTAAACAAGAACTTTACTAAATAATTAGCACCATAAAGACACGGAAGTTAAAGCACTTTTTTCTGATTTTAGTGAATATTTTTAGAGAACGATCTGCAATGGTTCATTCTCCCACCTTTTTACAGCTCCTGAAGAAAGGGTTTGCAGAGAAGTGACAGACAAGAATAACAGTCCACAAATGTCAGAGATCTGGCCTGAAAACCTCCTGTTTCCCAGAAAGAGGATAGGGCTGGCAGTGTGGTGACATTGCAACTTCACAATAACCCAAACAGCATCTTGAGAGTGTGGCCTCTGAACTTCCTTCCATCAGTAAGGAAATAGCAGACGTTATGCTGAGAAGGCTGATTTACTTGTATCCTGTTTCAGGCAGTAACAACTGTTGTGACAACTTTCATCGTGCCAAACACATAAGGAACAGAATCTAGAGAGCTTTTGGTCTCAGTGGAACCTGTGTATTTAATTTGCATCTGTGAACTTCAAAACAAATCCCTAACATTTTGTTCAGAAAATAATGAGGTTCCCCAGCAGAAGTGAAATTTCCAAATTCGTGGACTATGGGCTTCCAAACTGCATTTAAGGAGTGTCACTGCAGTTGACTAAGGCAGGCAGAAGGATGGGCAGAGGCCTGCTGAACATATCAGCAAGCTGTTTAGTTCTGCCAGAATGGGCTTTCATGTCTCTGGTACTATCCCTCATTCAAAGGGACGGGAAATGGCCCTTCAGCTGTTGGAGGTGGTGGGAATCTTCTGGGGAAATGTGTCCTTTGTTTGCTCAGCTACTATGGTCCATGCTAGGTACTTCTATGAGCTACTGCCAGAGCAGCACTCAGGGCTGGATGGGTATTTGCTGTATCTCAACCACCATTTACAGTTTCTGAGATCATCAGGGACTGGTTTGACTGCAATGTGAGAAATCTGTTCAACTCCGTGCTTTCACACAGCTACACGGACTACTCTCCACCACAGGAGACTTTCCCCTGGCTTTCCACTCGGCATGCACAATTTTCAGTTCTGCACTGTGAAGGCGCTACAGAACCTGAGATGTGGCCTTTGCTGCCTCCCCGTGGGTGACAATTTGATAACAGGACATGGGGCTGGCAGGACATCCTGCCTGCCTGGACCTGCACCCAGCCTCACCGCAGCTGGATGTCCAGAGCACCCGTCCGTCCTGGGACCCTCTCCCACTGGTGCATGCAGAGATCTTTGCCAGGCCACGCACAGCATGGGCTTCAAAACTAACCAGACCTTGGTGGGTCTTTCCCGCTGCTGGGCAGGCTCTGAAAGATGCTTGACAGACTGGCTCTTGGGATGTCTCAGATCCTCCTACAGCTTTACGCCATCTAGAAGCAGCCCTGCATAGCCTGCTGACATCTCAATGTAGCCCATGATTTCTCCAGGCATTAAGGCAGATGGATAAGAAGGGCTCCTGAGTCCCCACCACAGCTCCCACATGCAAAGGCTCCTAGCACACCTCCTTTGAGAATGAACAACAAAATCACTCTGCAGTCATATTTAAAACTACAACATTATGAGGGTACTTCAAGATTTCAAAATGTATTTTGTAAGAAGTATGTATTTCAAATGTGGTGGGGTTTTTTAAGATCTAGAAATCTTGCCCCAGAGGTACTCTTCTTTTTAATAGTCATTTCAATTAATTTTGTTTTAAAGTAATTACCATATTAAACATTTCTAAGTATGGAGAAAGAAAGCAGGCTTTTTCCCTAGAATATGCCAGCTACCTGCACTGACGAGCGGGAAGCCCGGGCCTTGTTCAGTGTTCTCCGTCGCTCCCACCGGTGGATGGAGTCCTGAACCTCCACACTCAGCTGCCGTGTGACAGTGACTTTGTCATAGTTCTTGATATGCTCCAGGACCCCGTAGGTGG
The DNA here is from genome assembly GCA_013398115.1 of Falcunculus frontatus. Lineage (NCBI taxonomy): Eukaryota > Metazoa > Chordata > Aves > Passeriformes > Falcunculus > Falcunculus frontatus. Next base: position 3,030,849 of record VZRV01005745.1, on the reverse strand, counting down.
TGGTTAAATAATAGGAGCCTGCAAAAGGTGAAAGTCTTGTATGAACATCACACCTGCATGGGCCATTTGGTCCCACTCCCACCCTGCCTGCTGATGCCCACACAGGGGCAGCTGTCTGACCCTTGCACTGCCTGTGCCTCGCTGGAGGGAGTGCAGGGGCCACTGATGTTAACCAAATGAAGGACTCCTAATAACTAGTGTCCTCCAGCCCCTCCTGCTCCAAATCAGTGTTGCTGCCCAGACTACTGAGGTTGTAGATGTCCTGCGAAGAAACACAGGCTGAAAGGAAAGAGATACAAAAGCTGCTTTCACAAACAAGCCCAAGCCACAGATGTTTATTCTTTGGGCCATGCCATCTTTTTGTTGTGTTTGACAGGGCTCATGCAAGGGGTCTGTAACTCGGGCTCCTGAGCAGTCCCCACTGACGCCTGAAGAGGATACCTGGAAACAGAGACTAGACAGGAGTAAGGGAATAAAGGTGATATTTATTTGAAAGGCCTTCAAAGGTACACCCGGGGGCGCCCAGAGGCTACTTCCAAAATGGACCCCAAGATGGACAACAAGTCACGAGTTCTTCACACTTTTATAGGTTTGGTCCATTTGCATATCAGCATAAATCAGCATAAATTAAAACTTTAGCTACTGATGTAAGTTCTCTAAGCTCAGCCCCCCTTCTCCAAGATGTTGGTTTACACAGTTCTGGGCCCAGCACAGCTTAGGTGTCCTTGGACAGCAAACCTAGAGACTTTGTTATGTCTGTCTTAACATAAGAGAGCAGCAGCAGCAGACTGTAAGACAATTCAGAGTTTTACAGTAGACAATACAGAATATCAAAGCTAAACCTCAAGGCATCACCACAATGCAGGGAAATAGAAACAATCGCAGAGTACTGCAGGAGAAGCACAAGGCCTGGATCCATCCCCACGGCTCCAGCTACACTACTGGAATATTTGGACCCCGGGTCTCCTGTGGGCTCAACACTGTTGAGGGATGTCTCAGACCTGCAGGAGGAAGTCACCCTCTGTTCCCTCCATTCTCTATTGACTACACAGGCCGCCCAGGGGTTCATCTGTAATTTCTGGGCTGTTCAGAGTTGCAGGATAAATCTTGGTAAAGCAGAGAAACAGGATAAAGTGGCAAAAGTCCTTTTCCCTCAGAATCTCCCTGGCTGATGTGGCATTGCTTGCAGCGGGAAATAAATAACCAACTGCAGCCACAGGGTGGCAGCTGGGCCACGATAAAAACCGGCCTCATGCACAGAGGTGCAGCTAAGCCCCGGCAAGGACAGAGATGCCGCTCTGGTCGCAGGGCAGTCCCGAGGCAGGCCTGATGAAGTGCTCGTTTCCCAGCTCCTGCCCTCGGCTGGGAAGCGGGCGGCTCGGGCTGCGGCAGAGTCAGGCCGCGGAGCTGTCGAGCAGCAGCGCAGCGTCTCGGGGCGGCGGGGACACCCCCTGCTCCGGCCCCAGCATCCCGGTGCCTGGCAAACGGGGACGACTGACAATTGCCCGGGGGTGCCTGTTTTGACGGAGTTTCACACCAATTGCAGTGCCTCTGGGTGGCACTCGCACATCACCCAACCCTCACGGCAGCCCGCGGCTCCCGCTGGTTCCCCAGGCGCTGGTGGGCCCACGGTCATCGTGGCTGGCATCAGGGAGGCAAAGTTAGCGCTTGATTTAAGAGCAGTGTTTTTAGAGCACCATTAAAGTTTGGTGTAGGAGAGGAGGGGAGAGACCAAGACGCTGCCGTTTCATTTCACTGTGCTCTGGGGGATCGATGAGGAGTGTCCTACAGTCACGAAGGTTTGTGCCCAAAACATTCTCATTTTTCTTTACTGTCTCTCACAAAGAGATGCTGAGAATAGACTAAGAAGCCTAAAGTGCCGCTTTTCTCCTCTTAAGTATAGTTACTACCCTCCTTTGCCTGTCATTCAATACTTCTCCTCTTCTGGCTGAGTCATAGGTAGCTGTGATGGGACCCAGGATGGGGTGTATCCCTTCCCTCAGAATCCAGGAAGGAAGATCTCTGAGTCCCTCACAACAGGAATTCATCACAACTTTTTGAAGAATTAAGTGTTTGCCCACTTCCAGTTTTATTTCCATCCAGTTGTTCCCTATAATCTGTCCTTGCCTTTTCCCCAGCAGTCAGCATCACCATTGCTATTAAACAAATTCAAAGTATATTTTTCATTTGGAGGCAAAATTTAAGTGATTTTGTATATTGAGCTATGCAATTTCACTGTTTTCTCACTTCTGCTTTGCTTTTTTTCCCTTTAATTTCTGTACCTGAATCACCTTTTGCTATTCAACTTTGAAAGGCCTTACTCAAGTTAACTTTTGACAGTTCTAAACTTCGCGATATCAGAGCTGTCTTCACTGAGATGTTCTTTTTTTTCCCATTCCTCATATCTGAAGTTACTCCCAGTGTGCTTTCTGATGTGATTATTCAGTCAGTTTGATCTGGAACTCCCTCACAAAATTTTCCCTTTCGACTGGAGTGCCCATTTCACACAGTCTTTGCATCTTTGAGCTAAGAGAACTTCCAGCCAGCTTTGCTTCCAATATCCTGAGCTCCCCAATCCAGATGACTTCAGTAACCAGCCTGGAAATGTGCCTCTTTGAAATGAAGAACCTGTGTGCAGTCACCAAAAGAAGCTTGGTTGTGTCCACAAAATGCTGTGCTTCAGCTAACTTTTTTTTCTGCTAAGAATTCTTCTTAGCAGAAAAACTAGCCTGTGCAGAAACACCTTACTGTAGTCTAGATTAGTAGCAATACACTGGTACTGTATTGCTACTAATTATTCTATTAGTACTTACATTTGTCCCACTCTGCGCTGTGCTGGGATGACGTGCTTAGTTTCGGACTTATATCCCCATTTAATATAAATAAAATTAGTCTGCTGTTGTTCATCCAGGACTCCTTTCTAAACCTCAGTATTTACCAAAGCAAAGTCTAAAATAGACCCCATTTTATTGGTTTAGTGACTACTTGGTGATAAATGATCTGTGTTCCTAATTCAGAGTGTGTAATTGGTAACTGTCACCTAGGAAGCATGTGTTTTCCAAGCTATACCTAAAGAAACTAGAGGGCCACAGTTCCCTGGGGTATTTACCTCTCTAATAAAAGAGGTCTTTAGTCACTTCCAAACTCAATATTCCTCTCTAACCTAACTTTATTTTCTCTGTCTCTCTGTGATGCTCAGTCAGAGAACATTGTCAGAGGGTTCACTCAAATTTAGGAGTAGAGTGACCATGAGAATGATGTATGGCCTCAGGCATACAATGCAGTTTAAGAAATGTGCTCTTTTTTCATTGAAATAGATAAAAGTATCTGCACAATTGTTTGCAGCAGCTGTTTAATTTTAGCAAAGACCTTCCAGCTCTTCAGTCTTTGGGCCAAGGAACACAAGATGTCTCTGTTTAGGTTGCTAATCCAGTACCTCAGTTATCACTTATGACGAGTCCCTGCCTTTCTAACTTGTGTCTTAAGGCACTGCACTGCTAAAAGGAGTTAAAGTCTTCGGCAATAATTTTAGAGCTTCAGATTTGAAAAGATTGGCCAAAGCATTATCCACAAAATCTAGCCAGAGCCCTGCTGCCCCACTTTCACAAACACTGAATAGAGACAAATAATAATTTCCAAAGTGACTATCCCATGAGCAAACTCTGTGCTCTTACCTTCTCCTAGCTGCAGAGCAGGGTCCATGAGCTCCATCATATACTCCACATTCAGAAGGACTTCAGTCAAATTGCTGCGGGCCAACACATACATGAGCACAGGGAGGAAGTCATCTGCACCACAGGGCTTCCCTGAGCAAAGAGAAACACAGTGTCATCCCAATAACACCACAAAACCCTGTTCCCACACAACAGTGTCATGTTCTCAAACAGCGAGTCCTTTGTAGACCTTGGCTTACATTATCTGAAGAGTTAAAGCTCAAAAGCACCAGCAAAGAAAAAATGGTGAAAACTGAAGGTTAGATCACTTTGAAAAGTAAGTAAACTTTCTTCAAGCACAAAATAGGATCTTATAAACTAACTGGAGAAATATAAATGTAACTTCATTGATCACAGGCAAGTGGCAATTTTTGAAGAGTGCAAAGGCTTCCAGCTTGTCCCTCTGATTTGATACTAACCTCAAGACTGCAGTTAAGGTTGGCAATATTAGTAGGGAAGTTGTCTACATGCATTAGGAGTATGTATTCTCTTAGGCTTACTCTATGTGTGGGACTAAAAACCAGAAAATAGAATTTGAGACAGTGGGTTCAGGACCGAGGACTTCTGTGTTTATGTCCCTTCAGAAGGCAAAACATCTCTCTACATGTTCCTAATTAAAACAATCTCCCATGAGCTAGAATCTAAGAGGAATCATCTTTCTAACCATGGTCTAGCTAAGAAAACAGAAAGATTTTCACTGGACTTAAAACTAGTTTTTGAAATTGGTGTGCAGCAGCTGCTCAATATTTCCTGTGCTTAAAACATTCATATCAACTAAGTTAACAAAGTGATCTAATATGCAATCTGTAAGAGCTCTTTGGGATCTCTGAGGACAAAAAAAGAGCATGCTAACAGTCACCATTATAAATAATTACTACTTAAAATAGAATCCAAACTGAAGCTTCCCTGCATAAACCACAAAGAACACAAGGGTAACTTTTCTCATTTGAAAGATGCTTTCACTTTCAACCAATATGTCATAAATTCATCTTGGAAAACCCACAATAGCAAGTTTCTTACCAGACCTATCTTCCCAACATTCAGAGTTGATCTGACCTAATCTGCTTTCAGTCTGAATGTCTTTCCTCAGACTGTGGGGAGTTTTTTCTCACCTGTGCACTTGGATATGTTGGTTTCATGGGCTATGTATGTCTTGAGACTGCTTGTGTCACCTCAAGGAATCAAAGCTATCCTTGATGTAGTTTTGGTGAAAATATGCTCTAGCCATTTTTGGCCCATAGCACACATGCTCTTCCATGGTAGGGCATACACTCCTATTTCTCAAATGTTCCCACTGACTTATTTCAAATATTTGCCATGAGTCAGATTTCTTTTTTTGTCATTCATAGCTGACGCAGATTCTCCACTGGCAAAGAAAGATATTCTTCTGAAGCCTCAAATAAACATGAGCTTAGCCCCTGATTAAAAAAAAAAAAAAAGCTTGGCTTTGAAATAAACCCAGTAATACATCTAGTGAACAGAGAGTTGATCCAGTTAAAACAAAGTGTTAGAGAATGAGAGATCATAGGGCTATAATTCAGTCTGTTTCTAACAGAGCCCACACACGCCATAACACAGACAATTTATTTAATGAAAGCTGGATTAACGCATTCAATTCTGATTGCTTTGTTATGGCTGCCTTTAGTTAAAAGACACAGCCTTAGGTATTCAACAAAACTATAAATGGACTCCATTGTTCCATTAACATCTGGATGGACTTTTTTTTGTCTGCTGTTCCCTTGGCTTATATCTCTGTGAAAGCTTTAGCTCTGTGAAAGGTCCAATTCATTCCTGTCATATACATTACCTTAATACAAGCAGATTAGTATTACAGCTATTTAATATTTTCCAGGAAGGAAAAAAGATGACAAAACTGAGACACGAAAATGTAACAGAAAAACTTTACAGCAAAAAGCCCTATTCTCCTTTTGCTCCAAGTACACCAGAGACCAACAGAGTTAGTTATGTATAGAACTAGTATAAAGGAATACAAAATACCAAAGATTTGTTATGCTCATTTTTCCCTTCATTCAAAACTTCTTCTTTATGATCTAGTAGTTACTGACCAGTGGCATGGGTAGAATGATTCTAGTTTTCTGAAGGCCAAGGAAACTAGTGCAGCACCAATAGCAGAATTTCCCCTACTACTTCTCTTTCATGACTACTTCATGTCGTGTCTGATAGGGCATCCAAGAAAGTTGCTACTTCACAATATAAATTCCTATTCTCTGGAGAAGAAAACCCTGGGGTGTTTGCTTGTTAGTTGGTTGGTTGGTGTTTTTTTAAATGTCACCAAAATAGATCATAAACAGAGAACAGACTGACCGACTACTGCAGAGTGGAAACAGCAGCTTGGGACTAAACAATTCCATGTCCCCATTCATCAACTTCTGGTGTCAACAGAAGTGAAAGTTAGAGGACAGTTCTCAAGAATGCCTACAGAATTTCCCTGTTTCTTTCTTGTTGTCTGAGAAGTGGTTGTACATACAACCAGGCATGGAGTCAAGCATTTCTCATGCTGTCTATCTCATTTCTATAAGCTGATTTAGCTGCTCTGCCCTCCAGTCCTTGGTATAAACTTTTCTCAACTTTAAGACTTCATAGAAATATTATTGGACTCCCAACTGTTTATATGTCTTAAATATGAAAATCTGATATCAGTTTCTTTTTGAGAAATAAATGCTGAGCAGGGATGTCTGACTGAAATAATGAAAAGAGCACATGCTCCATGTGCTGTATGCTCACAACCTGCATAAATTACTAGACACCACCTTAATCCACCTGTGGTTATACGATACCCAATTTTAAATACCAACATCCATAGCAAAAGCTGAAGTCAGCAGGAGCAGAATGTGTACACAAGAAAAAAGCAAAGCTAATCACCAATGATCTAGTTCTGACTCCATGTGTTGCCACAAACCTCCAATGTGGCCAAGGGCGGGTCAGGCACGGTACATCGCACCTTGTGGGCATTGCAATAGCATCTCTCCACTAACTGCACATAGAGCCAAGGAAAAGTGCCTGAGAGGGCAGGACTCTGAATCGCCCCTGTTCTCCTGGCTCCTGCAGGAACAGGGACTAGCTTTGGCATATACAGCCATCAGTCCAAGCATGGCCCTGAGGTGCTCTGTATCTCAGTCCATTCGTGGGGGTAGTAGGTGCTGTCAGAAACTCCAATATGACCAGAAGCAGGAGTCTACAAAGATAGATGAAATAACGCCTGTGACCCAAGATACCTGAGAGGTTTCTTCAGCACTGTATAATGCATTTGCTTCTTGTGCCGTGAAAGGCACCAGGGCACTAACCAGTGTCCGTCTGGAAGCTGCAGCAGGGGTATTCTCTGCAGGCTGCTGCCTCCTCAGCTCTACTTTCAAGCTGGGCCTGAGCCAAATTCCTAGACCTATGTGGTCTCTCATAGAGGGGTATTTTTGCAGCTGACAGAGTTAAATCTAGCTCTGACCCTGCCACTGCTCTCAGTGACAGTGAGACTGAATTTGCCTATTCAAGGTGGTGGTGTCCTACTCCAGATATGACTTGCTTGCTTTATTTCTCCTTCTCCCCTGCGGGGTCAGGAAACATTTATTTCATAAATATCTCTAAGAAGCTTAAAATAAGCCTTCTCTTCTGCCACAAACTCATCCTATTATGTTTATAGCAAAGCAAATACAATGTCAGCTCCTGGCTGGGATGCAGCACTTGAATAGATGAGTATTAATTAAATACATGATTTAAAGCAACTGGAATTCTGCCCAAGCCTCCATAAAGAAATTACAGCCTATTTTAACACATTCATGCATTTCTTTTCTTTCTGTACATATTCTGAAAACCAGCAAACAGGGGTGATGCCCTGCACCTTACTCTAGTATTTCACAAATACTAGCTTGATGTCTAGAAGCAGATCTCCACAAAATATGAATCTTAGGCTCAGTCTGTAGCGGGAAACCTGGGAAACCTGAAAGATTAACTGGGATTTGTTCAAGATCATAAGAAAAGGTTGTGGCTTTCCTTCCACATACTAGCATATTGCTGTCTTTTGCCTATCCCATACTACTTTCAGCAAGGTTTTATTTGTGATATAGTGAATTAAGTGAGTTAATAGATGCAGACAGCATGAATCCGCTTCAAAAATGTATGGTTTAGAGATCAGAGGAATTTGTTCCCTGTGAAAAATTTGAACTGGGTCTTTGATTCAAATGTAGAAATTGTGCTAGACAGCAGAAAACACAGAATCTCTAGTCCATCAATCTTCATTTAAAATAACTTAAATACAAATATTCTCCTCCGAAAGATATCAAAGTAAACATGTTTTGTATAGCTTGATTTTCCTTCTCAGAAGTGAGATATGATAACAAGCAGTGTAATGAGATTGCTCTAACAGCTTCAGGAGCTTCTAGCATGGGTTCTACATTGGCTGCTGAAGTATTGGAGTTCAGTTTCCTTTCCACAAGCTCAGCTATCCCACTGAAGACACAGCTTTGCTTTCGTCAACTGCAGAGACTCATAGGAGTGCAGCAGGGCAGCTAATGTCTGACTGTTCAGTTCTGTAGGGGTGACAAACTTCATTCTAAAAGCTAAGGGAGAGAAATATTCCGATGGAATACATGGCCTATCTGTCCTCTTTTTCCAAAAGCAGACTATGCACATTAGCCATGTAAAACTACCCAACAGAAATTATTAAATCAGATGATTTGGTCACCTAGCGAATTCCATCACTAGTACAAACGATAGTTTTGAACTATATACTCCAGCTGCCTGTGCAGTTCAAAGATAGTCCAAAAATGAAGCTTCATAATCTTATGTAGTTCACAAGTTAGAAATGTTTCAGTAAGAAAATTGTACCTCCATTCTTCTTGAATCTCCTTTGAAAGCAGTCTGCCCATCTTTCCAACTTCCAACCTGAACTTAGAGTTTTCCATCCCTGATCTACCTCATTCATGGTCTGACCAAATATGGCCTGTTTGTCTCACAGTTTTTCTTCACAAACCAATGCCTATTGCTGCTTTGTTTTTCCATCAGTTCTCTTCCACAGTGGCAGCTCCTAGGCAGCAGAAGGCTGAGTGACCCAGGCACACCACTGCCAGTACACATCACACACATTGCAGATTTGCATCGTTTCTTCTCACTCTACAGGTGTCACTTGTGCTTTTGATGAAAAGCAGAGGTTCTCATTCTACCCATATCACACAGCATACATTTAATCTTTTATCTGAATAAAGGTATTTCTGGAAGGTACATAATAAGGGGTTTTTTCTACATAACATTACAATGTTTCTATATAAATTAGCTATGTGCCCAGCTGTCCCTGTGCATATTGCAGCACGCCTTCCAAGCGTAAGAGCTGCTTGATTCCTGCCTCTTACTTTTTCTAGTGCCAAAAAAATGCCAGTCATTTTGTGGGGGGTGGGTTTCCAAATTCTTTTTTTTCCCCTATTTTTTTAATGCATTTTATTCTTACTAACCATTCCTAGTATTTTTAGCAGGCAGGTTACATATTTTCAGATTGTAGGTTTTATTCTTGGAGGCATACGTTTCCGTTATTTAAGTTTGCATAGAAGTTGGAAAAGCTCAGTGAGACACCCCAATACTATCATAACTGTGCCTCTGGTGAGGATTCACTTACTAATATCACTGCCTACATAGTCCATATGAGCATCTCAACCAGTGACCCTTAATTTATTTTATAGCCAGTAATGAATTAATCAGTATTGTCATTGGAGTTTGCCTTGAATCCTCTCTCCCTAAAGCAGAAACCTATATATAGCCAGATGAATCATCTGGATTCTGTGGACTGACTCCACAATGTGATGAGAAGCTGGGCACGATACCCCTCTGTGGCCACCTACAGAGAAATGCAGCCAGAGATTAGTCCTACTTCAACTCTATCATGGAGCTGTACTCAGTGGTCTCTTGAGGGAAAGGTGTATGAAGAAGACTGTGAACTTGCCTTCCTAATTCTTCGCAATGAATCAGATCCACAAGCTGATTGCCTTCAGCTTGAGGAAGAAATGCTAGTTTAAACCAGTTGAGGATCTGACCCATTCAGTTCTTAGTCTTAAGTATCAGGGATTTCAACCACAGCCAATTTATCAGGCAGATTTTGTCATGTAGTATGAATTGTAATCAAACCAAAGATCTCCTCCTTTCTTAAAATGTCAATATACGTGGAGTCAACCAAGGTAGACCTCAAAGTTTCATGACTCTTTCAGCAGTGCAAAGATGGGCAGTACCACAGGTACAGATGTTCCTAAATAAGCCTGTCCGTAGTTTTAAATAAAACTTGGTACCTCTTGGGACATCCTGGCCAAACCTGGACTGCTGTATATGGGTTTTAAATGTTAAAAACCTTGTATTTTCCTATGCATCTGGAAAAAAAAAGATGCCTGATTAGGTGCTGTTTGCACTTTGCTTTGAGATATGAAGCCGTATTCTTAGGTCAGCTCATCCTATGGTCAGCCTAAAGTGAATAAAGACCTGGCCTGAGCTGACAAATTGCAAATTAAGCCAGATGACATAAGTAGTTTCCATGTTACTGAATAGATAATTTTTCTGACAGAGGTAGTCTGATTTTGGTCCTGCAGCAGAGGGAATGATTAGTTTTGTATTCCACCTGCTCTGATCTTGGAAGAGGAGGGAACTTTCTAATTCAGCAGTGAGGAAAAGGAGCTAAAAGGAGAAGAAGCTATTGCACGGGAAGCTGAGCATGGCCTCTGCTCTTCCTGTGTGAAGAAAACTGCACTGCCTCATGGCTGGGTGAAAGTAAAAGGGGCCCTGTGCTTCTGCTCTTGAGGTGGGCAGAGAGCAGGAGGAGAATTCCCACCTGCAGGAGGAGAATTCCCACCTGAGCTGTTCCCATATCTGCTCTGAGTAGCCCACAGCATGCTCTTCTGCATGCCACCAGCTGGAATTCTCTGTCAGAAAAATATTTCAGGTTGCTGAGAACTTGTCTTTGCCAGTGGAAAATGAAAGTGATCTGAGATCAGTTCATTCTGTGGAAGAGGTCTCGCACATTTAGCTTTTAAGTGGGTCTACAGTGCATTTCACTCAATTTCTCTCCAAGGCCTCTGTTTTCCAGGAGTTAGATACAGCATTCTTCTCCTTTTAGGTTCTTTTTCTGGTCTGAATTCATTGAGGTCCATTTCCATAATTCCAGGCCTGTTTTCTTCTGGCCAAGCCCTGATATGCATCACTGATCGTATATAAGGGAGAGGGAACTGGATGCACAGGGGTGAAATCAGCTTCCAACCTACACCCTGCTGGCAGTAGTACTCAGGATGAGAAACAGCTGAGCTGGCCAAAACGCAGTGCTTTGGTTAGCGTAGCAAACCACAATGAAACCATCTGATTTCATTAATGTCCATATTTTAAACATGTAGGGGTTTTTAAATTATTTCCCTGACCCCTCATTTCTGTTACATAAAGTGAAACAAGAGTATTTCCTTCAACAGAGAAATTCCAGCCCTGAGCTAGCTAAGGTGTGATGTATACATAACATACCAGCAGCATCAGAAGGAGACTGTGTGGGTTTTAATGAGGCTTGCAAGTCCTTGATCTAAACCAAATTTATTCTCAAACTCCACACAACAGTTTTAACAAAGTTACAGCAAATTCCCCTACATATTTCCAAATCTTCTCATAATACCCGAAGACAGTGAGAGGTCCTTTCCACCCTGCAGCTAAGGCTCAGCCCTGGGGTGGTTTCTTGCTCTGCTGTTAATGTCTAGACTGATTGCTGAACCTTGCTGCTTACTATCTGAGAGATCACCTTGAGGTGAGGCTCAGCAGGGACATTACCATCACTGTATGAGTGCTCCAAGACTATTGCCAGTACAAAATAAAGCAGAACAGCTAAAAGCACCTTTGGTGACTGTGAGTTCTTGGACAACTGCAGGTTATTGCAAATTAATGCCTGGCTTCTCTCCCAATTCAGGCATGGCTGGCCATCAGCTCACAGTATACAAAAAAAGCTCTTAAACTGGCAAGACAGATTGCTGGAGGAGGGGACTTGGTGGTCTATCTGCAAAGATGCATCCTGTCTGCAGGCCAAGGGTTTAATTTCTGCATTAGTGGCTGGCCTGAGGCCCATGTTGTGTTTATACTCAGAGCATATACTGCCTCACACTGAAGAAGTGGCTTTTAGAATTTACTGGAGCATCAGGAATTAGTAACAAACTACTAGCATTCTGCATCTCCTCCTCAGTTTAGGAAAAACTTTGTAAAGGCTGAACCAAGAGTCTTTTCCCAAAGACCCATTCCTAGAATTTACCATTACCCTGCTACAAGTTGGGACAGAGCCCTGAGAATATTTGGAGAGCTGTGTGAAGACCTGTGCAAAAAGAATATTACCCATAAAACGCATACTTACAGGTAACTAGTTTTTGGAGTTACGGGGCTTAAAGTTAACCGGGTAATGTCTTATACCTGTTATTAGTGCAGAGAACTTCACAGTCACTAACCATTCCATTCTGAACACAACCCGTGGACAGCTGATACCAAACACATCAGCCATCACTGCTACCTCCAACATGAATATTGCCATGCCAGCTGTATCATAAACCCTGTTCCTCCGATACATGGAGAAGGACCCATGGCGGATACCATTACAGTAGGAATGCTGTACCTGGGTTTCCCTGAGCCATGGAGTCATAGATGAGTTTGCAGGTCTTCAGCAAGATGGTAATTTTCTTTTCTGGAGAGTAGGTCTTGTGCATGGTCGTGAACTTGTGAAGGATCTTTTCCAGCACAGCAGTTTCAGGCACACTGGTTGTGATGCCCAGGTCAGTGGTTGTTGTGTTTTGTATCACAAGTTGGTTCTCTTTCAGCTGCTGTAAAGATCCATCTTTGTTGTGTATTTCTTTTAAAGAAGAATTAATGGCTTCCTTTAAGGGTTTCAGGACACATTTGTACAGAGCTGTTTCAGCAATCACTTCTGCATAGAGAAGGGAGAACACAAAAGCATATAATAAATAAGCAATACAGTAGTACAGGTGCAAGTAAAAGTCCTAAGGAAGCATGTGGTTGGTTATTCAAGCACCACTACATAGCTGTGAGAAGGGAACACATATTACATCTCAGAAAGCAAACATTTCACTACCAACACTATCCAGAAGTCCTAGATGGGCTTGAGATGAACATCAGTGTGTGGCCTCTGTCACTGGAGCTGTAGGAGACCTCCTGCTAGCAGCAGTCCCTGCTTTCTTTGCCTGACTCCTGGCTGACCAGCACGGCATTGTCAGGCAGCAGGAAAGCCAACTCTGGGGAGAGATGAGGCCTCACCTAACTGTGATTTTTTTCACAGCCCTGCCCTTACAGACGCCCAGATGTGATTAATCTCATTTCCCTTCTGACTTCTCCTTCTGACTTGTTTGAGATATTCACTTTGGGATGAAATCAAATGCATCCTCAAAGCACCCCTCTCTTCTCAGTGACTGAAAAGCAGCTGCAGCCACCAGCTCGAAGACAGATATCAATATCTGGTCAGAAGTTTCTCAGCCTTACTGCTCAAGGGACTCCAAATTACTGATCCTGTAAGACACCTCTAATGCCACCTGTGGAGGAGGAAATAGTATGTGTGGGTTGGGCATTTGCTTAATATTTGGCAGGAGATTAAAGGAAGCATAAGAGACTGTGAGGAAGTCTGTTGTCTGACTCCTAGAAACTAGAGGCAGAACTAGAGGGACTGCAAGAGATCCTCTTGTTGCACTGAGGCAAAAAGGTCATTGGCAAAAGAGTTCATCTGCTCAGGCAGTGAGGAATGAACCAGAGGGCAGTAATATTCATGTATACAAAATGCAACTATTTTAAAGAATCCAGAGGATCAATCAGCCTGAAGCAGAGCAAATTCAGATGGTAAATCTTCCGGTGGGAATCCCTGTCCTCCACAGAAGACAGTCCTGTCAAGGTTGACTGGGCCACATCATCCTGTTAAGGAACCGTCAGTGAACAGGGTTAGATACAATCAGGCATGTCTGTGGGAAGGTGGTGGGATACTTTCACACATGCAGCTCTACAAAGCATAACAAGGACACTTCTTTCTTCCTCCTTTCTGCTTCCACTAATCAAGATTCAAGACAGACTTCTCTGTGCTGCCCCCACACTCCCTATCTTGAAGAAAGAAGTTATTGGGACAAAGATTGAAGGTGTTACACAAGGTGCACTGGAAGTGAAACTGTGGGTTCCCTCTCCTAGCTATGGCAGGGGCCGGCAGCAGGTCTGTTCTGCTGGGGAGTCTGCAGGATCATGTGAAGCCTTTGCTGGGGGACAAGGAAATCAGCAGAGCCTGCTGAGACTAACAGTGGACTGCCTTTTACTTCTGGCTCACCACTAAGTTGAGTCCCACCTAATATTTGAGTTGCAGGATTTCCTGGAATTCCTGGTCACTCCTGTAGTTCACTCCATATTCTGGGTCTTCCAGCTCCCAGCTTGTTTTAAGCCGACTTAGGGATCCATAAATAGCTCTTCATTGGTTCTCAGGTCCTCAAGAAACAGTTTTAAGCTTTCAAAGGAGCATGTGTGTGCTTGCATGCACGCTTTCTCTGGCTGTACAGCTTTGACTACCATAAAAAGTCCTACAGCTCTTTTCATATTCCCTCGTGGATGTACATTAAACAGACTAGTCCAATCCTTAGCAAGGAGAGAAGGAGCACATTATTCCCTCACAGAATATGGATGAGAAGCAATGAAACACCTGTAAACAGTTACAAATAAGGCAAGTCATGTCTGTGGCAATGAAGCAAACACTTCATTTTGGAGATGACGGTAGTCTTGCAACAGCTTGCAGTCTTGCAGCTCTTCTGCACCTATGAGATCTGAGTAGCACAAAGCGGAATCAAGTGATTCCTTCAACCTGCCACTCAAAATCATCATAGTCTTGTCCCTCCCCCTGAGACAGTGATTGACCCCTAAACTGTCTGCCACATGCAGGGAGTTCTCCATCCTTGTAGCAGAGCAGTGGATGTGGAAGGCCATGGGAATGCAGCTGTGGAGGGGAAAGTTGGCCTTTTGTGTTTCCAGCGAATTCAGCCCTGTGTGTGCATACCTATGTGTATACACACACACACGCATATATATATATATATATATGCACATACATGTGTATCTCTCATATACACAAACACATATCTTTTCTGCTTAAATACTTCCCTTTAAAACATTCATAAAGGAATTTTTTCCCTCATTTGTCTCCAGGTTTTAGAGCTGTTCCTCTAAGTGCAGGCAACCCCAGAGAAGATTTCAATTCATGCCTGTCGGGTTTTAGGAGATGGTTTATAATTCTGTAAAGTAGAGCCTGTGTCTGCATAATTCTGTCTTCTTCCTCACCTTCCCAAACCATGCCCAGGGATGAATAAACCACAGTTACCTACCTAACTGTTCCTCGGTGTAGCAGGCTGGGTCTATCAGAGATTTCAACTCGGTGCTCTGCACTAAGTAACTCTTCAGCTGCGTCATCATCAGCCGGATCTCTTGTAGCATCTCTGTGCTGGAGCTCTGCTTTGCCATCATCTCTAAACTGTACACTCTGTAGTCCCGCACCAGGTTGCCAAAATAGGAATCCTTGTCCTGTGCCAACTCCACTATCTTCTTCTGCAGCTTCCTGTCACTAGACAAAAAGACTGTGAAGACATTGGACAGGTTCACCAAGGACAGTCTGTTTTTGGCCTTGGCCAAGATCACGGAGCGTGTCTTTTTACCAGATGAACTACTCAGCATCTCCAGGTCATCCTCTGTGCTGCTGGTGGAGTAGGAGTCTGGCTCAGATGTTGATGCCTGAGCAGTGGTGCTGCCTCCCAGGTCCTCCAGGGACAAGTGTGAACCTTCCAGTTCGGCTGAGCTGACAGATTTGTGGCCATGTCCCGGTTCAGTCTTGGTGAGTGTGCAAGTGGCACCACCCCCCACTGTAGCTGGGCTTCCCTTGCACACAGCCTGCCCTGCAGCCACGGCCGTCTCTCCCACTGTTCTTTGCTTTGGCTGGCAGGAGCTGGGGATCCTTGGTACCTGGGAAACCCTCTTCCTTCTTGGTGGTGGGATAGGAGGTGACTTTCCTTTCTCAATGGCAGTGCTTTGTATCTTAGGCATGTCCTCCTTCTTCTCTGCAGGTTCCGGCTTTGTCTCCTGAAGTTGTGATACAGCCCTTTTGGGAACTTCCCCAGGCATCTCTACAGCCTTTTTGCACAGCAACATTTTATCTCTGCTCTCTGTACTTGTATCTTGGTTTCCTTCTGTCCTTTCCCCTTTCAACGTTTCACAACTTTCAGGGTTACCCACACAGCTCTCCTCCGAGGTCCTCTCACTCAGCCGCCTCCGTGGGGGAACAGAGGGCTGGGAGCCCTTCTTGGGGCTCACTGCCAAGGGCTCATTGGCCAAGCAGCTCCACTTCCTTTCTTCTTTATTGTCACCGCCCTCAATTTTCATTTCCTCGATGCTCTTTCCTAGTGGCTTAATAAGTAGCTTGTTTTCTTCACAGGCAGTCATGGGGTCCTGTGGGAGCTTCAGGGAAGATTTCTGAACGAGAGCTTGAGAAGGTGGAGGTGGAGCGGGCCGTCGAGGAGACCTCCTTTCAGTAAGCACAGTGGCAGGGAGGAGATCAACGCTCCCAGAGTGGCCTTTAGGAGAAGGTACATCTGGAGGACAAGGACTACTGTGCTCTTCTATAAAAATAGGATTCACAAACCACAGCCTGTCATTTCCTATTGACAGCTCAATTTCACATGAGCAGTGGTTTGTGCTACTTGCAAAACACTGGGTAGATCTTAAACTGTCTGCCTGGGCAGTGCTGAAAGCAGAGTCTTTTGTAGGGCAAGATAAGTCCTGTCTTCTGTGGTTTAAGTAGGAATCCCAGAAATCTGTCAAAAAAAAAAAAAAAGAAAGAAAAAGTCTGAAAGAATTTTAGCTGCTAATAATATATATAAAATCTACTTATTGTTAAAAGAAATGCTACACAAATTTCAATGTCAAACTTTCAAACCTCTGCACAAAACAGTGTGAAGAACGGGTTGCCTGTTTTATGCATGTGAAGTTCATCAAGCCAAGGGATAAGCTTAGAAGCTTCACCAGAATTCTCTCCCCAGTCAATTTTAGGATGCTTACCTAGTGAAAGTTGTTAATGCTATTCAGCATTTTCAGTACGAGCAGGAAGGTACAAGTAACAAATACAAATGATTGTGAAAAGGGATCTATGCTTGTTCAGTGATCACTGCCCTCCAAATGCAAATAGCTATGGATACCTGAGGTGAGCGTGTGAAGACCCCAGGCAAATTGAGTCTCCCTCTTGCTCACAACACTAACATGCAGATAGACAGCCAGGATCCAACATGCACCAGGAGACAACAGATGAAGATGACTCTGCTATGCAGCAAGCTCATGTGGCAGTCTGTTCTACACAGAGGTCTGATCCTGCCTTGCAGTATAATCAGTCCAGAAACACATGATTTTAAACACGTTCCCCAGATTAGTATTACCATTAAAGTCTATAGCTCTGGATGACTGTTATCTATAGCCATGGACATTCTGCCTTGCACCTTGCCTTGAAACTGTCTGCCTGCAGGTGTCAGAGAGGAAAGATGACAAAAGACTGTATGCAGGAAGGATGCATGATGAAGGACTAAGGGATAGTTAAGTACTTCAGTGCCATCAACCATGACTGAAAAAGAAAGATGGTGTTTCACATGTAAGTAGTAATTTCTGTCAGAAATCTCTTATTATAATTTGTCTTTTAATAACTCCTTTTTAAAAATTACAAAGCATTGGTACACATTTTTAATACATTCAGTATCACATCTAACCTTTTTTCCATTCCCCGAAGGTGAGGCTTTGAACCTACCTTACAAGTCTAGTTGCTTTCAATCAATATTAAATCTGCTGACCCGGGGTCCACTACTGCATGCATCAGGAAACAGGATCGAGCAAACCTCATATTCTGACCAAGGAAAAGGGCATAAACCTCTGAGGGTATTCAGTGGGTGAGGACTGTATTGTTGCCCACAGATTTAGGGATAAGGGGAAGATGGGAAATCTTGGAAACACAAGGATTCAGACAATTAAAAACTATTTCAGCATGCTTGGTCCCTGAACACAGAGCTGATAGTAATGGCACACTCTTCTCTGTGGATTTCAGGGTACACAACAGAGCTGCCACACAATGCCTGAACCCTGCCCTGTGCTTGGTGTCAAGAGTGTCTCACTGCCAAAACACATCCATCCTCTCCTGGGTACATGCTGAGCCCAGGAGAGGATGGATGGGGCTGCACATATGTGGGATGACCCTTGGTGCTGACCATGGGGTACAGTCAGGAGGTGAGCTAAAAGACAGTCTCTTCCCATCGGGATAAAAGTGCCTATTAGCTTCTCACAGCCTAGGCTAGTGTCCATAGCAAATTCAGCTTTATAAACATGGCAGCATGTTATCTTAGGGTGACTGACATTAGAACAGCTTTATTCCCTGATTTTTTACTGTAAGAGGGAGGAGAACAAAGAAACTTAAAATGAAATTGTTGCCAGGATCAACAGCACTCTTGACAACAGAATTTGGGAGTAGACGCACAGATGCAACTGCACATACTAGCACCATGCTGCCAACCCCCTCACATCTGAGATGGTGGGGGTACCGTTTTCCTTAAGCTCTCCAGCTCTACTGGGTATCAGCAAATGCAGAACAGTGGAAGTTGCTTTAAGTCAGAATATAATGCTGTGAAGCCTCATGGGCTGAGGAAATGGTGAGTAAACCAATCCACACAGGGGAAGTTGGTCATTTTTCTCAGTAGTGGTCAGGATAAGGCACTGTATTGAAAATGCAAAGCTCCACTCAGGCTGTGAAGGAACAGATGATGTGGTTCTACCAAGTAACACGGCTGCTTCAGAGCAGGCGTTTCCCAGCACAGCCACACTGTCTCACACTGCCGAGAAGGCCATTTGTTCATCTCCCATTGCTGTCCTGGATCTTCCCTTATCTTCCACTCTGGGAGGGATAATTAAGCAGTTCTTGGAGTCTTTGGCATGTCTGTGATGGCATGTGCCCTTTGTGCAGTGCAATCATGCTAATTCTCCTGCTAAAATAACTTCTGTACCAGCAAGGTCAGGACTAGAGGGCCTGCAGTACATCCTCTGTGACAACATACAGAACAATCAGATCCTTTGTGGAACATTTCAGCTTGCAGATAGACATCTTGCTTCTATCCCCTTGAAACACATATTACTTTGAAGTAACTACGGAGCAACATATGAGAATTTCAGACAATGCTATGTTTCCTTTGGAAGTGCCACTTTGGGCAGCACTTACTGTTTGTGTACCCATTTGTATCTGCAACATTTTGTTCCAGGAAGCAATAACCAACGTCAGTCAGTAGCTGAGCCTGTTTGACTCTACTAAGACAGCACGGCACTTCAGGAAGCTTCATTTCCCAGGAAGATGCACACAACAGCAGGTTTTCTTCTGTTGTCAGAAACTTGCCTGGTGTGAAATACACCATGACAAATAAACTTCCAAGCCTCACTCCTTTTATGACCACCAGTACAGGAGAGAAGGAAAAAGACTACAATCAATATTGCTTTGGTGTTTGTGCTTTAACTGATCTCTTCTTTCAGAAGTTGCTGGAAAGTGTTGCCTGAATCAAGATAGCCTCTGATGGCTCAAATTAGACTGAAGGTTGCAGATTCATGATACACTTCCTACATTTTAATCCAAATTTTTGGACTTGTTATAAAAAATTAAGTTTGCCACTTGTTATCTGAAGTTGTAAAGTACCTTTTTATAAGCAATAGATGCTGGCTGGACACCCATATAAAAGGATGCTTTGACAAATTGGAACATACTCAAAATAGAGGATGCTGAAAGTGTTAGAGGCAAATCTGTTGGTCAAATTCAACAAAGCTGCCTGAACTGAAACCAGGGGGGTTTGCCCATGCTTTCTGGGAGGTATGATGCAGAAGATCCAAAAATAGATACCTAAAGGCTCAGAGTGCTCTCATAAGTATATCTAAATGAGCTAACTCCTCAATTTTCTCCATTGTTTGGCTGCTTTCAACACCCGAAAGAAAACTGGAAAACCAAGGAGCATGAAAGTGGCTAACTGAAGTAACTGTCTCAAGTGGAATGTGTTAAATAGAAAGGAGACCTCATTTAGTTAACAGAAGTGCTTTTTCTGTCTCTGTAACTTTATACATTTCATCTAAAATTTGCTTGTTTGGTGCTGTCACTAAGAATAATGTTCCTTTTTGCATGTGATTAGTGAGAGGTGAGAGAACATGCTGGGACGTTATACATTTCTCTACCAACTAGAAATCCTGCAGGAGGAAGCAGAAATATCAAAATGCAAAAATATCACACTTTCATCAGCATTGCCCCCACACATCAGAAGGAGAAGTTGCAAAGGTGTTTTCCATATAGCTCAGATGCCAGCTACTTCCAATATGTGTAAGTTATCCCGAGAGACCATGCTGCACTTTAGCTGGTGAAAGCTGCAGCTTACACAGACTGTAGGTACCACACCCTGGACAGAGATCCAGGTGGAGGCTTATGGCCAAAAGGGGTGAGTGCCCTTTTTGTCAGCAATTTTCTATGAACATATAGATCATAAATATCTTCTTCTTGCATTCAGACCTCTTTAGCTATTCCAAGGCCAGTAGTTCACCTATTTTCCAGTTGCATCATGTCTGTGCAAGGCACCATCATTCTCGCAAGTCCAAGTGAAAATCTGACTGCTTTGAGGGACTTACCTATCCCCAGACTAGAGATAATCTCAAGGTCTTGAAAACTACTGGCTTCTAATATTGCTTGTGGCAGCTTCAGGGTAAAGGGCAGCAAATCTCTGTAGAAAGAAATAGAATGAAAAAACAGCAAAAGGATAAACCCCACAATTGTTAGGAATTCCAGACTTCACTTGGTTTTAGTGATTGGATTGGCTCACAATTTCAGCCCTGTTCTGCAAAGTCACGTCTGGTAAGGAATCATGAACATTGTGCTGGCCTGGGTTGCTCTGATTCACGAAAGATCACCAGCTTCTGTGGTGATGCTTCATGCCATAGCAGTGACTTAATCTCTATGTCTTGGCTCTGTCCTCTGAAAACAGCAGGAATGCCTCTCACCTCAGGGCAGGCCACAAAGGTTGAAATATCTTCCCATGAAAAGTGAGGTGCTGCAAATTTTAATTATTTTAATTAGAAAAGCCAATCTTTTTGGAGTGGAAGGGATTCAAAGTCCTTCTTCTTTCTGTTTACCCCTCTCTCACTACTCTGCTTTCTCTTCTAAAAATCTCTGTAAATGTAAGGCACAGGTACACGGCAAGGCACAGAGGGATTAGGGAAGGAAGACCCCACCTCGGGAAGGGCAACCCCTGGGTAAAGGGACAGACGGTGAGGAAGTGCTGCATGACACTGAGAAAACACATATCCCTCCAACTCTCTTCTCTCAGACTTCTGAGTACTTGGTTTCTGGAAAGATGTTGTATTTCTACTGAAAAAAAGATGGAGTTTCTCAGAGGATGTTAGCTGGGTTTCTCTGAAATACACCCTAAGTCTCAAGCAATTTAACAGAGCACTTGGTCTGCCAGCGAACTGTTCAGGTTTGCCTCTTGCCCAGGGACAATTTGCTAAACCTGTTCTTGCCTCAATTCCCATTCTAACAAGGACTAGAAAAGCCAGTCCCTGAAAGACAGCAAGGAATGGTGCAGGATCATTTTACACATTAAAAATTTTACAAAGTGTTCAACAAGGTACAAGGAATTATTATAGAAAAAACTGGCCTTATGAGTAGGAGGTCTCTGCTACACAAATGCACACCCTAAAAATGCATACAACTGCAGACCTATCTGTTGACAGATGAATGCAGGGGGCCTATTTCTGACCTTTTTAATAAATACATACCTTACTGATATATTGTGTTCTCCATGGGTTCTCTGCGCACTGCTGAGCGCTTTGTTGTCACACTGACATAAACTGATGTGATCCCTGGCTTATTATTTTTTCATGGCAGATATGAGGTTTAAAAGAGGAAGAGGGTCCATGTACCTTCTGCTTTCTTTGTTATTTTGTATGCATGAATAGTTCCCTTACTTTTCTTTTTTTTTTTTTTTTTAAATAAAAATACATTTTAAGATCAGGAAATATCAGGACATTGTCTGAATAGAAAAAAAATCTGTTTTTATTAATGGGGCAGCAGCTTGCAGACCAGCCACCAAGTCACCCGTTACCTACAGGTAGCTAATATATCCAGGCCAAAGCTTTTTTGAGAAGAGCCTGTCAGCCCTGAAAAGCTGTTTCCAGCTATTCATAGACAATTTACTACATCCCTGAGAACAGACCTCTATATTCACCATCACAGAGAGCTCCTACGAGCTGCCAGCAAATGGTAGGTCAGTGCCTTTTTATTACCTGCTTCTCTTAGAAAATTATTCCCTTTTTATCTCGTCTTTTGACAGTAGCCTGGAAAATCACATGAACCATCTGAATGTGTATTTGACACTCAGAAATAACATCTATAACAGGAGCTAATAGAAGAACTTTTCTTTCTTTCTTTCTGAAACTCTTTCTCAAGCCATGATCCTTTTTGCAGGAAAGCAGAAGTAAGCGTATTTTCTCTGTCACCAGCCATTTGACTAGAAATGCACAATTCTATTTTGCATTTGGGCTGCTCTTTGCTTTGGTGAGAAAGAAATCTTTTATGGGTCCAGGGGTTAATTTATGTCAGTTCTATAGGGTCTATACACATCTAGATAGCTAAATGTCTATTAAGTGATGAGGGTGAGGTGGAGCATGGTTTCTCGCATGCAGGTAGGAGTCATGGCCCAGCAGTGTTGAGCTCAGCTGGCTGCAGAAGCAGCCCTCAGAATAGTGGGAATATAACTGGCTGGGTAAGCTGTAGCACACTGTATCCTGCCTCAGACAGACCCTTCCTACTATGTGACCTAACCAAATGACTAATGTGACTGCCTTGTAAATACATCCTGAATCTGTGTTCTCCTCTTCAAAGGAAATAACTACTTTCAGAGTCACATAAGTTTATATAGAGGAAGTCAAAAGTCTACAACCGACTCCCAAAGAGGCCTGCTGCAGTAGGGATGGGGTAAGTAGGTGGTTCAGGTACTGCTGCAGTGTGCTAGGCACAAGGACACAAATTAGAGGAGGCTGCAGACATATGGGTTTATTACACAGAGGGGCTCATCAGCTGCTGATCAAACCTTGCACTAGTGAAAATGACATTACAGGTCTTTCCCATCTCTGTACCAATTATGTTTGGTATTTCTGTGCTGAGCAAACAAACACTTTGTTTTCATTTTAAATTTTAGCTAAAGAACATACATTGTTTCGGGACTACTTTCCTTGACAGATTCCCCATAGGTGACTAAGTGCTTTGAGTCTCCCACAGGAAACGGTCCATTAGCAGGTTTGCTAAGTTGCTACCAGGTGTGTGTGTGTATGTGTGTGTATGCTTAAAGCTGCTTTAAATAAATAGTTAACTTGGGGCCCTTCTTTCTCCCGGCCTCCCAGCCTCAATTCTGTGCCTCTGTCCTTTGTGGAAGCAGCCCTACGGACAAAGTTTCCTTTGCAGGGACAGCTGTGCTTGTGGTGAGCCTGGCTAGAAACTGGGTGATCTGGCCCCACTGTAGATACAAGCATCTGACATACTTTCTGGTCTGGCAGGTTGGAGGGTAGCAGAGGAAACAGAGGGGTCTGTGTTGGGACTGGGAACGGGCAGACCAGAGCGCAGGGCAAAATGACTGTGCCATGGAAGCAATGAATCCAACTCACCTGCTGACACAGTAGAAGGCAACCAGTTTGAAAACATCCTCAAATACAAGGACAGATCCTTCCAGGTACAGGACTGGTGAAAAACAGAAAAGACAGTCAGCAACTGTTTTCTTTGAGCTATATGATAAAAAAAAAGCAGGTAGGTTTGGCCGGCACATCTTGTGTTCTGTGACTGTCAAGCAGTTGGACTAATATGAAGAAGAGTAAAGAACTGGCTTCAGGTGGCCAAATGCAACAAGATTCTTTAGAGAGACACTAGAGAAGAAATATCTCAGCCTGGCTTTCAGAAAAGTCAGCTCAAGATATCCAAGTGTTGTGACACTAACAGAAACAATGGGAAGAAAAAAACCTCCCAGGTCACTTCCAAAGGGATCGTTACAAGCCCATCTGTCTCTAAGAATGTGCATATCTGCAATACATATGGGGCTGACCTTGTGACTCTTCATGCTGGAATCTGGTTTGGTCTGGATGGACAAAGTGCTTTGATGGAAAAAAAAATAGAAATTACTGTTTCATTACTATGTGTGTGGGCTCTGACCTGGGTCACACAGGCAGTGTGAGCACAGGCTATTTCTATCTCTTCTGTCTTCTCACTCCCATGGTGTTATTCAGTGACTGCACTCTCCTTTAAGTGGCAAAATATAATCCACCATACTGCAGAGTTCTTCAAGATGACCTCCTTTGTAACTACATGCATTTGGGCATTGTGTAGCCCAAATCTCACGTGTTGTTATACAGCTTTTGGCTTTTTAACTAGAAAAAAATTCATTGTCTGGTGGAGAAAGTTTCACCAGCCAATAACCCAAGGCAAAGAGAAAGACCTGTATCTGCAGGAGAGATGTGTCCATCTTTGCTTCAGCTTTATAGTCTCACAAACTGTCTATGCCTGTTTGTGCACAGCACACCACCACAACAGGCATTGACAAGGGTAAGGAAATCTGCAGTGGATTCTCAGAAATGCCCACTTACTGGTGATAAAGAACCACCCCCAGAGCTGCACTCCAGAGCTGCCACAGGAGCATGCCAGGAGTCCCTGGGGAGCAGCACCAGCTCCCACACCCAAGGCACTGCTCACAGAGGTTGTGCATCTTCCTTCACACTGCTCTAGGCCACAGGTCAGAGCTGTGGGCACAAAGCTCAGCTATTGTGATTCAGCTTCCTCCGTCAGCCGTGATTCACAGCCCTGTGAACAGTCCCCGGCCCCTTGCCATGCCTGCCTGATGGCTGGTCTCCTGCAAAGAAGGGTCTCCAGCACCAGAGGGAAGGAGACACCCGCCTGGCTCTCCTCTCCCTCACCTCTGTGCCCCGGCTCTTGTTCTCCAGCCAGCAGATAATCCCACTGCAAGGAAATGCTCAAGAATGTCTCTTGTTCAGGTTCATATCTCATTCCCCACACAAGGCATTTCCTCCTTTTACTTCTCCCTTTGCTCTAGCCCAGGCTCAGCAGGTTGCTATTTTGGGCTGAATATACCAATGTAGGCATTTTTTAAAGAGACAAAGGCCATGTAATTCTCAACAGTCATTCCTAGCATCAATTTATGTTGGATCAGCATGAACAGTTTAACCTCAGTGTATGCACCCATACCAGACTGCAATGTGGAATTTAAAACATACTTCAAGCAAAACAATCCCTTTCCCTCACTTTTCTCTCACAACTAGAAAAATCATGTTTGGCAAGTTTTTTCTTTTTCCATAGTAAGAATCATGTTTCAGCCAGGGATTTTCATTAAATATCTACCATGAACAATTTCTGTAGTTTGAAACCCATCAGCTTTGCAAACCTGACACAGGAAACAAAAATAAAGACAAAACCCAGTCCTGTTCTGGAGAATGAACCAAAACCCAAGAGTCTGAATTCACTTGAATCTCCAGCAGTTAAATAAAGCCCTTTGTACAGATGATAGTTCCAAGGGAGGTTTTTTTCTGTTAAGAACCACAGGTTCACTTTGGCATTCTGAGTTGCAGGTATCCATGAGAGAGCAGGAGGCATCTGTACATGTTCACCCATATGAGCAAACTGTTTAGATTGGGACTATTGATTTTTTTCTGTGCCAGGAAGCTCTGTCATTTGGGAGCTTGAATGTTGGACAAAAAAATATTAGTCTGAGTCCCTCTGTGTCAGGAGTTTCCACATGTAAGTGCCTTGCCACTGCATAGCTACTTCTCCTCACATATATAGTTAAATTGCATAAAACACCATAAATCACCAGGAATTATACAGCTAAAGAAGACTAGGTACAAAAAGCTGCTGAAGCTTAAGAACAGAAGTTTTTGGCAGGTGGTATATATAAATAGGACTGTCCCTGCTCTGGGAGGTCATAGAAGGTAACAAAACCAAGCATATTTCTCAGCAGGCTGAAATTCGTCGTGCAGAGACCCACAGCTCTCTTGGGACATTTTTGGGCAGCCTGTAAACAAGTAAGAACAGATGGAAGAATAGTAAGAACAGTGCTTTAGATGGGTCAGGTCCTATGGTCAGGACCAATACTCAGCCCAAAATTTATTCTGAACTGTGCCCATGTCAAGCAGCCTGCACAGGGCTGCCTTGGCTACTTGGATCTCACCCAGCACAGCACCCGTGGGGGAAACCTTGCAAACTCCTGTGGGGAACATATTCCTTGGAAGAAAATTTAATACTTTTCTCTTAACCTGTTTTTGTCTAGATACCTGCTGACACCAGCAGACATCACTGATAAGCAGTGCTTTTCTTTCGGATGGCAGATGATGGGTTTGATACAGGAGCATCTCTTGTGGGAATGGTTGTCATTCACCTGTGGAGACCATTATGTGCATTCTTCTGCATGTTTTTAATTCTTGAAAAGACACAGAAATTAGCAATTTAGTACAGCTAAAAGGGCTCTGCTGACTGTTGGGGATGATATTTCTCTCCTCCAGAGCCATTGTTGTCTTCAAGGCACCCTGCTCTGAGAAGACAATCAGGAAGAGGTGATTTTCTCTGGCTGTGGGTGTGTTGTGGGTAGCTGGGGACATTTCACTGACATGAGAACTGCTGCTTAGGGAGGGATCGTGATGCTGCCATTTATAGGAACTCATGACTTCTGCAGAATCTACAAGCAGACATCTGCCAGACTACTGTAATCCCAATGAAAACTGCAGAGACAAAATTCACCTTTCTTGGGCTTGTAAAACTAGATCCAGGGAACCTGAAGAGCAGGGAAATATCTATATCTCACCATAACAGTGCCCAAATGTCAAGAATATGATCAAAAGCAAGAGCAAAAATAGGCTGGGTTCTGTGAGCCAAACATATTGCCACAGCACACTGAGTTTTACCTGATATTTAGAAGCCCATTGAAAAATGTCACCTTCAGGAAATAAAAGGGGAAATGTGTAGATCAGTGGGCAATTTTGAGTAGTCTGAAACAAAGAGATAAGAATTAATGGAATTTTTCTTATGGGTGACAGAAGCATTAGCAAAATGAATTAGTGGCTCATTGGTGACTATACTCTGTTTTTGTGTCCTTTGGCAACTCAGTAAGTGAACAGAACATGGCCAGGTTATGAACTGTTATATACATTTATGGTTGTCTCATCTTCCCCTTTCAAACACCAGCGAATTCTGAAGAGTGTCGTCTTTAGGCACTGACTGGAATCTGTATTCATGTTCCCTTTACTCTTTGGATCTTCTCATCATTTCTCCATCCAGATGCAGATATCTTTGAGTCACACTGTCCCTGAGCATTCTGCCTTCCTTTCCTCTTTGATTTTTCCCCACAGAATTGTGTTTCCTAGTTCCATTGTTCTGATCGCATGGACAAACCAACCCAATTTCCATCTTATTGCTTACACAGGCTCATGGGACTCAATTACTTCAGCTTCTTCTTCTCTAGTGGCACTGTTAGTCCTATCCACTTGGTTTTTCATTTGTTTTTGGTATCTGTGTAATCCTTCAGAGACATCTGAATTCAAAGACATGAATTCCTTATTCTGCAGCAGTTATGTTGACAGAGGACTACTGAGAACACAACCGTCCTCAGAAGCCCTGCTTGGATGTGCTTAGATGTTCTCATTTTTCCAGGTTCTGGGAAACTGTGACGTTTATCATTACGGGTATGATTCCAGTTTTCTATTTCTATTTTCAGATTATAAATCCATGGTCTCCTAACAAGAGGTGTTTGTCTCCTTTGATATAAGTCACTGGTTTGATAACACAGTTGCCATGACCTTTGCAGTAAGCAGCACGGGCCAGCTTTCCTGCTGTTCTGCTACCCGCGGTGAGGAAACCTCACTATGGAGATGGGACCCCTCCAAGGCAGAGGCTAAAAAAATTCCTACTCCCAGCAGCTGCACTGAAATTTCAAGATGTTGCATGTTTGTAGTTTCCTGACACTGGGGAATGAGCCCTGGATACTTTAATGGAGTGCTGCAGTGACTGCTACAACCCCAGTGCTGAGGCTGTTGTGTCTGTCACAATACACTGTGCCTGTCCTACCTGCTGTGCTTTGCAGCAATGTGTGAGAGTGTGATGTAATTCCTTCAGGTTATTGTTTCAGTTCCCCAGTTCTGGCCCTTATTCATGCACTTGGCTCGTGGTGGTATTGAAAGAAAGAGCTTCAGCTGGATGTTGCTAAAGAAGGGAAATTTAGACTTCATTGGTAGAAGTCCTTATTGTGTTTATGGTACCTTTTTGCAACATCTCTGTTTAGAAGTTCCTAGTATCTTCTCTAGCATTGTTTCTTGTGTTATTTCTTGATGACCTTGTGGACAGTACTGTATGGCCTTCTAGTGCTGTGTTCTTGTAAAACACTGCCACTGTTTATCTGTTTTCTCTTCTTAAGGCCTTTGTATTTACTCCGTAATCTGATGCCTCTGCTTCTTCCACATGATATCTAAGCTGTAGTTTCAGTTTTGGTTGCACTGTTCTAGACTGTCCTGGTCAACCTATGTCTGTTTTGTCTTTCTTGTCTGTCCTAGTGATTCTTTTCTTAACTGCCAGCTGTTTTTTGGTTTTTTCCCTCATCAAGGAAGGGCTGAAACTTCCCTGGTTTGAACTTCTCCTTGAGTCTCCTGTTGTGCATCCAGCTCATGCTTTCTTGAAGGATTTCAATTTTGTGGCTTCCTACAGAGTTTAATCTTTCTGGCCATGATGAAAAAATCACTGCTCATAGCAGTTCCTGGGAAATTGAAACTAATGAATTATGAAAGTGATAAAGTGTTAATGAGCTTGGTTCTAGAGTATAAGAGAAATCTATTTTTAAACTATGTTCTTCACTAAATATAATTATTTTGTGCTGAACAAAGTGCCATTGAAGATGCAAATCACAGGCCTTTGTAGTCTTCTCAGGCTGGGGTTGAGTAGAAGGGACACTCAGTAGAGATGACAGTTTCCTTCTACCCTGTGTGCATATTCTGCTGCTAAGATAAAGAACTCTCCTCACAGCTAACAGCCACAGGGGTTTTGACCACTCCACTGTACTTTGGCTCATCCACATTCACCCAAGCAGATGAGCAGCACCTTGGTGTCCACTGGGATTTTATGCCTCTAATTCAGCATGTTATCCTGAGGCTGCCTGGTCTCCTTGTCTCTGCTGCAGGATGCTTGAGCAGGAATGTGTTACAAGCATTTTGCTACTCTGTTTCCTCCTCATTGCCATCAGTGTTTCAGCAGTGGTTGAGAGGGTGCCTCTCACAGGTACTTCAAGCACAGCCAACTCAGCTAAAAGAAAAGTGTCACAGTTCCTCAGTACTTTCCTTAAGGGTGTCCATGTGGATAGCACTGTCAGCTATTTCAGGGATTAAGAGCAGGGCACGTACTGGAGAGTGACCGTTCAGTTTCAAAGCCCTTGCCTTACTTGTTAGATCCTCAACCCCTTTCCATATCCCCTTCCCAGGCATGGAACAAATGCCTTAAAGTCTGTGGAAATTCCAGTGTTTCTTCATCCAGAGACTGGAGAGACCCAGGCTTTCCTCTGAGGGGAATTCCCAGGACCAGATGTCAATATGAGATACAGCTGGAGTTCTAGATGTAGCCACACAGGGTCTGTTTTTACAGGAATAAGGGAGGAAACATGGCCTTTCTGAAATACTGAGAACTGAGAGGGCTCCCAGGGACACCCAGGGGAGTAGGATAGCACATTCAGTCAATGTAGACCCTGCAGTAAGCAGCTGAGCAAGAGTTGGGATCACTGCTGGAGAAGTCACATTTTTGCAGGTCGTTCAGCATCCACTCGTATATTACAATGGTAGTACAAGATTTATGCTGCCCAGCTGCCCCTTCAAACTGTCAGGGCTGAGGCCCATGCCTGACAAGACAAACTGGATATAGATACTGGTAAGTTACTCTCAAAAGGCAAATTTCTGTTGTAAAACTTTGTGAAGCAAACGAAGCATTCAGATATATAAAGGGTCTCCCCTGTGCCTCATATAACAGGAAACAGTGCTATGATTCGAAATTCTGGGGATTTAGTTCTTAGCAACAATCTCCAGGTCATATGGATAATCTTGAGAATCAATCCTTATGTGAAAAATGTATGCTATAATACAGATGTATTTTATTAAAAAACATTTTTCTACATTTACTTTGGAGAAAATGGTATTTCTCTGGCTCTGAGATACATTGTGAAGTACCATAGTGCTGAGGTTAATCATACAGAAAAAGGAAGTTTGCCTAGTGTTTTAAGGGCAGCCATCCAGTATTAAGAATCACATTCTGAAGCAGAGAGTTCCAGGAAAAAAGGCCTTTACAAACAAGACAATTTCCAAGGGTGAGTGATGAAAGGGAATAACCCACTCTGAAATAGCAGAGGTCAATAGGGTGGACAAAAAAAGGAAAAAAATTACACTTCTGCTTCTTAGAGCTGCAAATCCACCTAGGTGCCAACCTGGTGAAAGAAGCTTTTCTGTTTCTTGCTTCTGAGTGTGATAGATTGCACTGTCACTGACCTTGAGGGTCTTACTCCCAGGCCAAAGTGTGAGGTCTTTAATGCCCTCATTTCCCTTCAAATAGTATCTTATTTACCTCATTTACAAATCTAAACTGTTGTTTATTAAGCTCTATAAAATCTTTAGATAGCAAACACTGTCCAAGGACAAAAATTATCATTTGTTTCAGTTTAGCCACTGAGACAAGGACACTTGTATTATGGGTACTGATTTAGAGTAGCTGTTCTAAAGCCAGTAAGCTTTTTGGGTTGTGTTCAAGGTACTAAGCAGAGCAGGGTAAGACAATATTATACTAGAACAGCACGCATAGTCTCTAGCTCTGATTACACACAGATTTTGCATTATGCCTCTTGGGAGTGAAAAATAAGACCAAAAAAAAAGCCAAAGTAGGGATTAACAAAGCTAACAAGACCCCGAGGGCTTCTTTCCAACAGGCTTTTCCTACAATCCCATCGGTTTAAAGCTTACAGTACAAATGAAAGTGTGTGTATGGAGAGAGGGGAGGTAACTCTTCAGGATGAGAGCTTAAAAAAAAAAAAAAAGAGAATAAAGCTACCCGCTATAAGTAACCAGAATGTTTCCAAAACAACTTGTAAACCACAGAGAAACCTGGCACTGTTACATCTTGAAAAAGCAGCTGCACAAGTGTTTTATGTTTTAAAATAAACAGTGTGTCAAAGTGATGTGGAACTCAGCTCAAATGAGAAGGACTTGGTGAGACTTTCTGCTTTCCTTGTGCACGTCTGCATGTAGGAGAGAAATGATGGACTTGCACAACAGGTTATAAAATATGTCTTCATACCATGTTTTACAACATCCCCCAGGCGCGTGGTCATTGTTCTTGCTGAACCAAAATTCTGGGCTCCTAGTTCAGAGTAGTCTCCTGAAGGGGAAGTCCCTGACTCTAACCCAATTTCAGGGTTAATAGAGATGTGGATAACGGAGAACTCATCCTCGGCAGACAGACCGATCTTGGGAAGATGTCTAGGTTAGACATTCTTAGGGGACTAGAAATCATTCAGTGTCTTATCTCAAATCAAACAACAGACAGCAGACTAGACAAAGATAATGTCTCCTGTGTCCTTATTACAGCCCACACAAAGGTGGCCTTTGGTCTGGTACTGCCTGTGGAGGCAGATGAGATCCAGCAGAAAGCAGCAGCAAAGCAGGACTCCCAGAGCTGAAGGTCAGGGCTGGGGCAGAGCTGCCCAGCTATCCCATGCCATGGAGCTGACTTGCTCAGTGGGAGGTTTCTCATGCCAAGAAGCTGCGTAGGTGATGGTAGACTTTTCTCGCTAATGAGAAACATGCATAAACAGGGGAAAATAGCCCATGCAGAGCCTGGGTGATGCAGGCAGATTGTTATCTGTGTCTGAGGGAGGCTAATCCGAAGATAACTAGGGTAGGTCTGCATCTTATAGGCAGCAACAGGAACCAAATTAAGAGACAACATTAGTCAGTCTACTCTCCTTAATGGCAAGGTGTCTGCCAAGCTGGACAGAGTCGTTTACTCTGGGCAAAATAGAAGACAAGCTGTGGGCCCAGAGGCCTCCTTAAATGCAATTAAACTCCTTAAAATGTGAACCTGAAGGTTAACTACATATTCAGCTTTTCCAGTCTCCCCTGCTAAAAATACACAAACTTTTAGTCACCAATTTGCTAATCCTTGAAAAAAAGTAGTCTTGGACAAGTTTTGCTGCTGAAATTTTTGATTTGCTTAGCTGAGATGGAATCAGACAGTTTTGGGGAAAGAAAGGAAGAGGGATCTTCTGTCCCAAGGGTGTTGATAACTTGTTATTTTTTCCAGCACATTTCTTCTTTTTTCAGGCTTGTCAGGCCCAGAGCTGACAACAGTTTCTTACTTTGCCTCAATCACACGCTCCATCATGCAACAATAAAGGAAAACATTCCTCTTAAGTAAATTGGAAAAATTGACTCTCCACGCAGTACAGCAGCAGAGCTGCCTGTCAGGCTGTACAAAAAGCATACAAAAGAAGTCTGAATAGCTGTATTGATACCTCAGTTCTGAACACTGTCAAGAGCTCGGCAAGTAAAAGGTCTCTCTGCAGCCCGGTAAGTACAGTGCTGGCCAGGATGGGCTTGTTCAGGGCTGGTGGTGCATAACCACCTGAGCCCCTTCAGCAACCTGTGCTTCAGCCCTCAGCCTGTAAAATTGGTGCCTTCCTTTGGAAAAGTCAGCTGAATTCAGCCTGGCAGGGAAGAGAAAAAGCAGCTCCTCATCCTGCTGCCAGCAATGCTCTTCCTCAGGAAGGTTGGCTGCTATGGGGCGATTGGGCCACAGTTTTGTACTGACTTCCCACCCGCCCCGACAGTGCTTTTGCCCTGCATGCAGCCTCCTCTCCTGGCACCATAAGGCAGCTCTGATGGGCTTCTGCCTCTGTGGTCAGCCTAGAGCACATTGGAGGCTCACACAGTTATCCAGCACTACAGGATGTGACCCCTGTTGGTCACCTGCTGCCCCTTTCCAACTTGTTCTCAGACCTCTCTCTCCAGTATGCCACCAACTCCTCCCAAAGTCACCCGTAGCGCCTCAGCCCTTTATCACTTTTTTCTCCTTTCCAGATTTTATTTCACATTATCCAGCATACGGTAACACCTCTAAGGAAGCATTGCCCCCCCCCAACCTCCTGCTTTCACACTGCTACATCCACACTGCCCACTCCTTCCCAGCCCTAACCTGCACGAGGCAGAGAAAGACAGGGACCAGAGGGGCTGGAGGGCATGGACACGTGCTACTGACAGATGAGGAACGGCAAGAGCCTTTCTTGTGGCATCAGTGTCAGCACAAAGTTACAGCCGGAACTAACATAAAACCTGACTCTTTCCTCTCCCTGGGACAGGGCCCACACCCTTTTCCACCTACTTTACTTGTACTCATGAGGCTGCAGTACCTTAACTACTGGTTGCTGGGACAACTGATGTTTTTGCCTTATATACATAGATATATATTCAGTAAAGTCATATTCCGTAGTGAACTTGAAGATGTTTAATGACCTTCCTAACTGGCAGACAAGTCTCCAGGGCAGTTCAGGAGGTGGCTGCCAAGTCAGTCCCCTCTTTGCTTTATCTCTGAATGGCAGGATCAGTCATCAAAAAACCCACACACAACCCAAAAAGCAAAAAAAGCACCACCTTGATCTTCTCTGTAACGTCAGGTTCAGCTTCTCATCTATTCAGAGGAAATTAAAGCTATAAATAGTCCTACCCTGCTTTCCTGCCTTAGTTTACAGAATTAAGAATTCTTCTTTCCAGTGTTGAACGCTGCAGGGCTTCTACTGAAGGAGACCAACTGTTTTGCTTAAAGTGACCATCTACAAAAGAACAGTGATAACAGAAGTAACCAAATATACTTTCTGATGGGCCCTTCTGCCTGCAGTCTGATGAGCCAGAGATTGTTTTGAGAGGTTCTACTTGGGAAGGATGGAATGTACATTTACTCCTTGGATTGTCCCACACCAACTGAAAATTCCTTTTAACATCTGTGCAACAACAGTCCGGTAGCATTGCGGTGTTATTAATGGCACATGATGAAGTCTGTTTCAGCCTGCAGCAAGCTCAGCTCTCCAATACGCCTAGGGGCATGTGATTGCCTCTATGGGGCATTACTGAGCTTTTTCAAGTATGTTCAAGTACCTGATAAGAGTTAACTGCAAATCTGCTCTGATTAAATAAACTGAGCACATTCTATCTTTCCCAATAAACGAAGCGAGAAAAAGCCAAAGAAAGGAATGTTATGGGTTTTGAGGAGGTCACAGGTGAGACACTAATACAGAAAATATTTGTTTTATTTATTTTTTCACCACTATCCCTCTGTGAATCTTAGCAGTATTTCTCCAAGAACCTGGTCCTTGGAAGTGCTTTTGCTGCTCTACTGAGATATCCTTTCTGAGAACTGCTGTCTGCCCTGAGCTTGCCCACAGCTTGACTCAGTATCACTTACGGGATCCCAGAGGCTGGCAGGGACAGCAGAAGGTCTCTAGCACAAAAGCCCGCTAAAACCAGGGCCATCCATGAGGTCAAACCAAGTCACTCAAGGCTTCATCCAGCCCAGCCTTTAAAACCTCCTGTGAAAATCTGCAAGTGCTACCCAAATAAATGTCTTTATCTTAGATGTCAGGGTCAGGTGTACCAGCACATACACCAGTTTATTCACTTTAGCTATGAAGTGAAGAATCTCATCTTTCTGACCTCAGTCCGTACCACAGATTTCTACCTCTTCAATCTTCATTCTAATTCAGAAGGGATCAGAAATAAATGCAATTAAAATTAATTTTTAAAATGACAGATTGTCTTCTTATAGGTTATTTTCCTATATCTTCCATTTTCTGAGTATATCCAAAATTTTAAGGTTTTTCTCTGCATTTGTGATGGTTATTTTTCTTTCTGGAAAAAAATATTCTGTCTATCTTCACTCTACTTCCTGATTCCAGGAGGCAGAGTGTTAGCAAAAAGACTTGCAAAACTGAGGAAGCTATTGCAAGAGCTGTCAACACTTCCACAGAAATATTCATATCACAAAGTTCATCTGCACAACTGGCCATTCTCATTAAAGGAGCTAAACTGTGACTAGGCTGCAGTAACTGAGCTGTCCTCCTATTTTTTCCCATGACCTCATTTGTGCAGAACTTCAGTGTAGTTCACATGGGAAAATACCACCTGACCGTACTGTGACATATTAGCAGCAAGTGCTTTAGTCTCTGAGATCATTAATCCACCCTCAGCATCATGTATTAAAATAAACATTAACAAAATTAAACAGGGAAATCTGCCATAAATGACCATATTTGGCCATGTTGGCTGGGGTGCCAGCAGAGTGTAATAGGCAAGTCCATTGTCAGCATCTGAAGGTGCTTGAGCCAACAGAGAGCATCTACTGATTGTTCCTGCTCAATTTGCCTCCTCTTCCCTGCTCTGTGAGCGAGTGTCCTCACACAGCCCTGGGACGCACTGACCCATGCAGGCACACAGACAGGAATTTGTCTCCTTCATATCTGAGCTCTGCCATCATGCCAGGCACGCCCACAGCCCTCACCTCAGGCTGGCTGGGATGTAAAGACCAGGGCTTTCAGCAGCTTTGTTCAGAGCTAAGCCTGCGAAGATGAACAAAGTCCACCCCCTGTTGCTCTAATGCCCCTCTGTAAACATGCTGCTGCCTGATTACTGTTGTTTAATTTCCATCTGTTACTGTTACAGGATAGTCAGAATGATTGCGCACATCCTTTTTATGTGTGCAAATGGCATTAGTCTAAAATAAAAAAAATTGGGTTTTTTTCCCATATATGCCTGGGAAGGAGGAATCATAGTGTTGAAGTGACTGAAGTGATGTTGTAATGATTGATAAAGTTGACTTTGAGAGTAAATCTTGATTTCACATCTTTAGACTGCACAAATTTGGGATCATTAAGGCAAGGAAGTATATTGTAAAATCTTAGCCCTTAAGTAATGTTTTCCTGTTGATTTCACATTTCCTGACATCCAACATGGAAAGGAACACCTTTGCTCATCTAAATTTCTGTTTGGCCTCCTTCCTGCTGCCTCTGTATCTGGTGTAACTCTTCTTTCTGTCCTGATGGAAAGAGTTCACTGGCAGATGTTCACTGGTGGACGTACAAAATGTTCAGATCCTCACAAACTTTCATGGCAAACAAGTAAAAGCAGTTAGAGAATTAACCAGCCAGGTTAAACTGCTGCTATGTGTTTTACTTGAGTTATAATCCTTTCCTAAATTGCTGCTGTCTCAAGCATTTCATATCAAACTCCAGTCTGCCCTTCCCAAGCTCAGTCTGACTTTAAAAAAGGCCAGATAAGGTGACCAGGGCAGACACTGGATTTCTTTATCAATATCATTTTTGCTACTAGACTTGCAATTTTGCAGCAACACCCAGTGATTGCTCTTAAACTGCTTTGGAGTGCAGTAATTGCCTGCACTTTTTCTGTCAAGGTATATTGTGGGTCCTTACCACAAGCTCATACCACATAGCCTGGAGTGCAGCTGCTGTCCATAAACCAGAAATTGAGTATAAGCTACCGTGTCCAATGTCACCGTGTCTCATCCTTCAAAGGAGGTATTAATCATGTTCTGGACATTTTTGTATTACTTGGGGATAATTTACTTTGGTTTTCCTATTTGATTTTGCTAAGGTTATTTCAAGACCTCTGTTATACTCCAGCTTATTCAGAGTTGGTCTCCAGAAAAGCTGGGAGGGTCAGAGCACAGAGAGCTTTTATTTACGTCTCATAATACTACTCTAATAAATGAAGTAACCACACTACAGCCAAGACTTCACTACAAACCCCTCCTTCAGCTGTGCACTCATTGATTTTGTGGGGCTCAACCCAGCCTTGGCCCCATATGTTGTGAAAGATGCTTCTGAATAGTTATGTCTGGTGGCAGACTGTCCTCCACAGGTACAGCTCAAATAAGGAACAAGGACAGCAGCTCCACAACATAGGCTCATGTGGACTGCCTCCAGAAAATACACCTCCAAGTGAGTAAAGCCAGTTGCAGCAATGGGGGAGGCAGCAGCATGATTATAGGAGATGGACAGCCACGGCAGGATCAGGCCAGCCTCAAACCCCTTAGGACATGAAGCTGAAGAGTTCAGGACTGACTTAGCAAATCAATTTTATTGTTATTTCTATTTTTAAAAATCTAATAATATGAACAATATGTTCTTTATTCCGTAAAATTGCAGATACTTCTGTTTAGTGCCATTTTGCTTACTTGGAATCACATCCTCTTTTTTAGTACAGAAGATCTTGGAAAACAATTACTACACATCCCACACCAAAGCATATGCAAAAGATTCCTGATAAGTATGTGATCAACTCATGTGTTTCATGAAATAAAATTATTTTCCGCTTTTATTCACAAAATTTCCCAGTAAAAAGAAAGCATTAACTCAGTTTATGGTGCTAGAGCATCTCCTACTAAAGGACTACCCCTGTGGCAGGTGCCTTCATAACTCTTTGTGAAAGTAGAAGCTACTGTCACTACCTGCACCACATGGTCTATCGTACTCAGATGCTTCTTCCAGGCTCTCAGTACATGCTACTTCAGAAATGCACATATACTTCAAACATCTGATTCTTTCCTTTTTAATATTGCTACAACGGAGCTGAGGTCAGCAGGATGACTTCTGACAGTATATACATGAAAAGGAGGGCGAGTTAGGGCCTGAGGTCACCAGCAGTTTGCTGTGGAGAGCCAGGGGCACGAGTCAGCTGAGGAAGGGGTGCTCGGTTTGTAAGGCTGGGGCTCCATCTCAGAATGAAGTAGAAGTAAGGGACAGCTCTCAGAACAGAAAGTGCACAAAGTAGTTGAGAGTTTAGCAAAGATTGAGAGGTAGCTGCCAACACTGCATCTCTAAGTGGTAGAAATCATGTAACAAGCTTTAGAGCTGGGAGATTTCCACTGCTTTGAGTAAGAAGTAAGGGATCTTTCAGGCCGAGTGCAAAACCACAGAGATCCAAGGCTTTGACACTTGCCAGGTTTCTCAGCTTTCTGATGAACCATATGGTACCTGGGATCTGCTGTTTGGTCTCTACTATAGCTACTGATGCCTCCAGGATGTAGCATTCCTGTCTCTGGAGGAATTACAACCAAAAAGAAGGAACAGAAGAAAATTTTTTAAATCCATTCTCGTGTTCTCTCTAAGGGCTACTTCGCAGAAGAGATGAAAATCTCCCACCAGGAAAAAAAAAAGAAAAGAGGTTTCATTTCTTGATTCTCTTACCTAGTGGGTTCTTTGGGGGTTCCCATTTAAAAAGAGAACTCACAATTAAATCCAGTCTTCCCATCAGAAGACTATACTTCCCTAAATATATCACCAAATATCAACAAAGTTGATATGGGGAAAAGAAATAGTTAAACAATGAACCACTCTTATTTGGCAGTGCAATGCCAAGAAGATTCTGAGGGGTTTTTTGTACTTCACTGAATGGCCATCTCTATATGGAACATGGGCTGGGCAACAACCTCTGTACCATCATCATGATACCAGGGAAAGCCTCCTTAGATCCTATCTGAAAAGTAGGAAGGAATGAGAACAGCTCTACAAACAGCCAAGGACAAAAAGCAGCTGGCAAGGTTCTTCAAAGTAGTAAGCTGGTTGCAACTTGAATTTTGCTGGCTTGCAACTTGAATTTTAACTGAAGGAAGGCTCTCCATAAAATCAGAACTATGTATGTCAAGGCAAATTCAGATTTCAGTTTACATCTGAATGCATCAACTGTGTGGAGTCTAACGAGTTGAACTGAGGTAACGAGAAGAATTTGTTCCCACTTCTTCGAACCCTTTAGGAGGAGCCAGCTCTCAGAAAGGGACAAACAGCTCTCTGTGGGGCACATCACATAGATCATTGCATAAGTGTCAACTCAGAAAGGAGAGAGGGATTTTCTGAAGTTAAAGAATAGATGTTTGGAAAAACCCTGCTAGTCCACAGTGGCCCTCAGGCTATGCAGCTGGGTTTCACATATTTTCAGGAGTGTAACACCAAACTTCCAACTTGCATTCCACAGCAAGAGAACATCTCTGGGAGTGCTCAGAGGTCTCCTACCCCAACACTTACAGAATACCAGGGATGAGTGAAGGGCACATCATTAATCTGAGGCAATCTAGATGTACCAGGTTACATGTCAAGGAAGCTCAGGTTCTAAATTCTTTTATGTCATTTGGACAACTTTAAATTTTATTTCTGAAAAAGTTTAGAAGGCAGAGAAGTAACACAGTTAAAAAGCTAAAGAATTAATTAATTACCTAAGGTATTAGATTACTCTGTGGCACAGAAGATTTACTATCTCCCCTTGCACTAGATACAGTCCTTTGGCTTTATTGACAAAAATTCATTCAATTTCTTTTAAACTTAAAAGCCATGGTACTTACCCCAAATGAGAAAGGAAGCAAAAGAGTGACCACTTCTGTACCCAGTATGTTCTTGTCAAAACAGTGCAGGATGAAGAACTGAGAGGCTTACTACCAACTGACACTCAACACTGATAGAACTCAAGCTAAAAATAATGTGGATATCTGCCATGGGAATGCATGAGCCTCATGGCTGCAGGGATTGCTGCATGTGATGGCAGCTCTCCTGCTTTATGAATGAGAGCTGAATTTTAATTACCCTCCTCCACTTACTTTGCAACTTGTATGAAAGTGGTGGGAACTGATTTAATTCTTGTTTCTACTAGACAGCTTGTCTCCCAATACATCCTTTGCATTAAGTTAGTGATAAATTAGAAAAAGCAAGCAAGTCTGAAAAGCATGGCAGAAAAGTCTCTCTAGATAGGCTAGGTCAGTGACATTTTTGTACTACATTTTACTTTGCCTGTCCTAAAAATAATCAGATTTTATGGCATAGGACATGAGTCAAGAAGAAACATTTCTATAAATTACATTTTTTAGCATGACAGGATTTGATTTTTTAACTTTTATCCAAAGAAAAGCTTGAATCATCAAAAACCAATTCCCCACCATGAAAAATCTAAGTCCTAGGTCAAGTTCAAATAGCTAAATAAAGAAAAGGTGTCCCTACCCCGCAGCTGACCATTGCCCTTGTATTCTTAACTGAACACCTGAACACCTTAATTGAAGTTGTGGCAAAAGGTTTGCTGTTCCTGCCCTCACACAGGAGCACTGAACACTGAACATCTCTGCAGCTGGGTGCTCCCAGCAGCAGGTGGAGGAGAAGGAAAGCTTCCCAGGTGGATGCAGCTGCCAGACAGGGAGCAATGCTGTGACAGCCTGTAGTCTAGCCTTGAGATTAGAACAGCCTAAGAGATTCAGTTGTCCCTCTGGCTTTCAAGTCTTTTTACAATGCAGAGGTATGTGAAGAAAGATAGGAGAAGGGAAAACCTCATTTGAGCAACTGTCAAAATTCATTTGAACAAGAGGAAAGAAACTTTGCAACATAGATCTGCAGAAATACAAGTGTTTTAGCAGAGAGTAAAACAGTTTCTCTGGGGAGCTGGCTTTGGGACAGAGCTCAGTGACAGACGATTTAGATGTGTTCAGATAAATAAATAGTGTGAAGTTATTTTTATGAACTCTTTTGAGTGCATTTTTCTATGACTATCCTAAAGTTCAGGTATTTACAAATGTTCCTTTGAAAGTGGAAATCATGTGCCTTACACGTCCATTTACACAGAGGGCTGCATTAGATGTGGCTGACTGTGAACTGAGTTAATTTTCACTTGCTCACGGCAGACTTGGCTATTCAACCGGGAACAGCACCAATACCACCAGCCACGAGATCCACCCGCTTCCCAGTTAGGCTTTGAAAACAAACAGTTCAGGAGTAACTTCTTGTTTAGTGTGACTGTACAAGGTGCATGAAAAGGCAACGTAGCAGATGTCAGATGACTGGCGACCCCAAATTCGGTGGCTTAAACAGAGACAGAGTCAGTGAGTTAACAAGGCTTAGTCTGCCAGTGCTTTCCACTTTCCTCAGGACTTCCACCCGGTGAAAGGCAGCTCTCCTCACTCGATCAAAGCACTGGCCTCCTCATCTGGAGGTGCTTTATTTCCCTATTGCAAGTCTGTAAATGATAACAGAAGGTGCAGAACCACAGGGGAGCTGAGGTCAAGCAGCTGCAGGAAATATTAACTGAACTACATCATAAAAGCAAGATCTGCTGCTGGTCACAAGAGGAACCTGCTCAGTGCAAGTGAGATTACATAAGTATTGGTGATCACAAGAGGACTCAGTACAATAACCAGAGCAAGACCAAAAAATATGAAGACCTTACTTGATTTTTCTTCTTTAATGTTGTACTCCAGCACACCAGGAGCTTCGCTCTGCACCGGCAGGCGGACTGCGAGGACCATGTTGTTCACATTACCCTCTTTCCTAACTAAGAATATCTGAAAAGAGAGAAAAGAGTCAAGAGCTCAGCTACATTATGTGAACTTCCAAACTTTATTTTAGGTCATTGGCAATGTAGATTTTTATCAGCACAATCCACCTTTAAATAGCCTTATTTTAGCTTCCTTCCACTTAGGTAAGCTTTATACAACAAAAATAATGAATAAAGGGACATTTCATCTGCGTGAAATTCAGACCTGCGAGGGAACCCGTGAAGTTTCTATGCATCACTGATGTCCCACTTATGCCTAAATCAAACTATTGCACTAACTGGAGAGTTTAAAATTGCACTCACAATTTGTTAAATGGTGGTACTCACATCAGTGCCTTAAATCACAGATGAGTCAGCCTAGAATGTCCCAGTCCAGGTCTAAAGCATGGGAGTCACCTGTATGTTGAGTTGGTAAGGATTTGAGTGTCCATGAGTGGGATGTAAGGCTAAAGGCTCTGGTGGCCACAGTGTCCATGGCAGAGCATCTTCACGGGACCAGAAGATCATTCAGGCTGGCAAGTATCCTGGGAGGCTCTTCTCCATTCCCCTGGGTGAAACCGTGAGGCCAGACCAAGTTTCTAAGGACTTTGTCTGTACAAGTCCGGAGAATGTCCAAAGCTGGAGATTGCACAGCCTCTCTTGGAAACCTGTCCCACCACTTATTGTCTTCAAAGGGAGAAAATGCTTCCCTGTACCCAGTCTGAATCCCTCTGGTTTCAATGTACACTGCCACCTCTTGTCCTCCCACTCTGCAGTGCTTGAGCACAGCCTGGCTTCATCATCTCCGTGACCTCCCTGTAGGTACCAGGGGTTGCTGTGTGGTCCCCCTGAAGTTGTCTTCTGGCTGAACAAGCTCTGGTCCCACAGCCTCTCCTCAGTGGATCTGTGTCCAGCTCACTGCCCCCCACCCCTACAGGACCTTTCCCACAGAGCTTCTCAGCCAGGCAGTGCCAGCCCGGATCGCTGCCAGGAGTCTGCCTTCCCAGGGCTAAAGCTTTGCTTTTGCCCTCGTTGAATTTGGGAGCAAGCCCTGTCCCCAAAAGCTTGTCTGAGATCTCTCAAGTGATCTTCAAGTGTGTTGAGTGGTCCTGAAATCACAGAATCAATCAGTTGTGAAAAGACCTCTGAGATCAAGTCCAACCGATGATCAAACACCACCATCTCAACCAGACTGTGGCACTGAGTGCCACATCCAGTCCCTCCTTAAACACCTCCAGGAATGCTGACTCCACAGAGCTGATGTACTTGAAAGGAGTCTGGAGATCATCTAGGCTGACCCCTTTGCTTAAAGGATAAACTACAGCAAAAAAAAATTGGTCTGGCTCAATCCCATCAAGTATTCAAAAACATTGGTAAGAGGCCTCTGAGTATTTAAGTGGAATCAGTGGAACTACTGGAGCCATTGTGTCCCACCAATGAAACAAGTGGAATAAAAAAATAATAATAAAAAAAAAGATACAAGAAAGAAGAAAATGAGAAGAAAATGGAAAAATGCCTCATTCTTTGTATCGTGTGAGATCCTAAGTGTATTTCTAATTAAAGCTCATTGTCAGGGATATTTTCAGCTTGTGTCTTGAAGACACAGATACAAAGACAAAATAATCCTCACCTTCAGCTGTTCTTTGATAGTAAGCTTAGGCAGAAGAGAGTCACGGTAATTTTAAAAAACTGAATTAAAAAATCAAGCTAATTTTGTAGCCTGAATATTAATATCAGGAAGAGAAGTGTGAGTTGGTAAAATTATTAATCAACTGTAACGTATGGAAATCTATCAAAAAAACCATTAATTTCTTGGACAGAGGAATTTTAAAAAAAGCTTGTCTAGAAGCTAGGACCTTTCCCTGCATGAGTCCCAGTCATAAGGGTATCTCCAGTCACTTTGAAGCACCCATGCTGAACGTACAGCTTTGGGGCAGCTTCACAACCTCACACAGTGCTGTCATCTTGGCCTCTGAGTTCGGGAGAAATGGAACCCAGGGGGCTCAGGTCCACCACCAGGGCAGAGAAAATGCAAATAAATGCACAGGTGTATGCCCTAAACAGGCTGATTTCTAGCTCAGGGCAGGCCTCACCTTCTGTCACAGGAAGTGTCTGCAGGTAAGAGGCAGGTAGTATCTGCAGGGAGAGGCTCTCCCTTGCCCAGGTCCTACCAGCCCCATGGCAGTGCTGTCCCTCTAACCATAACTGTCAGACAGCACCTTCTTACGTTGCTTCATCTGAAATTTAATCTAAGCAACCAGGGAAATTAAACCTGGAAATGAATCACTGATTTTTTCCTGATTGGCATGCCTGGTTGCCATGGATCCAAAGGCTAAAATTGGACTACGGGTGTTCAGAGAAGTAGGAGGTGGGTTTTCTGAGCTGTACTTAACCCTACAGGTCAGGACCAGTATTGAAATCAGTCTCTTCTATTTTCACCACAGGTGGGAATAGGGCTGCCTCAGTTTCAGGTGGGCTCAGAGGGGGCAGGAGATTCTGCCTTTGCCATGGGACACCTCTGATGCACCACCTCATCTCCTGCCTGCTTCTGACTGCAGCTGAAGACTGTGCCCAAGGACAGTATAAGCAGTAGGAACAGAGGCAAGATGTTTCCCCAAAGCCACTCAGAGATGGGGAACTCTCTGACTGCAGGGAATGGATAATAGCTGAGGGAGCTTGGGGCCGTACATGGCTACATCACAGTCAGACACGCACATCTCCACTTACAGACAGAGCAGAAAAACCAAGAGAATTATTTGCTCAGTCTATTTGAGAAGTCTGATTCAGGGTGAGGTGCACTGCACAGCCCAGGCTGCTCAGGTGAGTCCCACTGGAGGGTGTCACTTGGCTGTGCTAGCATTTAGCCCTGGGATAGACTGACTCAGCCAAAGGGCAGGTGTGCCCTGACATCAGCTCAAGTAATTTGCACCTGCCCTTCCCAAAGGATCCAGCCAGGACATCTACAGCCTGCTTACATCTCAGACCTCAGGAAAAGGGAGCAGCTCCTTTTGCCACAGAGATGTTTTCCTTAAGCAAGCCCTGAGCTTTGCACAAGTATATAATTTTCTAATACTCAGTTTATGCAAACCAGATGCCAATTGTTGCAACAAAAATTACTCCCAGCAGCTCCCTGAATTTAAGGGCCTTTTCTTCTCAGATTTTTTTTCATTTGTCCAGGTTAGGATAGTCACCATACTTTTGGCTATGGTAGTGAATGGGAAGCCATCTCCATTAATCTACATGGTAAGCAAACAAAACCAGAGATAAGATTCCTTGTTTTCCCAAAGCCAATATATCTGTCTTCTGCTGTTGAGAGAGGTAAAGCATCAAATAGTAGTGGAAACAGAGAACAGTCTGCTAAATACTTTTGCTTCCACATTAAAAAAAAGCACTGCTCTCCTAACCAAGGACAGGAAATGTGGTTGTCTGAACTGAAACCGCTTTGGACTTACCCCTGCTGTTTCTTTGCCAAGGATCGCCCCAGCCTTTTCCTGGCTCATGTTCAGCTGAAGCCAGACAGGACACGTCTTGATGAGTTTGTCAAGGATGCTGATCCCTGGAAACTGGAGGCAATT
Organism: Falcunculus frontatus; assembly: GCA_013398115.1. Classification (NCBI taxonomy): domain Eukaryota; kingdom Metazoa; phylum Chordata; class Aves; order Passeriformes; genus Falcunculus; species Falcunculus frontatus. Next base: position 2,986,067 of record VZRV01005745.1, on the reverse strand, counting down.
TTGCAGAGCACCAGCCTGACAGAGATGTGTCTCTTTTCCCTCTTCACTGGTATCTCCGCCAGGGCTGAAACACAGCAAGGGAGTCCCTGGTAAGCAGAACTGCAAATGGAAAATGGGGGGGGGGTGGGAGTAAGGACTCTAAGTGCAAACACAGAGACAGGCATGGGTGCTTAGACATCAGGAATGCTCCTTGAGGGGCATCAAACCACAGGCACATTGTTATGACAGCAGGCTGACAGGGTGATTCGTGCTCAGCTCTGTTGGTTTTGGCTCACTCATCAGTACTGCTAAAGTACAGGTGCCCACAGACAGAGGTAAGGGACGCACAGGGGCTGCCAGCACCACAGAGGGCTGAGAGTGCCTGTTCCCTGGATGCCACCCTCCAGCTGAAGGGTCTGGGAGATGTTTCATGGCTTCAAAAGTAGCAAAGCAGCAGAGGAGTCCCTGCAGCCTAATAGCAGACTGGTATTAAATACTGGCTTCTAGCTATGGTGCTGATTTGACAAAGTATTTATACATGTGCTTGGCACTGCAGGCAGTGGAAATACTTGTGCTAAAAGGTCTGGTCATGAGACCTCTACTGGATAAGGCTGTGGACTCATGGGGATAGGGGCTTATCATTCATTTTATTAATTGATTTTACATTTAAAGAAAATGTAAGAGAACATACACAAAAAATGTTTTGCTGAACTAATTTTCTGCTTAGATGTCAGAACTGAGAATAAGAGGACTCTCGCTTTTGGTCTTACTTCAAATATTTTTCCTTTTACTTTTATTTTTTAAAGATACAGATCTTAAGGTATTACATTTCAAATAAGGTCAGTCTTAAACTACTAAAAGAGAGTAATTTCAAAGGCCTAACCTAGCACAGCAAGTCTGTCCCAAAAGTCAGTTTGTGTAAAAATAGCCTTTTGAACCCCAAAAGCAACACAGAGATTTTATTTTTAGTAGTTTTTTTTCTTTTGTAACCCTTCACAGACAGCTTTCTTAGAAAATACAGGTGCCTCTGCAATTTCAGTTGTAGATTAAGGGTATTAGTTCACAGAATCTTGATTTTAATCAATCCTTTTTTAAGATCATAGTCAAGACAGTAGGAATGAGAGAACTGTGCTTTAAAAAAAAGCAAGTTGAAATAAATGAAACTCTCTTTACTTGTGATAAAATCCCAGCTTGTCACACAGGTGAGGGAATTTCTTTCAGATGTAACAGCATGTGATTTTAATCAATATCATCTGAACATATAGAGTAAAACAATGGAAGATAGCTTTGGAAGTTAACCTGATATATCTCTCAGGGTTTTTTTCACAGAAGAAACAACCAAAAAAAAGCCATGTAACCATATGAAAGGAAAACATGTGTTGGATGGCAATAATCATACTCAGTAGTAGGAAAGAATAATGAGTTGAAGGGAAAGAAAGTTGAGTTATAATGAAATGTTCCGTAACAGCAAAAGTTACTCCCCTAATTAGTCACATAGACATGAACCTGATCACATCTGAATGATGTGTGAAACCTAAATCAGAAGGAGGTCAATGCTGATGATGTCCCGCTGTGGCACCAGAAGGTGACACGTATGGCCATAGCTCCTGTGATGCAGAACTTTGTTAGCCATTAATCATGTAAGGTGGGGCCAGCAAAGCACTGGTGCTCAGTAATCCCATTGCCTGGAGGCAAATGAGGGTTCTCAACAAAGTCAGGAAAGTAACACAAACCAGCTTGGACCCGGTGAGCATCAGGCACGCAGTGACCCTGGCACAGAGTTCCCCACAGCGGGTGCAGGCATCCATCCCTCAGCTCCCTCCTACAGGCACACCCTCTGGGTACAGCCCTGCTCATAGCACCCACTGGGGTTTGGCAACAAGAGCAGGCTGGTGAAGAAAAACAACAGAACTGACCTTCCAACACATGTGGCTCCATGTAGGGTCTAAATTTTGGAGAATGGATAGAAAATAGAAAATAATTCCAAACTCAGACATAAAAGATGAAAAAGGAAAAGCCTGAAAATATTGGTTTTAATGGGAAATCTCATTATTTGAGAATGTGGAGTATTTCAGCGTAGCAAATTTAGGGCAGTGGATAAGTCTTTGTTTTGGCAGAGCAGGAGTCAAATATTTTGGAGGCCCTCAGGGATGAGGTATTCTCCTCTCAAAAGCCAGACCAGCCCGGAAGGAACTAAGAAGGCTCTCGTACCTGTACAGAGGGAGGAAAGCACAGCTGAGTGAAAGGGGAAATGGGTAAAAGGAAAGACAGGAAGAGTCATTAATGGGATCATATGGAATCAGGGCAATGTTTGGTGAGATGTTCCCTGTCAGTGAGTTATAAGAGATGATGGATAAATTCCCAAGAGAAGAGGAAGAGGATTGCGTTGCCCAAATCTCTTAAAATGCCATGTTTGGAGCAGTAGCACACATTTTATTGAATCAAATCTGTGCTGGTTAAGAAATGGGAGGGAATGACCTCCCAGACCTTTTTCAACTGTAATGCTGTGACCCATGACACACCAGTTGACGCAGTTATGGCACTGATGTTTGACTTCTGTCCTGGGCACAGCTGTCACAAAGATTTGGATGGGGCTGTGGGAGTGCTTAATCCAGCAATTTAATCTGGCTCTGCGGTAGCTCTGTGGCTGCACAGAGAGGAGGGAGCCCAGGCAGCTCCTGGGTTCTTGCTGTGCTGCCAGTTGAAGGGATTTCCAGGGCCACCACAGTGAGCAGCTGGCCTTTCCTATTTTGCTCACTCAGAATTCATGTGTCAGATGATTTCTAAACTCTCAGTTTTCAAAAATGACATAAAATCCTGTTCTTGTCCCACAGTCCTGCAAAACCCTTTGGCTGATAGGGGCAGGTGCTCATTTTGCTAGGTGTGATGTAAAGCTGAAAAGCTGGCCCTAGAGCTGCTTGCTTTGCTTTTCTTTTATTGAGTTCTTACTGCATAGCACCTTTAAATCTCGCAGTGGCTCTGCTAAATTGGATTCAGTTGGGAAACAGGGAGCTGTGTGCTGCATACTGACTGGCAGTGCAGGCTAATTAATTGCACAGTGATTACATTCACACATCTGCCCCGGGCTGGCAGAAGGTATCAGGTTGCTTGTTGGAGGCAATAATAATGACAACGGTGGTTTGAATTATTGCTCAGTGACTGTACACTGAAGTAATGACCACCATGACTCATTGCTTTAGAAACCAGTTGCCACACTTGCCAGTTGAATATTCCCAGAAGTCAGCAGAGCAACAAGGGGATATAATCCACTGAATTTTGTGAGCATACCTTTGCAAGGCTTCCTGGCTGGACTATACGCGGCTGGTCACTGTGAATTTCCCTGAGGCAGCTGAGACACACAGCAATTGTGTGAAACAGCAGCAGGGACTGCCAGATTAATTCTTCACTCCTGCACATTTGCTCTGAGAAGAGGCATAAGGAGTATATAAAACTAAATCTTAAACTGGAAATCAGATGCTCTTTAGTGCACTGATAAGTAATGACTGAGTGCCTTAGTATTGTTTAAATAGACCAGATGTAAGTTTTAGGAGGTAGTCTTTTATTATGATGTTTATTATTTTATTATTATTACTGCTTTTATTTCTCCCTCTGAAAATGAGAAGACATCAAGGGAGAGCAAGAGCACGGGTTTGGTGTGTTGTCCTCAAGGAAAGAGATACAATGGTATATTTATATTAATAGCGGAGCAGGAACCACAGGTCTTAAAATGTGTGCCAGCTGTCTTACTACTGAGGGAGAAAGACGGTCACAAACTCTGTGTGTCAGGTGGTAGAGCAACTTTCTGCACCAAAGCTACCTGGTACCTGAAGGGATACCACTTGGGACAAGCCAGCTTGTGGCTGAAGCTGACATGTGGAAACCCTTCAAGCACAGCAGAAGAGGTTACAAGGAGCACCTGAAGCAGGAGGAAAAGATAGAAGCTCCTGAAGCCAACACAGCAGACCTGATGGAGGTTGACAGACAGTGTTGTTAATTCCTGTAGTTAAAAGAGACAGGTGGGGGCATGGAGCTTCATGGAGATGGGTGAGATGATGGTGCTGAGATTAAAAGACTGACAGAAGACTCACAGGTCCGGTTTACATCCTGTGTCACAATCAACCCAGTCTGAGTTGGTTGCAGGGCTCTGTGCCACTGCAACAGAGGCACATCTCTGTATCCCTTTTTCTCATAGTCACCTTCTTTCCTTACAGGAATAATTGGAGTTACACAAGCAGCAGCTAAAGTACAAGGCTTCACCCATTGCAAGAGACAGAGGTGCCTATGCTTTCTTTGGTTTGGTGTCACTTCTGATTAGACAAGTGTTGAGGAACATGATTAATGCAGGTAGCTTGGTGTCCAAGCTGCACAGACTCAGTAAAAATCTTTGTTCAGACACATTGTGAATTCACGTGCTGTTACTTTCAGTTCATTGTGAGGGAAGTCACGCAGTGCCACAGCTAGAGGACATCAAACTTCATTTTGCTTCCATCTTAAAAATGGCCGTTTTTTGATGCCATCTACTTATTCGCATAAGCTAGCCCATCTACTTATTCTCATAAGGTAGCCCATCTTTGATGACTTCATCAGTTCAGATCAAATTATTCCAAGATGGAGGAGAAGGATGCATTTACTCTCTGGACCTGGCTTTGGTCACCTTGCTGGGTTCTTATTTCTTTCTTCCAACAGGTGGTGGAAGTGAGACCCTGAACCCAATCTAGCTGCAGGAAGAGCTGCAACGTCTTTGAAATTCTAGAGTTGTTTCATCATAAAGCAGAGTGTTATGAAGATGGGAAGGCAGCAAAGCGATGTATTGAAAAACCCATAGCACAAAAGCTAACTTTGTGCACCAAACGTGAACCCTGACTTGCAGAAAATTCAGGTTTTAATAAGTGCTTTTTCATAACAGAGCCAAGGGATCTGGCAAAAGTCAAACCAACAAACAGAAATAAAATAATCAACAATGAAAAACCCAAAAGTAGAAAGAGAAGTTCTTGAGATCTTCAGGGATCACACCCAGCTAATTGTCACCCTCCAGTCAGAAATAAACAAGTTTCTTGTTGTTTGACAGGCAGAAAGAGAGGGAAAAGATACAGCATGTTAAGCAAGCTATGGGAGCTTCCTGCATTGTAAGGTTCTTGGATTTACAGAAAAATTGGATAATGGAAATGATGTGAGCAGTTTGGTGTGTCCCATGAGGCAAGCTTGCCTGTCCAGTGTCTTTCCTACCTTGCAGAATGCTTGTGTTACTGGTCCACTCTGGTGACAAGTTTATAGCTCAGGAAGTTGTGTTTCTCAGCTTGTGGTCTGTGGAGAGCCTGTGGTTGGCAGAGCACTTCCTCCTGCTCACTGGTCCCTTTATTCCTACTCTACTTAAATGTCCACCCTTTGACTCTTTGGTCTTTGGTCTACAGCTGATGCTCTGCACGTCCAGGAGTTTTGGCTCAGCCTGGGAAGGACCAAGCTTAACAGCCAAGGCAGCAGCTGTTCCAGCTGCCAAAATGTAAGACAAACCAAGGGTCTCCTAAATACTCTGACACCTCACAGCTCAGCAAAACTCTTCCACCTACTCCACTTTCTGTTAGAGGCACTGTCAGTTTCAACAGTAAATATTGCACTCTGAAATTGAAGTCTCACTTCTGTGAGCTTTTCTATACCTGCCAGGGATTCCCAAATGCCCACTTCTGTGAAGGCTAGCAGGGGTTTGCATGCAGCTTGACCATGTTTGCACATGGTCATGGAAGTTTGCCAAAGTGGTGCAAGTCATTACCCTGCCAGGAAGCCCTATTAATGGCACAAAGGAATCCGGTGATCAGGTGTGGTTTAGCTCACCTACCCTTAAACCACTCACCAATTCACCAAGCCCTCACTGCCCTGGGGAAAACCAACGGACCAAGTTACAAAAGCGAACAAGTTCTATTATACTTCTAGGGCAAAGAGGTGTCATGGCCACTTGTGGAAGAACTGTAATTCATGTGTCAATTTATTAAGTAACAAGTAGCCACAGAGTTTTCTGCTTACATATGACACCAGATTTGTGTCTTACACAGTAGGTGGCTCAGCTTGAAGGTCTGATAGATCAGCAGCACACTGGAGGAACTGTGTGGACTTGCACTGTTTCCTGCAGAGCACAGCAAGGATTGCTGGGCTAGCTTGAAGGAGCTGAGCCTCAGGAGCAGGATCTGCACAAACACATGGAGCTCGCTGGCAGAATGACTGAGCTTGGGCTAAGCCCTGGTGCCCTGGCTGCTGCCATTACCAGGTTTAAAGCTAACACTTGTGTTTTCCTCATAACTTCCATAATGCACACAAAGGACGTGACTGCAGCTTATCTGCGTTTGTACTGAGCAGAGTCTTTCCCCCATTGAAAGGTGAGGAGTCAGGTCAGCTCTCCAGAAGCCTTGCTGGAGGAGAGCTACTGGTGTTGTGAGGGACATGTAACCACTGCCCCTCATCAGAGCACATACCTGGTGTTCAGGACCGGTGGTGTTTCTCTAAGGGCAGGAGCAGCAGGGACAAGTAACTCGGGAAGAGAGAAGTAAGGGGTGCCTGCAGTGCTTCGCCACAAACCCTCCAATGCTTCTTCCTCCTAAATTAGTCAAGCTGAACTGTACGTACCTATAGAGAAGCAGCAGCAATACCCCTGTCAGTCCCTCTTGTCTGACCTTGTCAACAACCTTTCAGCAAAGAGTGCTCTCGAGAAGTGGGGAGCTGCAACTAAATGTTTATTAAGTTTCCAGCTTCTCTGTGTTTCCTAGGTTCATTAGGTCCGTCCCTCCATTTAAATACATGAAGTCATGTATACTATAAAGAATTGCATATGCATAAAATCCCCAAAAAGTACAAGCTAATTCACATTACTGATTGTTCCCAGGTCAGCTCTACTAACAAACAAGCCTTCTCACACTCACAGCCATGGCATGGACAGAAACAACATAAAAAACAAACATCCAAAAATTCCCTGAAGGAAGAGCCCTTCTTTCAAAGCCTCCCGGTTTTTTTTTCCTTTCAGTCTAGCTATTTCCTGCATTCATGAACACTAATGGAATATGGTGCCTGTGGCCCCACTCTGGACCTGGGCTGCTATATCCTATTGGGGTACGGCTGGTAGTCACAAACTGTACTTCTTCCTTTATGTAATCTTGCATGCATATGTTATGCACTCAACAATTTGTCTCACAAACATCAACTGTCTTTCTCTTTATAGTCAGTCAAAACATATTTTGGCAAGTCAAAACCACTTTGCAGGTTCTATTAGCTCTACTCCCTTCCTAACACCCTTAATGATAAGTTGTTCTCCCCCACATTTATAATCAGAGATTTCCCAGGCATTTGTCCTTTACCTATTTTTCAAACCCAAATTATTCTCTTAGGAATTTCAGTGTATCAGCAAAACTAAGGTTTTTTATTTGTGTTCAGGCAACGAAGGATCATTTATACTTCTGCAAGGCGCTTCCTTTCAGAGAAGCGAGCTGCTGAAACGCCAGCCAAGGCAAGGTCAGAGTGGCTAGAAAACAGACATTTTCCTCAACAAAAAACTGCAGACATATTTGCTGGATAATTCCACTTCTCTGGAAAGGCTTGTGCAGTGCAGGAACCAGAAGAAAATGTTGTGAAGAAGAGAAAAAACTTCCTAAGCTTTAAGACCATAAGGGAACCCCAGATGTCCCTCACCCTCCCGTGGCAGTGCTCGAGAGGGGCCCAGCTGAGCCACAGCCTGGAGAGAAGGGCTTGTTCTCTGCATTCCAAAAACACCCAAAGTGTTGGAAGCCCAGAGCACCCCTGCTTTTACTGCAGGGTCAAGGTGATGGGAGAGGTTTTGCCCTTTTCCAGCTCATCTGGACAGGAAGGAAGACAGGAATGGAAACCCAGGGAATGCTTTTCTACATTGTAATCACCTAACAAAGAGGGGAAAAGGAAACGGAAAATAAAGTGGAGGGACAAATTTCCAATTCAAACTTCATTAAGAATAGACTGCAGTTTAGCTTTCAGAAAGCCATTCTGTTTCAAACCCTATGTATTCAAAATTATTTGAAATCTGCATGATGTGTTAGAGCCAAAAACCTGGGCAAAATATTTAGAGAAACATGAGACCAGTTATAAAAAGCTATGGCCTTGCTCACCCTGTGAGTGGATTGAGTGTAGACATCAGAGGCTAACCACACAAACTTGCATAATGCTGAGAAGTTTTCCTCTGTACTAAGAAATATCTGCAAACTCTTATCTCAGTCATGATTTGCAACAAGAAATGGTTGTTTTGCCAAGGGAAATAAATCCACTGGACTTTCATTCTGCAGTGTCTGAAGGAGCAGAGCACAGGACTTCTGAGGTCTCTCCTCTCATAAGGCACCACACAAAGCAGCTTACTTACACACAAATATTCATAGTTTGGGTAAGATTTCCTAGCACTGTCAGTGTGAATGGATTTCAATATGTGGTGCTCTCAGTGAAAAAAATAAGTATCTAAATCTGTGAACCTTCTCTTTGTCTGTCCTCCTTAAGCCTTACTCCAGCAATTTCATTTGCCTCTTTAACTTTGATTCGGCACTAGAGAAATGTGTTTATTTCCTGCTTTATTACCTGATAGGATTCCTGCCTGCATTTACACTGGGGCAAGGTTAGAGATCTGCCTTCCTGAGGGAAGGAGAGGAAGAAGAAAAGGGCTTGTTGGGGTAGTTCAGGGATATGGAAAAGTGGTGAAAGGACATGGTCCCTCACCACCTTCTAGTGGTGAGCACCTCTAGAATACCTAGAAACAACTAGAAATTCAGGGTGGGAGAGGTGTTCTAGTTTGCTGAGTTGAACAACCTGTCCTGTGGGTGGCCATGGCCCTTGTCATCCTGTTCTGGTGGGACAACCTGGGACCAAAGGGCAGTGGAGCAGTGTCAGAAACTGCCAAAAATGTCCCTGTAGTGACTGGCAGCTCAGCATGTGACTACAGAACCTGCCAAACAGCAAGGCAAACCTGTCAGCTCCCCCAGACCCCGCCAAACCACTGCTGGGACCTCAGAGCGGTTAATTTTACTGTGTTTATGGTCACTGGGTTGCCAGGGCTAAAATGTAGGTAAGTCATGAGCCACAGGCTTTGTGTTCGTAGTTGTCTAAGACAATCCACAACGTGGCTGTCTTGGTCATGTCCTGCCCAAAACATCCATGCTGCAGCCACCCCCACCTCCAGGCTGCTATTGCTTGTCTGGCACTGGGGCACTCTGACTCAGGGGGCCAGAGGGGGGAAGAAGGCTAGTGCTGGACACAGCTCTCTGGCCTGGCTCCCCGCTCAGCTTGGTGAGGCATGAAGAAATACAAGACTCGGATTCAGCCCACTGGCACCAATCACCCTGAATTACTCCCTGGAGCTGCTGCTTCTCCACTAAGACCAGAGATCACCATGGGTGCATAGGTTCCTAAATGGGACGCAACAATTAAACACCTAAAGTGAGGCAGGGTAAATCCAGACTACAGGCCAAAGGACTAACCCCATCATCTATCTCTGTCTCAGGCTGCTCTTCACAGAGCCCCTCCTGCAATCTCTACTGGTTTCCCAGCACTGAGGACCCATCTCTGCTGGGAGGGTAACAGTCTTTCCCTTTTGGCTGGAAAGGTTACCAGTGAGATCCAGCCCAAAACTAACTACTTTCTAATCCTAAGAAAGGATTAGAATGGGAGTTCGGGACAGAATTACACAAAAATGTTCTGTATTACATATTTGTCCTACAGACAGAAAGGAAAATTGCCCAAAGCCAAGTTCTATCCTGTGTGTTGATTCAGCAGGAGAAGCTCTAAGCTTTGCTGGGTTTCTTGTTTTTTGGGGAGTATGAGGAGTGACAAAGTCCTTGAAGAGAACTCAAGGGGGCAAAAAAGGAAAGAGAGAAGAGATTCTTGGCAGGCAAGATGAAAGGCTGGGCCAGGACCCAGGCTGTCGTTTAGCCAAGTATGTGCGACAGCTTTTTTTGCCTAGAAGTCTGCTAGCAATCTGCAGAACAGTGATGCAGGTAGCCAGCAGTGCTGCCCCTCTCCAGACTCTGCTATTTGTTGGTCTCTCTCTGTTTCCTTGGTGAATTTTTCCAAGCAGCAGAAAATTTAATCTAGTTCACAAAGGGCTGCAGCTGCTTTCTGTTCTGCCCAACAGCTGCTTTTACAAGAGAGAGACTTCAAAAGGCTGGCTTTCTCCAGAGGGCCATGGGAGGGATGTACATGAGCTGTGTGGATTCCCTATATTTGGCAAAGTTTTCCCAGCATCCAGAAGGTTGTTTGTATTCAGTTGTTTTCAACAAAGCACTTAAAATTCCCCAACAATTCATTAGCCTTGCAAAAGCAAAGAGAAAGTACTGATTAACATGGTCAGGAGGTAACTTCAAGCAATAAGACAGGTCTTCCAACCCTACCAGGAGCAGTGCTGATACACAGACCCCAACGAGTCACCTAGAGCAAATCCCAGCAGCCCCACCCCTTGCAGGATCATTCTCAGAGCCAGGATTCCAGGCCTGCCTCAGAGAACAACTCTTAGGGTGGGGTTTCGTGCTCCTCCTCATCCAGGGCAATGGAGGGTACTTCAGAAAGAGCACCACTTCCACACCCTCCCAACACACCACTTTCACTTCAGCTGTAGAGGCTGTGTAAACATTGAGGAAACTGGTTCAGCTCCACAATCCAGCAGGGAACTCATCCACCAAAAAAAAAAAAGGCTTTCTGAGAAATGGATTCTGCTCCTAGCATCACCCCAAACTTAAAGGAAGGTCTGGGAAAGACGAGGGTTTCACTGCTTAACAAAGATCCAGGGGATTGGGCTACGAAGTGACTATAATCAAATCAGCTTCATGAATTCGAGCCTCAGTTTCCCTTCCTATAGTGACAGTACCTGCCTTCAGCTGGTTGTTGGGAGGCTTAATATCCATTAAACACCCAGAGATCCTTTCATACACATAAGGACTTTACATTAATCACACAATGTGGCTACAATTACTGAAAACACTTTGTCCACTTAAAGGTACCAGTAATACAGAAAGCAGAAATCCTTTATTCAGACATAAATACATTCCCTGTTTAGCAAAAGGCTTACAGAAAGTCTGGGAAAAGCACACACATAGGCATGTATATATTCATCTATTTGAAAAGAGCTGCATTCCATAGCACTCCCTGGCTCGCGTGCATCTAACAGAATATCTATTTAGGAAAATGTGACTAGCACAACCAGCTATGCAATGCTCACATCTGCTAATCCTTTACTGCTCAAGTAATCATCTTCACTTGCAAAAAGATTTATACTATTTTGGGTGCAGGCAAAGAGGAGCTAAGCACTTCAAAACTCTAGCAACTGATTGTCTTGCGGGAAGCACTGCCTTTATCTTCACCTCCAGTGGGGTATAGAGGGATCTCATTTCTGGAGGTGGGTACAATTATTTTAGGTAGCTCAGACAGGTACAGAATGGACAGAGGAAAGGCTTGTGGCTACAGTATCTACCATACTGGGTGACACTTGTAGGTCTATTTCATTTGCACAGGTTAAACAGCACTGCTCCCTCAACCACAGCTGCTTTGCAGCCCTGTGTTACCAGGTACTGTCACAGGCACATCCCCCCCCAAACTTCACTGTTAAAGGACACCAGCTGAAAGCTTGCCTGGCCTCTCCGAGACACAAGCACCTCACAGCCTGGGATGGATTCTGAACTCAGCAAGCTCCAACTCCAGAAAGTTACTCCAGACTGACACCAGAGCATGGCTCCAACTAAGCCATGTGCATCCGTGTGGTTTAGGAATTCCCTCTGGCAGGGTGGGAGGAAGGGATTGGCACTTACGTTCCTGCATTGTACGAGCACATCAGGGTTGCCAAACTGAGTGGTGGTGGGAGACTGGAGTGCCAAAAAAATATAGCATGCACACAGGCAACCTTGTATAACAGCCCTGCCCTCCACAGCAGATGGAGTGCAACCACTGCACAAGGACAACTCTCCTCTCCCTTGTGTATCACAGGCAGCCCTCTCTGGCTGGGAAGCCTAGATACAGTTTGACAGATTTGGACCCTGTGCATCTTTTTTGGTGGATAGTTGTCCACGGATGCCTGCCTGCCTGTTCAGCTGTCTTCTTACCTTTGTGCAGCCAGATCAGTGTCAGAGCCAGGGTGTGCCCAGCACCTTTACATCTCCCACTTTGCAGTATAGACGTGTCCCACCCAGTAACAATGAATTTCAGAGTACTCCACTGCTGGCTGGCTCTCCTGGAAAAGCTGTGCTCCCTCGTTCAAGTGGTGTGTATGCAGGACAGACTCGGTCATATATATCCCCTCAGGCACTTTGCTCTTCAAATTCATGGGTGCCATACAATGTCCCTTGTGGCCCATGGCCAGTACTTCTGGTAACCTGACCTAGCTTTGAACAAGTTCTACAGCTCAGAGAACACAGTCAGGAACACAGGCCATGTCTACCAGGGCTGTGCAGGCATTGCCTCCTCTTACTCAGCAAATTCTGGAGAAGAAAGCATCTTCACTAAACCTCTCACGGACCTGTGCCTAGATTTTAAGAAAGACATTTTCTCATACAGGCAGAAAGGCAGGAATTATTTTAGAATATTAATGTTTGACTGTGTTTAACATTATAGAAGACCTAGCAAGAATTCCAGATGTCTCCAGCTCAGACATAATCATCAACAAATACTAAAAGTGGCAAAAAAAAAAAATCACCTGTCCATATACAACCTCCCTTAAAGTTTGTAGAAATGTAAGTTGGGAAAAAAACTTGGCAGTTTTGTGATCTCCTCATCCTCAAATTAAACATTCCATAAAGGTTATTTCTCCTAAAATATATATAATTGATTGACCAGCAGAATTTCTGTGAGAGATCTTGTAATGATCTATTGACCTGAGAAACTGGTGTACCTACCCAACCTGAACAGAACAGAGGTTCTCAAGCTCTTCTCCTATTAACATCAGAATCATCTTGCCTTTGACACCTTAAAAACTCTTAACAAATTTTAATTAATCAATTCTTATGCTGCACTGGCGATTCAAGTGCTGATACTAACTTATTATTCATATCTGTGACAGCTATGGTACAGGGAGTGTAAGATCAGCAAGCACAAGGTCTTGACATTTTGGATGACTTTTGAAAATAACCACCATTTACTTAGGGGTCGACTTACCTGCTTATCTGTATTGCAATAGCATTCCCAGTCCTCCCTAAGGATAAGGGTGTGTTCCTAGCTGGAGTGGGCCCCAACCTCCCTTACCTGAAACAGGTCCAGCAATGCAACCTGCAGGTGTGGCAAATGGATGTGGTCGTAGCACCCTTGAGGAGAAACTCATCCCCAATCCATCTGCCTTGGGGGCCAGCTCCAGTGTGAGATGCCAGCCAGGTACAACCCCAGAATAAAGAAGATGGAGGGGTAGCCAGGTGGATTTTGCATTTGGTTACCAGAAAAGCGACTCTGTAGGGACCTGAGAGGTCACAGGAGCTCCGTGGAGGTGGGTGTGTGGGGGTGGGTGGACAGAGGTTGAACTAAAGACAACTGAGGGATTCTGTCTAGCTCCTACCTGGCTCCAGATGAGGATTTACTCTAGAGATTCCTCTTTGTTACTCATCATGAAACACCTACCCAACACCACAGAAAAAAACTAATCTCAAAATTAGGATTAGGAAGTATTGTAGGACACAGACTGAATTGCAGACCACTGCAACCCAATGACTGCTTTGGGATACAAGAATTGCAACTTCACTGCCCTTCTAGCATGATTTTGCATTAACTGCTTCCACTGGTTCTTGAAGACCTTCTTAAACTCTCTTCTGCGGTGAAACATAGCCTCCTTTCATTCTTGTTTTCTCAGTTTTGATCTAGAGAAATCTGAAAGTCTTCTTTGGTAGTATGAATACTTCAAAACGAAATTTTTTTATAATGATCAAACATCTCAGCTTTGTAACTATTCCTGCTTTAATTCCTCAGAAGGAATTAAAGGCTCCAGGTCAACAAAATGATCTGTGATTCAGCTGCTGCTCTGAACACTGGGACTGCCAAGACCAGGTTCATCCCAGCACATCCCATCCCCTGTGACTTCAGGACCACCCAGAACTGACGACATTATAGCAAGAAGGCATCATTGCCTCTCTTTGGTCTTCTACAGAACATGTGCTAAACATGCTTTCCCCTAGTTCTTTCTAATCCTAAATCTAATCAGAAAGAATATAATGACATATTAAATACCTATATTCATCGTCATTAATTTGTAATTCCTCACAAAGGGCAACTGAAACAATCACAAACACATGGATACCCTTCCCTACCCAGGGGGAATGCCTTTTGATACAGTTGGAAAAGTGTGATAGGCTTCTGGGACACCAAGGGCTTTTGATGACCATATCTGCACTCTACTCGCAGATCCATCTGCACTAGAATTGGACCAGTCATTCCAAACAGCTGCCTGTTCTTTCTAATTACCCTTCCAAAAAGCTATTTCTTTCTATTCCCAAATGCAAAAAACCTTCTCCCTTCAAAATTATAAAGGTCGAAGGTCTGTGATGGACAGTATTTTGCCCAAGTTTCGCTAAGGAACCTTGGTTTCTGTGCTCTTTATCAATTGACCCAGGCAAGCATTTAAAACTCTCCAGCTTTTTTCTTCCTAATGGATTTGGTTTAGGTATTTTCTTTGATGTCTATTATTCGGGTCATTTTGGAGATTCTTCTGAGTCTCACAATCCTATATTGCTATATCTCAGAGAAACCATCTGTATTTACTGATGAATGAGTGGAAATATGGTCCTACTATCATTTGGAACCATGCTATAAAAGAGATAATCTCTAAAGTATCTCGACCATGTACATGTGGTTTGATAAGGGAGTGAGCCAGCCCAAATCTGTGCCCAGCAACCCTCCCAGCTGGTCTCCAGGACCCACTGCTTTACGTGAATACCTGTGCACACAGAGGAAGGCAGATATGTGCAACTTATGTGTATATTTTTTCAGCCTGTGCTACCTCTAGGTTGTAAAGCTAACACAACAATACAAACCAGCACATAGCCATTTAGGACAGGAAGTGAAAAACTATATTTAGCTGAACCTGTAGTAGAAAATAGATGATCAGAATATTGCTTACATTTGTGCCCCCATTTCCTGTGAGCACTGGTGTAAGACTGTCTGCAGGGATGAGAAGTTCCTGCTCAGGGACGATATTCCCAGTGTGGTCTGTCCTTTAGCAAACAATGGGACAGTTGCCCTCTCTGCTACCACCAGTACCACTGCACAACATGCTCCAATCATCCACTAATTTTGGCAAGGACTCACTTACTGGAAGCGCTGGAAAAATCATATAACCAGTCAGTGTTGTAAAAAGCTTTTCAGTTAAATGAATTTCAGGAGATTTTTGTCTCCTCCCTACCAAATTCAGGTAGCTTTGGAGAGCACCTCCTTCTTTGTATCTTCAGAGTGATATCTCAATCTTGGTGCAATGCACCTTGAGCACAGAGATTTCCTTCCTGAGAAGCACCATCCCCCTCAACTGGAAAGCATATCCCTTATCGGAGCTTGACAGACAGCAGGGATTTAATAACACTGATTTTTTCCCAGTTGCCTAAACTGTCTCTTCCCCATTTAAACACCACATCTCACAGGTTCTGGGTGGAGGTTTTCTTCGAGGAGTACTTTGTGTTGGATCTAAGACTTCCTGAGGCCAACAGGACTTTTTCTACTGATTCAAATAAGCTGAGATTAAGCCCTTTACAAGGGATGGCTCTTGAGGAGATTTTAAGAACTTTTTTCTCATTTCAAACCTGAACCGGGTAAAAGTTGGTATAAGATTTCTTTACTGCACTGCAGAGATGTATGTGTGGCCCGGGTAGAAGAATCCCTTGATAACAAAGCTCTTGTGGCCATCTAATAGCGCCAAGGTCATGGGTTTGATCCCTGTATGGGATACTCACTCAAGAGTTGGACTCAATGATCCTTGTGGGATCACAGAATATTCTGTGATTCTGTGAAAACTCCCATTCCAGGAGAAGTCATGGTTTTCAGAGCATGCTTGCTAGGTTCTCTGGTCTGCTCTACACACGAGATCAGACTAGACAACGAAAACATTCCCTTCTGAAGCTAAAATCTGTGAACCTTTGAGAATTGTTCAGTTTACAGATTCCTCCAGTGCTTGGCTTCTTGGTGTCTACATTCATCACATGAAATCTTTCAACTGTGATGGTGGGTTTTGTGCCAAAAAGATATGTCACCAAAAAGATGTACAGTCATTACTTCATTAGGTAAGACGGTGTCCCAGAAGTAAGAACCACTGTAACCCACCCCAGCTACCTGAACCAGCCACTATCTCAAAGATGTATTCAATATTTACTCATAACCTCTCTGTCTCAGCTGCTGTCTGCTCTACTCATCATATCCTCCATATATTTGCCAGATGTTGGAGTGAAGGCATATATCTTTACATGAAACCATGGTCACCATGGTCAAGCAGCTCACATTTCTCAGATGTTTTGTGATCTCACCACTCACAAATGTTCCTCTGAGTTAGCCTGACTCTAATTGAGAATTAATGGTTAAATTTCCCTGCTTCTCTCCCATAGCACTTTGGAAGAATTTGATTTGATTGATTTCTATCCAGCCCCTAGTTGCACTTCTCCCTTATTCCTCTCTGAGTAGCTACTAATTCTGGAGGCAGGTTTCTCCCCAGTGTCTTTCTGACATTTCACAGATATAAATCAGCAAAACTTCCTTATGGATTTACTACATGCAGAATAGACCCTAGTCCTTACTAGGAAGGAATGCATGGATATTTCCAAGTTGCTGGGGTACTTCCATGACAATTTGCACTGCCATAGTTTCTGTGCATGCGAGTAAGCTTTCCTTTTTAACTAATGTTAAAACTATGCTGAACAGAGGGGCAATCTCAGCAATTGCTCATGCAATTTTTGTGCACAGAATTTTAAAATCAGGTCCAGATTCTCCATCAACACCTTGCCTTAGGTTACCATTTCTTTTGAAAGCCATGAACTCCAAATACTTTGCATAATTTGTGCCTAATTCAGTGTAACCATAACAGGAAATCAGCTAAACACCATTTAGAAATGTTTCTAATTCTGTAACGTGTTGGAAGCCACAACGTATACATGTTAAAGTGTAATTTTGAGCATCTTCAGCAATATTATAGCATGCAAACAGAAAGAGTTAAAATAGAATTTAAAATACCCAAGTTCCTTTTTATGAGTGGAAGATAGATTGAAAAAAAAGACAATCCGTTAATGAAATAAAAGGTTATTCTGTTAAATTGTTCAGATGCTCAAAAACCTATGGAGAATGCATGCAGCATGTCCATTGATGCTTCAGTATTCCTCCAGCCACTTGATTTACAGTCCAAATCTAGTGTGTATGGCTTGTTTACTTTCTCCTGCAACTCTAGACTGAAAACAAACCTTTGCAAGCATGTGGCTCCTTTCGGACAATCTCAGAAAGAGATAAATGAATATATCTTCCAGTTTATCAAACTTAACATCTTAACTGTCACAAATGCAGGGAATATCTGCAAAGTGCAAATTCTTTGGTTCACCATCCAGTAAGTTCCTCTTGCCAGTCTACAGGGATTGGATGCTTTCATTTTTTCCTGACAGCTGTGTGATCTTTGTCCCTCAGTGTTTAATATGACATGGAACTGAGGAATTACACCTTGAAACGGGAGTGGCATTGCTCCACATACTGCAAACAACTGAACAAGGCAAAGGTGGTGACAACAGCAATGCAGGGTTCTGCCTCCATCCCCTCCACTCCATGTGTGTATTTGGGAACAGCACTATGGTGAAACCATCACACACTGGCCTGTCAGCAGCAATTTCACCCCCTTTTTGACTGAGTGTGCTCGAAGTAGGGCAGCACCCTCAGCAAATGGAAATGCAAGTATCCCATATCTATCCACCCACCCACGGAGCTGCTTCTACTGCACCCATTACAGAAATATCTGGGAGCTTTTATTCATGGAAAACAGGCTAAGTGTGTCAGACAGATAAGAGAGAGTCTCAGTATCTGGTANGGGGAAGAGTGGGGAGGTGGGGGTGACTGACAGTTTCAGCAGCCATGTAATTTTCCCCTGATTATTTACAACAGGAAACAGAAATGCCCAGCTTCAGCATGGGCTTTATGATACAACCAAGCATTGGGAGGATTCCAGCCTTATCCTGGAATCCCAGTAGCTAGCTGACTGTCCTCCGAGTCAAAACCCATTTTCTCTCCCACTGTTCTCCTGGGGCTTGGTCCTGCAAGGTGCAGTGTTTCGTCCAAAAACAAGGGAAGCCTGTAGTCTTTTCCTGACAGAAAGTACATTTGAAGTCTCCTGGGAATCTGGGGACAGGGTTTGTGTACATCTTAGCATGCAGGAACTGGAGTGACCATCAGCTCATAGGGACGAGCCCTTATCCACTTCTGCATTTGAGCAGAAACAAAGCAAGCCTCCCAGAAAAGCTTTGTCACATTTCCAAAACTAAAGAAGTCCCTTTTTCTGTCCTTTGCCCCAAACTGCAGCATGGGATTCAGCCTTCTTCCTTAAATAGCTAAGGTTCAAGCTAAGTAAGAGTATTGCAGTTTGTTTTTAGCTGGAACTTGTCAGTTTAAGGAAATACTGTAAATTACAACACAGTCATGCCACACCATTGTGACTGTGTAACTGGTAACTCAGCAGTCAGCTCACAAATGCAGCCAAGAACTCTTTGTTAAGTAGGAAAAGGAAAGCAACAGTTATTAAAAATGAACAGTCACTAAAGATTCAGGACTTACCCTGAGTCATCCCTGGCTCCCTTGTCTCCGGCTGATGTTTTCATCATTACAGCAAACTTTAAGGCACTTTCTGTATCACAGTGGCTTGAGAGTTCCTCGGTCAGAAAAGCAATTCCTTCCCATCGCTGAGCAGAACTTCCACATCCTCAGGTTTTGTACTGAAGACGGTATTTCAAGGGCGTGAGGGGGAAGATGTTTAAAACCAGCTTCAGGCTCAGTAGTATCGGAGGGCAGAGGACTAAACAAGTACTGAAATGAAAGCAAACTACCAAGAAGATCCGATTTTAGCCTCTCTTATTTCTACTTCCTGTATTTATATGAACGGGGGATTTCAGGAAGAGGCAGTCTTTGGTGGTCAATGTGTGTGTGTGCATGTGTGTGTTATAAAGCCATATTTAGTAGTGCAGGCAGGTTAACCTCATTAGAAAGAACGGCCTGAGACTTTCAGCTTATTTGTTTCTCAAACCTAAGTAAGTTTCAGAGGAAATCATTTTACAGACTACAGGTATATCAGGAGGCAACGGAGCATAGCGAACTTTGTAAAGGATTTTGTAAGGCAGCAAAGCAGTAAGTCTCCGTCTGCAAATTCCTGAAGCATGTGTATTTCTACTGCTTGAGTAACTGGAACCAGATGGAGCTTGGAAACCTTTATATTTACACAGGACCTGAGAAAATGAAATGTCTAACATTAGCAGAGGACAGCTTCGCAAAAGCATTCCCAGTTAAAGCAAAAGCTAATGATAAGGTTGTGTGACTGCTGGTAAATGAATGGCTATCCACGCTGGGAAGTTCCAGTCGGGCTCAGGGTACATTTGACCTGCAGTTACTGAAGTGATCGAGTGTTTGCTGTGCGGGAAACCCGAGTGAACACACACCAGCTGTGGAGGCTGGGGGCTGACAGATGTGCTGTCAGACAGGGCTGGTGGCACTCCTGTTTGGCAGCCCCGCTGCTCCAGAAATATTTGATGTTAGGAGAATATATCATGGAAAAAATAAGGCAGAAGTAGAAAGAAGAGATGGAGAAAAGCAATTGGATGGAATGGGGTGGGAGACAAAAGTAACTTTTTGCCCCTTTTATCTTTGGAAGGAGTTTCTCAGCTTTCTAAAAATAGACTGTGCCACACAGTCCACAGCAGAAATGCAAATGCCAGGGAGCTGTCAGTGTATTGGCAAGAGGGAAACCAGACTTCAGTGTAGAACACAGAGCCAATTCTGCTGGCACTGAGCTAGGGAGAGTCAGGGAGGCTTTTCACCATCACCAAGTCACACCTTCGATGTAACACAAGATAAAATTTTCCCAGGTTTTGCTGTTTCGACTTTTTTTTATAAAGACTGTAACTTCACATTAGGAAATTTATCTTCTATCTTTTACAAGGATTTATTTTAGAAGGTCTATTATCTTAAAAAGAGCCTTACTGAAAGACTGCATAATGGAAAATTCACCACCCTTCTAAGTAAGGTATCTTAGTGCTTAATTGCTGATATTATTTAAATTTACACCTGATTTTTTGCCTTATCTAATTTTAAATTTTCAGCTACTGTATCTTGTAATGCTCTTTTTCATTATATTAACGATCTCCTTGCCCCACCTCCTGGAGTCATTTTCAGGCAATGACAAACTCATTCAATGAAAAATTCAGTCCTCTTAGACAAACTGGTTGGCTGAGATTCACTCATCCCTTACTGCAGACTTGTCAGATCTCAGCTCCAAATCTTTCTGTAGGTTCTGGGCTCAGAGGTCCAAGAAAAAAATATCTTTTAGATCTGTTCACCAGCTGGGCACCTTTGAAATGCGCCTTGGGTATTGGGATGAGAACAATCTCCTAAACGCTTCACACAAATTCAACTCTACCCCAGTTTCCACTTCCCTCCCCCGCAATTCAGCAGGGACCAGGCCCACTCAGCATTTGCCCTTGCTTTGCTGGAAAAAAAGGTTTGCTGAGACAAAAACCTGCAAAGTTGTGCTGCTTGCATGGACCTGCTCACACAGAGAAAACTGTTCACATTAACAGCCAGCCGTCCTAGGCAAAGACCTAAGATTTTGCCAATGCAGAACACAAGAGAGTTAGAAAATTCCAACGATATTTTTAGGGAAGAAGAAAAAAAATTACTAGAACTATTAAAAGGATCCAGGAAAAAATGGCAAAAATACAGTGTACAAAGTTCTAGCATTTTAGTGCTATCTCAGTTTCATGTGATTTGAGTGAAATCTTTCATACTAGTTCCAATGTAAAGAATGCAGTTTCAGAAATGTGAAGTTTTGAAATCTGTTTTGTTAAAGATATTGACCAAATTTAATTTTTAAAGTCTCAGATTTTTCTGCAAAATACTCAGTATTTCTGTAAAATATTTAAAATACAAAAATTAAGACAAACTTTGTCCAAGCTTTACTAGGTGTTTTTTTGAGCCAGAGATTTGACAGATTTAGTATGTGACAATGTGTTCTAGTATCAGGCTTTGGAAGTAAACAATTATACAAAAGCTAATCACAAAATAATATCCAGTTACACAAAATTGACATTCCTCTGTCATAAATCCAAGCCAAACGGGAGGAATTCATGTCTCTTCTAGGACTGATTCACCCTTTCCATTTTAAGCCACAGCATCCTGCAGCCCTTTTTTGTAGTTTAATGCAGCTGGGTTAGAAAGGTTTAAAAATGGCTTATGGGGGAAGCCATTAAGTACAATGAGCACTTGAGCTACAATAAAGGGCTTTCAGAATATGCCCAGATTACATGACAGTTCTGCTTTCCTTGCAGTAGGGAGCGGCTGCATCAATAATATGGCATGTGATACGAGCCCTCAGGAACTGTCATGCCTATTGTCACTAATCCATAGATTATGTGCCTTTTATAGAGCCTATTACATAACAGATCATGATGGCTCACCGTGTCAAGGATGGAAGAATTAAATGAAGAGGTACTTTTCACATTCAGACTCTGATTCTTAAAAGTTAATTCTGTCTATAAGGAGGAATCTTTTGCTTTCCCCAGCTTACAAAAGTTTAGCCTAGCATACACTAAAGAATGAACTCTTATGCAAAATTCAAAGAATGCAGAATATCGTTTTCTACACTTCCCTAAGACTTTTCCATAGATGCACAAAAGCCCACAGTGTCTAATGACAGGTTTATACAGCAGCAGGGATTCCAGTCTCATGCACGGTGCTTAAGAAAAAGAAGA
The DNA here is from genome assembly GCA_013398115.1 of Falcunculus frontatus. Lineage (NCBI taxonomy): Eukaryota > Metazoa > Chordata > Aves > Passeriformes > Falcunculus > Falcunculus frontatus. The sequence goes on along the minus strand of VZRV01005745.1, from coordinate 2,964,165 downwards.
TCAAGCTTTGTTTTAACTTCCATCTCCTGGTAGTGAACTGGTGAGGAGCATTCATGAGAAGACTCTTGTCTAATGAAACTGTTAATACACCAGGCCATGAGATGAAGTAAATAAACTCTCAGCTCCTCTTTTCCCAAGAACTGCATTTAAAAGCTTTTCCTAAGCCCAGCACAGACTGTACCACAGACTATATAAAATATACCAGGAGTCTCTGCAGACCCTGAGCTGGACTACAGAGATGCTGGAAACGGGCAATCAAGGGTAAGAAGGAGTATCTCCAGAGCCCAGGGAACTGGGAAAGTAAAACAGTACTGTGTGGCCTTTGGACCTTATTTCCAGCCTCTCATCAGCATGCAGTACTCAGTGGGAACCTGCTGGACACCAATATACCACGGGATGAGGCAGCCAAAATGCTCTTGATCAGGGGTTTTCCTGAGGTTGCCAGAATTGCTTCTCCATCAGTGCCTCAGTACAGCAAACTCTGTTCTCAGAAAACTGAGTTCTCAGTTTTCCAGTCCCAAAAGAGCATATTGTGTGTTTCAGAATTGCTGCAAATCAAACTGCTACACTTAACTCACTCCAAATAATGGCTTGATCCAGGCAATACTCCCTGGAGTACACAGAATGTGGGCCTTCTGTCACTCAGTTCAGCAGGGTCCAGATTTCACCAAAAAAGTGTAAGCACACATCCTATTTGAAATTTTAGATTTTCAACAATATAAATGAGAATGTTTTACATCTACCAATCATCTGAGAAGAAAACCAGCAAACACTCTTGTTTATATAATTTATTGATAGTGTACATATTTTTATATAGTGCATTATAATACTGACTCCTATAATCTTTATAAATGCTGAGTTAACTATTTTTTAAAATTCTCACAACAAAAATAATCAAATATCATGCCAACATTTTGTAACAAATTATCACATTAAATCCATTTGGATTTCATGACATATTTATCTGTACAATGGACCCCATATCACAGAGCATTCACAGTGCATAAGGTCACAGTCATTGAAAAAATAAATAACATGAGGGATTTCTGTTATTTACAGTTTACAAACCCATCCCTTTCTGTTTTCAAAGTAAGCAGTTCTAGAAAGTTTTCATAATATTTAAAGAGGTATTGCACCTCTGAAGGGTGCACTGCAAATGCCTGCAAGTATGAAACATAGGTTTTTAAAAGGTTCAGAAGTTATTTCAGTGACCATAAATGATTTCAAATAATTTGTTGCAATGGAGGAGATACCGTGAGCCAAATTCTATGCTCAGTTCCACTGATACTAATTTGTGCCAACTACCAGGACATTAATGAGCACTGGCACCACTCCAAAGAACGTGAAGTCAAGAATTTGGTCATAACTTTGTTGCAGTAACAGCCATTTGAAACACAGGTGTTGCTGGGGAAGCAGATTTACAAATTTTCTTTGCATACATAACTGGTATATGAATGAAGGCCATGATCTTTCTACGAAAACCCTCTGAAAGGAAGCATCTCAGTTGTTATTAATCTTTCTAGAGATTATATCGGTCTGGTTTTCATATATTTTGATACCTGTAGAATTTGTAACCATGTCTAGTGCTATAAACCAATCTTTATTTGTCTTTTATTTGTCATTCAAGTTTATCAAGACCATCTCAGTGATAGGATGGCAATGATAGCCTACATTCTTTGTGCAAGTAAAAAAGAAAAATAAACAGGATTAAATTCCAGCTGGCAATTCTAAGAAAATATCCAAATGGCATTAACTTCCCATAATCATTCACTTCTTTCAGACAGTGCACTGCATGGTAGCAAGCAGAACCACATGACAAACAAATTGCCACAATCACTACACATCTCAGCCTGTGGAGAAGCAGCCACACACATCTCACGTGTCAGGACAGGCAGGTACAGGATTACACAGACTTCTCCGGAGAAAAACCATCAGGACCTCACACATGGGAAAATGTGAGAAAAGTGTATGCTCAAGTTATTCGAAAGGAGGTTTTTAAACATGTACACAGTAGGTCAGAAACTGGAATGCACACACCAGGTGAATGACATTCTCTTCTTCAGCGGGACATCGATCACTTGCATACAGACTCTTCCAAATGGTTCAAGGGAATAATAACGGGTTTGGTACAGAATTGCTGGAACTAAACACTGTCATTTACCTGTGTAACCATCACATAAATATCACCATCCAACAAAATGAAAAATGTGGCATTCAGACTCATAGAAATAGAAAGAAAATTGTGTAGCGAATTCATGAGCTGCAGAGATTTTCTTCTGAGTATTTAAACACAAATAACAGAGAGATCTGAGGCTTGCAATGGCAGAACATTACGCTCAAAGGTGATGTACTTCAATTAGGAAGATTCTTTGGTTTCACCTGGCTATCAGAGTCATTTTAGTGTCTGTTTCATATTACACAATGTCTGATCTTTCCTTGGCATGAATAATCAGACTGTATTTCTACAGCTTGAAGAACTCTACCAAAACCAACTAACAGTAGGACACAAGTAAATGGCATTACAATTGCAAGAAATCCAAGAAAGGAAGACAGCAAAACTCATGAGGCATTTGTGCAACTACAGCAAACACACAATAGAAACAAGTGTAATTAAAGCAGAGTCACAAGGGAAATCAAAGACAGAATAGAATCTTCTCTGTAATTGCTAAGTATTAGATGAGTAAAGACCTTCACCATTTGTTTACATGTTGACAGAAAGTTCACAAATATAATCTAAATCCAGAAGCTAATTTTGTTTGTTACAGCTGCAGCAAGCATATAAAAAAATAAAATTGGCACGCCAATGACTGAGCCAGGAGAAAGATGGTTGACTGTGCTGTACCTGTTGGGAAGACTTAAGGTATTCTTCTAGGCTAGACTTCAGCCCAGAGAGAAGTCCTTAGATCATCAAAGAGACTTTAAGATAACCATACCTACAGCTTCTTAGATTTAGACATGCAGATCCTGAGCTTGAAATCTTTACTCAAGCAATAATTTGTAATGCAGTACAACTGTTATGGTAAATAAATGGAATCAAACACTGCTGAACTCAATGGAAACACTCCCAGTTCCTTGCTACAGACAGGATTACACCCCATGGGTCTATGTGGGACTGTGCTGCTCCATGGGAACTGCAGCACAAAAGAGCTGCTAAAAGCCCTCCTTGGCCAGCTGTAAGTCAGTTTTGATCCTGCTCATACACAAAGGCAGATGAACAGTTTAGAAGTCTGAGACAAGGAACGAGTTCTCTTATTTACAAGAGTGGAAATCCAAAGTGGTATCAGCAGAGCAGAAGTCCACAGATTCTGGTCAAACCTTTTAATTGGAGAAAGAAATAAAATCTTTAGCCTACAAAACTAATAGAACATAGAAAGAACGGAATATGATAAAAAACCCAGAAACCATGCTCCGCTGTCATCTTAGGACACAATCCAGCAAGGCACTTGGATAGATGCTTAGCTTTAAAATGGAATCAAATCTATTGAAGTTAAGCTTTGCTGGATATGGGATATCTTTTTCTGAGTTGTGTTACTTTTCAGTGTTAGTATGCTGGCAAATTTCAGATCACACTAACAGTTTTCTCTCTCACATCCAGCAGCTTACTTTTCACTCTTGAGCTGAACATTAACTTACAGAACATTGTGACATACATTTAAAACTCAGCCAGCTATCTTTTGCAATGGTTAATAAAACAAAATGGCTATAAAATTTTATAGATACAATCTCAACAGCTACAGTATAGAACTGTGCTAACTGTGGAGAGCCAAGCACAAATGACTCCTTTTCTTGACTAGAAAATGGCAAAATTTGTAATGGTTTCCTGACTACACAAGCTAATGTTTTCTTTTTTTCTTTTTGTATATATGTGAAAGGCACTAGTCTGTTATTACTCAGCAACAGCCTCTGAATTACTGATACATTCTGATGAGGGTTTATCTGAAATACAACAATTTGTCAATCAGATCTTTCTTGGACCATTCAGTTTACCTGCACAGCTTAGTGTATAACTATTTATTTTAGCATTTGGGTAAGGACTACTTAGGAACTTCTTAAACTACTTCATATGATTACAAGTCATCAAGGCCCTGACACATCTCATAATTCTTTGGCAAACAATACATCCTTGGTCATGTGGTAGTGTCAAAGGAGAATCCTACTAATGTTATTTATAAAGGTAAGCATGGCATGATACCTGTCTCATAGCAGAAGGTGCAGATGAGAACACTCCATGAAATGCAGCATTAGAATTCAATATAAATTGTCCTGAAGTGGGTCTATGTTTCAGGGAGAGCTGTAGATGACAGGAACCAGCCACACACTGTAAGGGTTGTTCTGGATTCTGAGACTGTTTCTTGCTAAAACACAGCACTGGTTTTCTGGAGCAGGTGGTACTCAGATTAAGCAGAGTAATTCTAAATTATGTGCGAAGGACTTAGGGAATTAGCAAACAAAATTCGTGCATATTTGGGCTGAGTGTCAGCTGCCACAGAAAAAACTGGTGCCCATACTCTTCTGAAGTTGCCTGGCTCAGAAATACGAAGGTACAGTACAGTTTGCTAGATCTGGCACTATAAACTTTGATGCGCTCATCCCTGTCAACTCAGCTGATCACTAAGCATTCAAAACCAGACTATGGAACTACTCTTCTATCGTAAAGACAACTGAGCTGCCTGAACTGTGCACAGGAGAGCAAATGTTTGCTTGGAGACAGCTCTCCAACACCACACAACAGCAGAATATAGGAAAAAATCCATTTACTCAGCCTCTCTCTCTGCTCCTTTCAGTCTCATATCTAAGCCATCACCAGATTTTCATCAGTAAACCATCTTCCTGAAAGACAGCAGGGGAGAGATTAAGACTAGAGAGGGATGCTCCTACAGTGGTGCAGCAGTATGCTGCGTTTTCACAGCCTTTCTGCAACAGAAGACTCAAAGATGAACATGAATTCCATCTCCTCAGCTTTATACTGCAGTAAAAATGTTGTGAATGCCTGGAAATGGGGTCATTGGCATACTTGAGATAAAATGTGTTTACTGCCATTCTTGCCTATTCAATAAAGCATTTTAGTAATGCTGTATTTGTGCCCATTTTCAGTTCTTAGTTTAATGACACAACTTTTTAATTAAGGTAAGAAACCCTAAATGGATACTAATACTGACATTTGTAACAAAATGTAAAGCAAATAACAAAGGTGTTGCTCTTGTTTTCTTTAGAATCACATTGGACTCAATTCTTAAAAAAAAAAACCACCCCAGCAACAGAATACACTCTTTAATTTATCCTAAAATAATTTTAAAAATAGTTTTAATTGTAAACTCATTGCCTGGTGTAAACAGTACTCTGCATGTCACCTGGCTAAACATAATTATTTGTCATATATGTCAAAAGAAGGAACTTTGTGAGTAAGTGCTTATTTGCTAAATTTTTATAGTATCTTCTCATTGACACAAATTTTTATATATAGTCTTAATGGAAAATATTAATATATTTAAAAACACATCAACTGTTAGTTGATAGGTTTGGTTTGGTTTATAAACATTAAAAAATTAAAAAAATCTATGTATAAAGGTAACTGTGCTTCTTTAGAAACTTTATGTGATCATTCACATACAGCTTCAAAATATTTTTAAAGTTTGGTAGCAATTCAAAATATGCTGTTGCAGTGATTTACAATTATATCACTGCTAAAATGTGGAATGTTACCCACTATTTTAATACTTTGGGCTGGATCTTGCTGTCAATTACATCCAGAGTAATTCCTTTTATCAGATTTATGCTGGTGGAAAGGATATCAAAACTTGGCTTCTACTTGGGTTTAAAAAAGAAGTATAACATGCTTCGAAACTTGCATGCAATCAAATCAAGGACCACATTCTCTTGACAGACTTGCTTTTGTCAGGGTGATTCTTATCTGCACTGCTCCGTGTCAGACACTCATCTTCATTAAGCTTCTGGGAATAAGAAAAGATGGTGAAGAATACACCAGCTTCTTGACTGATGAAACAAGCTTCTTCCTCCCACCAATCAAGCTGAATCAAACCAAATCATAATCAGGGCGGGTTTTGTTGTCAGAAAGTCTGGATTATGTTCAGCTACTACTCCCAGCTGATAACAATAACTGATAGTTACTGAGCACCCAGTTACATTTTATTTGTTTAGTTTCTTCTATATTTACACAATGGGCTTACAATGGCCAATGCAAAGTTTTTCTTGTGGTGTAATATTCCACAAATGTCAGTTTATATGTATGTATACAGCATTCCTCATTAACAATAAAACGTATTTTTCAAGTATGAATTTCTGCATGTAAATTCTCTTCTTCAATATGCAGATACTCTGACTTCTAGTGTGCATCATCACAAGTGATACAACATACAACCATTTCCTCTTCTTTCTCTGCCACATTGTTCATCAAACAGAGTGATAAATACCCAACACTGCCATCAAAAACTGTCAGTGCAGTTCCTCTATAAGCAGAGCACTTGAAGTGGGAAATGATGTCCTCAACAGTGCATGCCATGATATGTGCCTTGGACTTTCTGTTCCTGTAGTTTAAATATTCTGACTGAGCCAAGAAAGGTTCTGAACTTGCCTCTTATCCTTCCAAGGAAAGTAAATGTCAAAACCAAACGAACTATAAAGATTTTTCTCCCATCCTCTTGCTAACCTTGATGGTGGTGGTTGATTGTCTGCAAAAGGAGAATGAAAACCACAACAGAATGCCCAGAAATGGCTCCTTCTAGAGTTCTGTGTAAGACCCATGTAGCTTTATGACTGAGCAGCAATATCCAAAGGTGAGGAAAATGCTTTGGTTGCCTTCAGCTAGCATGTTAAAAGAAAGGTATGCTTTCCTTTCACATAGGTAAAAGTGCTTGGTAGCTGATGAAGCAGGAATGACACTCAAATTACTGATGGAAAGAAGGAAGAAATGTGAAATGCCTCCTGTCATTTACAGCATGTGGAATCAGAAGAATTTCAGTCTCTCTCCTTGTTGTGGTTTAAAGTTCTTCTCGGCACATAGGGAAGTTGACGAAGGTGAAGACATTGAACTCTATCATTATAGATAAACACAGGAAAATAGCATAAAGAAGCAACACGTAGATGCCTAATTTCCTGTCAAGTTTCCACTTATTTATATGGATTCCAAACACCTGCAAGCAAACAGAGTGTCAGTTAATTAAGCTCTGAAGGAGACTTTTGGAAACAACCATGATAAGCTAAAAATGAGGGTATTTTGATTTAGAGATCTTGTCGGAAGACAAAAATATATTCTCAGTATTCTATAGATCAGAAAGACATCATATGTTGTTGACCCTGTTCTGACTCTCAGTTGTCCTATGATTGTTTTACAAAATATTTAATGAACTAAACTAAATGAATGTCCCTCCCCCAAGTGTTCTCCTCCAGATCCCTTAAGTCCCAGTAATACACCAGCACCTAATGACCATTCTTTCAACAGGTCTGGAAGAGGTGCTTTCCTTGTTGATTTGCTGAGCTCCAGAACTAAGGGGAGTTATAAGTTACACGTGAAAAGCAAGGAAGTCCTCGTGAAGGCATCTATTTTCCATGGTGTTGAGTTCCTTTGAATTATTACTTATTTTGCTCAAAACTCTCCACTGAGTTTGCTGGGAGGGTCTGTGCAAATCAGGGTACTCAGCAGAACAAATGAGACAGTAATAGATGCCTCAAACTCATGTGATCTGGCTTCTGCTACGAAAAGACTCTTTTCAGAAAAGCATGAAGGGCTAGCACAGTAACACCTCTGCATAATCCTCCCATTTTTTCCCAAAGTGCTGACTAACAACATGCAGCAACACCAGATACAAATGTCTACAGAACACCTGTGTTGTTTCACAGGCACTGTGCAGTATGGCAGGCTGGGGATAAGAAAAGAACATGCTCTCACACCTTATATATCAGACACATTAGGAAGTTAGTAGCACAGTGAACAGCCCTGGTCATTCTATCGCTTAAGTCATGCACAGGTGATGTGAAGCTTTGTAAGACCCAGTCATGCAACAGTGTGAAACCTCCAGTGGTGACCCCCTCCTCTACAAAGCCTCTACAAAGCCTCCGCGGGCAATCAGTGAAAGACGTTAGCATAAGTGGATGTTTTTATACCTTTTTGATTCCTTATACTTGATTTGATTCTTCCTACAGAGCGTTCCCTGGGAGTCAAGCAGGATCAGACCTTAAGTACCAGCAAAATTGACTTTCCAAACAGAATTATTGTTTCACCTTAGGAAGTCGTGTTACAAGGGTATCTTATGCTGAGTGACATTTAGCATGTCTATTCCAAATCCTGGGGCTCACAGGCCTCCCAGACCAGTCTTCATTAAGGGTTTAGGCTACAGCACTTGATTAGTCCAGGCTGGTTTTGGAAATCAGAGACAAGGGCAAAGGATGATGAAGCACACCAGGTCCTCTCTCAGCACAAACTAGAGACAGGCCTGGGGTATGGACACAGGACCACAGAAGTACCTTTGGATTCGACAATTTCAACACTGCCACTGAAATCCATGGAACCTACACATACCCAGCATCTCCTGCACCAAATGCCAGATTTCAGTCCTCACTGAGGACAATGGGAGCTCTTCAACTCATGGTATTGATAGAAGAACGATACTTTACAAGAATCAATGCTAAATATTTCTATTTTATCCTTCTGTAACATGTAAATACCTAGGAAGTATTTTCAAATTGGAATACTTGTAGATGCTCTAATACTTACAGTAAGTGCCACTGATCCTAGCAAAAGTGCAACTGAATAAACCAATCCTTTGCTGTTTATTTTAACCTGTGGAAATCAAAAAAGACTTTTAAAATGCTGACCATATAACTGTGCTTTGGAGATCAAAAATCAATTTACTGATTTAAAGTCCACCTTCTGCTTTGAACAGTGCCTTACATATTTTAAACTATGCAAATCCGTAACAGGTGTATCCTAATAAAGAACAGGAAGATTAAGGAATCAAACCGAATGTAAAGTAATCCCATCTCCATTAAAAAAGAAGCGAGCATTTATAATGGATTTTATGTTAAAAATCCTCAGAAGAGAGACATACTGTTATTCTGATCTTAGTGACAAAAATATTAAGGTACATGGAGACAGGTTTACAGGAAGTTGTGTAGTAAGAAAATGATAGAGCCATGACAATGGTTCCATCCATGGCAATATTTTTCTGCTACACAGTGTAATGTATTCCAGTTGACAAACTGGAAATTAATTGCAGCTTGTGGAAGAATTGCTTCCTTAACTCCTCGGGTTCCTTGGCAAAGAAGTAACACCTTATTTAGCAACTAATAACATGCTCAACAGCTTGGCCTTTCTTTTAAATTTGTTTTATTTGCATGCTTTCTTTTTAGGATTTTTAAAAAATAGAATAGAAGTGCAAATTAAAGATTTGCCAAGTATACATACAGTTGATCCATAATCAATGGCTATGGTCTGCAAACCCCATGGAACGCCAAGTCCCACCAGAATGTCAAAGACATTGCTCCCTACTGTATTGGATACTGCCATGTCACCAAGGCCTGCAGAGAAAAAAAACAAAAAACAAGTCTTTGATAAAATCAAAGCATATGGCCATTATTCTGTGTACTGGAGGAAACTAAAGGGGAACAATCTGCATTGATCCAATCCCCCCTGAACTGGCCAGAGTATCTGAGGCAGGGAGACAATTTCCCCAACACATGCAAAATTAATTTAGTGGGAAGGTGGTTCCATAATAATAATGAAGACTTTTTTGTACTGTTTTTGTGAGAATATTCTGCACACAAAAAATAATGCAACATGGAAAATTATATACTTCAAATATGTAACACTTTTCAAGCAAGCAATATTTAACAGCTCTACTATCTCAAATTACAAAGGTAGGGCTTCTGAGTACTTAATTTATCACTGCAAAGCCCTTGCTGTTTGCCCAATGATGTGTGCTGGAGATGCTGCTATCTGATAAAAAAAAGGTTATGGGAATTGAAATAGTGGAAAAGAATAAAATTAGGTCCTTTTCTTATTCTACCACTGTACAGAGGATCACACTGCCAGCTTTAATGTTCTTCAACAACAGGAAGGGATGTTGCTACCAGCATTTTACAAGCAAAAAAAGAAACATAAACAAACTTAATCAAAATTTAAAGACAAATGAGAAAGCCTTTGACAATTTCAAATGGACAGCTCAGGAGGATGTAGCTGTCAGTAACCCAAAACTCTGCAGTGCAGCTATCCAGATGTTCCAATGGGAAAGAGGTCTGCGTTTGGATAAGAACTCTGCCTGGAGCAACATCACTTCTACCAGATCCCCTTAAAACACTTCATTTCCTTGGGTTTGAGAGGTCTACCAGAAATTAGTACAAGTTTTACATGGAGAAGTGCTGGTCAGCATATATTCTTCAACGTAGTTTTTAATAGCTGATATTCTAGTTTTGTCTACGACTTTTGTCTTTTTACCCTGATACACACCATGCATGGGATATCTGAGTGTTGATTTACCTTCTAGAATGCTAGAATGCCCAGTCCCAACAAGCAAAAGGTAATTTTTTGGTTCACAATATTAGCGAAGTGTTTTGGCTTTTAATGAGGTGCTGAAACAGTAAAAATTAAAATAAAATGATAAAATTGCATTGACAATTTGTGTGTATGGAGGAAGCAAATCACAGAGCACATATGTAAGACTGCAGTTATGCTTCAGCAGACACAGTACCTTGTCTTGCTACTATTAAGCTGGCCATGCAGTCTGGGACGCTCGTTCCTGCAGCCAGGAAAGTAATGCCCATGATCACATCTGGTATCCCAAGGGTGTATCCAATCACAGTCACCTGAACAAGGAGGAAGGTAGATTAACTTACCATATTTAGAAAGTCTCCTCATTCCAATACAGTTGTGGCATACTCTTAACTTTGATTTCTGGTGTGGACCCTAACAGGAATAGACTCAGAATAGTTATCTGTTTCTGCAAATTAAGTATTTGTGGAAAAACCAGCCTAAAACCAATGCTGTGCAAAGGAAAAGGACTTTGGGTCTTATTATTCAACATTCTATGAACAAACAAAAATTCCATTTCCTGTTGTTCTAACATGACATACTGATGTTTTAAGGAGACATAATCCAATCTGTGGGTTTGGGTATTTTTGGTTTCCACGAATGGCAGGATTCTCACTGGTTCTATTCTCAGAAGGACTGCAACCAATATTATATTGTAATATAGTGGTAGAGATATAAATAACTTATTATAACCTAACACATGATCAAAGTACTAGTTTCTTGCATGACTTCTCATATAATCCCGAGTGAGCATGTCTGGTTATACTGTCCCCTGATATTCCAGATGCAGCTTTAAAACATCTTAGGGAATCACTGAAGATTGAAGCAGAGCTCTTAGAAAGGACACGGAACTGTATTTAGCTGGAACATCCAAAGAGGGCTGAAAAAAAATCAAGAAAAGGCAGCTGAAAAGGAAATAGGCTTGTGAGAGTGAGGAGATTGAACCAGGGACAGACAGCTGCTTCCCTGCTGAGACTGCTAAGGATGGAAGTCTTCTAGGCTACGTGTTCTTTCCTTGAAATAGTTTGCCAGTCTATCACATGAGGAAAACCGGACCCTTCACTAAAGAAAAGGTGTATTTTAGGAACTCACTGAAAAACCTCATCTTCAGGGGCAAGCAGAGACCCAGAAATAAGAGGGGGCATGATTCTCCTGCTGAGACTGGTAACAAGGTACTATGGTCCAGCTGCCTCTTAAAGTAGTATGTGTTGCAGCAACTCTCTCATTTGTGAAGGAGATATCTACATATGGAACCAAGGTACAGAGTATGACCTTCCAAAGGACATATGATGTAAGTGTGTGGCTTTGGCTGGCATGTGAATTTCTTATACACAGTCTGTGTTAGAGGATTGTTTTACAATGCAAAAATTACATAGAAAGTTGCAAAATGTATATAGAAAATACAATCCTTCATGAGAGGAAACATAAAGTGGTGCCTGACGGGCGTTTGAGGGAAGTAGAGATGTTCTCTTTACTATACAGTAAAGGCTCAATTATTTCTGCAGAAAAAAGGCAGCAGAAAGCTAAAATTATAATTACAGTATGAGCTGAAGAGACTGTGCTACAATTACATGCCTTTCTTTAACAAATGCACAGAAGATTTTTACATACTTTGAGATGCACATTTCACTCAGTACCAAGTCCTGCTACATACACATACCATCCACACCATGAAGTAGGAGAACAAGGCAATCCAGAGAGTGGACAAGATGAATGTCATCATAAAGCACTTCTCCCAGCGTGGTTTGCTGCAGTTTGGAATTGTGATAAAGAGCACGAACATCAATGGCCATGTCAAAAGCCATTTAATTTTGTTCATTTTTCCAGCTGCAGGACAAAAGAAAGAAACAGTTTAGCTTTCCCATCACTATCCCAGGCTCAGTTACACCTCTTCGAGCAGAGCAGATGATCCCAGAAGGATGTTTACAGTCGTGCATGTCAGCTCATTTTCCAGTGTACCTTTCAACTGTACTTGGCCTTGTCACTTTCAGCCCAGTTCTGCATGCACATCCAGAATTTTCCTACAGTTGAGCCTACCAAGGTCTATGAAAATCCATGAAAAAATTACAATGATTTAAAATCATGACTGATTTTAAAACCAAATTTAAATCAGGTTTGTTGCTCTTTCAAATATATTACTACTGATCCAGAATTTTAAAAAGACCCCAACAACAAAAACAAACAACCAAAAAATCCCCACTCTCTCACCTTAATAGGAATATCGAAATCCAAGTGGTGAAAATAACTTATACATTCTGTGCAGCAACAGGAAACGACGGCACAAGACCCAACATATGAACATGGCAATTTTTTTTCACATGCCTCATTGTTCCAACTTGGGCAGAAGTTTAAATAAACTGATACTTAGAAGATCTAGATTTGTTAAGTCTCTCCATCTGCATACAGCGCCACCTTGAGATGGTAAAAGAAAACTTCTGGAAAAGGAAACAAGGTAGTAACTTCCCTCACACAGCTCTCCAAAATCAGCTGGTGAGAAATACCAGAGGACTGCCATCGCTGAAGACAGGTACACACCTTGTCATTTAAAAAAAATTTACAGTATTGCAAATGTAATCTCAGTACATAAAACAGAATTATTTTATAACTAGGCCATACGTAAATGAGGTACTATTTATACAGGTCATGCGGTATCCTTCAAGTAGGATAACAAATTTGTCTGTCAGGCTGAGGGCATCACAGCCAACATCATGGCCATTTTGGCTTAGGCTTTCCTTACACTGTGTTAGAATTATGCTAGAATTAAGTAGGGGTTTCCATCATTAACTCATAATGCTATGCTCGAGATCTACTAAAATACGCTGTTTTGAATAAAATCATTGATCACATGGAAGAAAATTATCGGGTACATCTTCCAGTGAAGTTATTGAGCTACATTATATAGAACAGTTAATATCCAGCTCCTATCAATTTCACCAGTAATTTCCTTTCAGCAAAGACTTTGGGATTTAAGATTTGTTTCACAGGAATTTTTGTTAGTGCTTTTAATTGGATTGAACTCAGTCCTCTGGACCAATGTGCACCAGGATGCAATGAAATTTAATATTAAACATTTAAAAATTAATAATACTTTTATCATTTATGAGGCTACTTATTAGTCTAATTTAACTTGATAAGTCCAAATGCAAGCCTTTATTCATTTACTTCTGTATATATTCTAGAACTAAATTTTCTTGCTCGAGTTACGAAACAGCTTCCCAACTTGAGATTTCCTCATGAATTCTGAGATGCCATAAACTCACCGTGAAATCTTAGACTAAGCTTTGCTCTTTATTCCCATATATAGCTTGTGTCTGTGGAACTTCTAATGCATAAAACTACCACTACTACTACTAAAAATGAAGTCTCCCAGGCTAATTTCTAATTCTAGAATCTTACATGTCACTGAGGATCTATTACAGATTTTACAGAAAAGACCTTTTTCCCTCTGGTTACACATACTGCTGCACAGATGTTTTTTAAAACAGTTATCTTTTACCTGTTCTACCCAGAAAATGACATTTCTTGGCTCACTTCTCTCTTTAATTGTTGACAAAGCTGTAAATATTCTATGAAATATCCTATGGTAATTTATACCTGCTCCTGCTTAATTTGTTACAGTTTGGATTATTTGAAGATTCCTGGATAGTTAATTTTTACTCTTTGTCTACTCAAGTTGCTAAGATTGGTTCATAGTCCAACAAGGCCTAGGCCAGTAATATCCTCAGCACGTAACTCCAAATGCAGGGTCAGTGGATGACTGGCTGAAAAAATTATGGATCCAATTCTGATCTGTGTTGGTGTAATCTGACTGACTTTGGTGCTGCTACACATAGGCAGTCCCATTTCTCTTTTCAGTAACATAAATAAAAGAAACAGAATTGCCTTAAGAACAAACAGAGAATAAATGCACTCGGTCTCCGCTGGGCCATACACATCTTGTCTGGGATCCTGTCTAGTACCCCGAATTACTCAAACAAATGCTTAACTGAGAATGCATAGTGCCTTACCACTGGCATAGCTACGCTTGTTCATTTCTAGGAAAACCTAAGAACTAGTGGAGGAGGACTTGCCTTTCCATTATCTTTGCTGAGTTTGAATGGATGTGTGTCAGATTAAAATTCCTGGCTCTATTAGTGGTGATGCTTTACCCACACAACGTCTTGAGCTGAAACTGCTTAGCTAGATGGTTTGTGGGAGTGACACTCGCATTCATCACATGGCAACTAGGCTTGAGACTTTGGGGAACGGCTGTGTGTAAATCTGGGGTTTGCTGGGTTAACAAGAGAAGCTGAGTGGTCATTTGCAGTTAGCCTGGAATAGCTCAGAACCACCATGGCCAAAGCAGCTTACTTGACACATTCTACATTGGCTTCTCTTCTGTGTTTTGGTTTTGTAGCTTTTATAAACTTTTATATAAAGCCTTAAGTGTATCTGGCCTTGGTTTTGCCTCAGGCCTTTTTATTCAGCTCCTGCTATGCTGGGTCATGGAACTTGTGGGGCACACAGTGCTGAAGAAGTCCACTCTTACGCTGTAACATGGCAGCTTTTTAAGACTTTAAATACGTTTAGCAGCAACCTCAATGAAGTGAGACTTTATCTCCTTGGGAAACTGATGACTTTATTCATTTCACATGGCTTAGATGAATGCACAATCAATACATAGGTTGAAGATGGAAATCCTTTTTTTTTTTTAGTCCTTTTCAAACTACTTCTTCTGCTGTTCTGTTGTTTTGGTTTTGACCACCCACTCTAAAATAATAATTAAAAAGATTTAACAATAAAGATGTTAAAGTGAAGTATGTTTATAGGTCATGACAAACTGTTTTACAACTGTTGAGCAGCTCCCTACTACATCTTCAAGGAAGAAAATGATCATTCCCATTAAGGACATTATTCAATACACAGCTGTTCTGTCCCATTACAAGACCTCAGCACAGTTGTTTTAACAGTGGTACCAACCCCTCTTGTGAGCCCCGGGTCTAAAGGCTCCCGCAGCAACTTACACAACTGAAGAAAGGTGTATTTTGCACCCCCACAACAATAATGAAAGAATATTGCTTTATTACAGAAAACAACACTGGTCCACATTCTGTTCACATCACTCTGCTGTAAAACAAGAAGATGAGGGGTTTTTTGCAAGAAGTTGTTTGCACTACTCCGTACATCCATTTTTTACATTTCCACAGATATTTGGAAGCCAAGCATGCCAAGTATTTCAGAGAGGTATCATTACAAAAGAGCTTGATTACAATGTTACTGAAAATGAAGTGGCAGCCCTACAACAAAGAGCTCTTTGCTAATTTTCAATGCATTCCTGGGCTAGTCATCTTTCCAGATGTTATGCTCACAATAATTACTTTCATATACAGATAGTGTCCTGGTGAACAAAGACAGCAACATACATCACAGCACTGAGAAGAAACAAGCATTTCCTTAAGGCACTAAAGAAAACACTTTTTACAGAAAAAATACAGTCCTATTTGCAACACTCACAGAGAGCTGAGAGGAGCTCAATATAAAAGTGTGAAACTACATTTGTGTTTACCTTTAGATCAGAAGTGTACTCTTGAAGTAAAAGTGATGACTGACCCCACTTCATGTTTTTGGGTTTGCAATTTACTCTCTTTTAGTCTGCAACATGGAGCAGCCTTGTATCACACCAGTAACCACTCCCTTGGTATGAAGCTGAACCAGAGGCACAAAATTAAAAGTGCTCTAAGTAGTAATGGGCATTTAGTCCATGGGACCCAGCTAGAGCTAGCCTGAAACAGAACTTCCAAAGGCACATCGTGCAGGCAGCCCATTACGTGTCCTAGTAATCAGCCGCAAACACTTTTTCAAGTTTAAACAGAGTGGAGTCTGTAACTACACCATCAGGAATCAGATCAAAGTTATTGTAGTTAGTTAATTTGATAGCTTTTCCACTTAGTTTTCCCTCTAAAAGTGTGTCAGCCAAGCACAGATCTCAGTTCCATACATTAGTTACTTCAGAACATGCCTAAACCTCCCCAAGTGAAAGAAGCATCTCCTTACATAAAGAAATGATTAGCTGACTGATCTAAAAAAAGTATAACATCCCTGAAAGGCATGAATCTAACTAGCACACAGGATTTTTGTAACTGTATGTTTATGAATTCATATAAATCTCTTACTTAAGGTAACTTGAAAACTGGGAAAGGTATTCTCTATTGAAATGAGAAAGGCTTCCTGAAGTTTACTATCAATTGCTATTTTTCCAGGGGTTTTTTGTTGATGGTAAATTTTTTTCATGCTTCACTTAGTAATTTTTAAACTTTTTAAACTTTTTTATCTTTTTAAATCTATCATTTTTCATTTGGGAAGCAAAAAACCTAACCAACCAACTAAAAAAACCCAACCTGTTTTTTCTTCAATGAAAAATGATTTTCAAAACACCTGTCTCCTTGGTTCTAATTAAGCTTTATATTTGAAAAGACGTATTTACACCCACATATTATTATTAACAATATCAATTCAATTCTCAACTTGAAAATGTGTTGTAGGAGGGAAAAGTAACACACATGCCTCTACACTAGCAGCTTTGTAATAACCCATACAGCAAGTAAATTTCTGTTAAAAAATGCTGTTCATTAGAGTTCAGACTGACTGGAAAATTTCAATATAAGTAAATTAGACAATGTGAAAACTTAGTTAATTTATAGTCATGTGCAGCATCCAAAATACAACAGAGAAATATGAATTTTTCTCCCAACTATGGTACTCAATATAAAAACAACTGAAACAGATATAACAAACTAGATCCACTGTGAATTTTCCATCAGAATTATTGTCCAGAGAAAAATATCTGTTGCAAAATTAAAAAAAAAAAGGTGAGAAAATGGCTTTCAATTTGTCATTAGGAAAATTAACACAGCAGCTGACTCTTCACCTTCTTGGAAAATTCTTACTGATTTCAGTTCTGCAACTTCCCTTAGAAATTGTGGAGGCAAGAGACTCTGTAATATCTCACTAGAAAAAGGCTGTGTAGTGTGTAGAACAGTACCCAAAGAGGCTCACTTTCTCAGCCTTCCAAGTGGGCAACAGAAATATTAAAATATTTTTATTGCAATTCTCCTGCAACAGACCTTTGGAAACATATTTTTTTCCTTTGGAAAATACCAAGGTTTTACTTCTCATCCTCATCCAAAACAGACTATTTTTCAACCTACTGATACTCTTCTTGGACATTTCATTTTCCAGAATACAAGTTTTAAATTCCAGACTGTGAAATCTGTCCAAAACAAATCAGATTTCTATTTTCAGCCTGTGCCTTTACCACACTTTGTATATTTGGATTTATGCCAATAATTTTCTCTTAAATACACATTTTTAGTACAGTGGAAACTGGTCTACAAAAAAGAATTTGCTCCAGTACACAGAAATGAGATTTACTCTCAGAGTTACACAGGACAACATTCAACAAATAAAGATGTAACTGAACAGAGGTACTCCCCATATCTTGTTAGACTTGGCTGGATTTTGGCCTGGTTTATTTTGTATGTTTTAACCTTGCTGTCTAACAAAGAGCTACAGCATCCTGAGTGTTCAAGTGAGGTACAGTGGGTTGGCCTTGTCCACCGTGTTTCCAATAAAAGAAGACATTAAGTGAAGCTAGTAGGAGCCAGGTTCAAAGTAAGTAAAAGGTTCTTCACAAAATCATGAAACTCCTTTCCAAAGGATGTTGTGGGTGTTAAATGTTTGCAAAGACACAATGACAATTAGACATGAATATTAGGTTAATGAAGAAGAAACACAGTAAGGAATTTTAAATCAAAATTTTACACTCAGTCTGGGAAGTTCCTAGAGGTGAAAACAGCTGAACAATAACTTCTCCTGCCTCATTCTTCCCCAGGCTTCTTCATAAAATCATGGCTGGAGTCAGAATATTGAGACAAACATTTGTTTTGACCAAGTACAAACATTTTAAATGTTTTTAGTAGATACTGTTATTTTTTTTTGCTTCTATCCTACATACTATCTTTTTATTTTGGATCCAAACAAAAATGGATAGGATTACTAATCTCCTTTATTGACATCTCATTTTAGCTCTAGGAATTATTACTCCTGTTTTAGCTAACACCATCATGACTTACATAAAGCATCCATGCTCCAATCCTGTAAGAGAAGTAGTTCTTCATTCCTGTGAAATCATCAGGAGCTGAGATCACAGAGTATTTTAAAGGGTGCTGAACATGTGACAATGGAAGGGATTTAAGCATCCATTAAGAGCTGCACAGAAGTGCTTTTCTGAGTCTGGGCCCTAAAAGACCACTGAGCTATGCAAGAGCTTTAACACACCATTTTGTTGCCAACATATGCCTGCCCAGTTTTGTCCTATTTTATTCAGATCTGCGGGGTGTTTTTTTATAAGTTTAAGACCTGTTTTTCGAAAAACTGTAGAGTAATCAAATTGTAAAGCTTCAAATAAGCCTTTCCCTTGGGAGATAATCATCATAGTCTAAAGGTTAAGTCAAGAAAGAAATTCCTCTTTTAAAGAGAATGTGGTTTTCCCACACAGAAACCAAAGGCAAAGGCTGTTTGAATGATACCATACGCAGCTTCCACAAAAACTGTATGTTGTCTCCTGTTTCAGGATGGGCCTGAACCACACCCACACTCGAGAGTGAATCTCTCTGGATGTTTGCCAAGGGGATATATGCTGAAATTGAGACTGTTTTTAGGTAACATCTATATTCTCTATTTCTGCTTGCTAAAGCCCTAAATTTACTGAGCACTCCTGTTGACAGCGGGAAAAAAAAATGCAAAAGATGCATTTTGAGATGGCAAATAATTACTGTGAATCACTCAGAGATGAAACTCCACACTTCACTCACATTTACTTCTGTTTCAGAAAAAACCCCAAACTTGTTCTTGCAAAAGTATCTAGAATACGCAAGTTGAACAAAGAAAGTCAAATCCCAAACTAGGCTAGAAAATGTGACTACAAAACAGCACAAAAAAAGGGGCTGGGCCAACTCACAGCCATTGCAGTTGCAGCTCCTAAAATACTAGAGTGGATTTTTTACTTAGGACACTGCAACCAGTTGAATTGTAAAGTCCTACTGAAAACTCAAAGCCTATTCTTCACAGAATACTTTACAGTACTGAAAAAATACATGAACTTCTGATCTTTAGAAAATGTATGTGTCTTATTCCTGGACTGAAAATATACCAATATAAACCGGAGAGGATTCTGGGAAAACTGTCTGCAAATTACCTTTTCCCTGAAGCCAGTTTTAAATGTCAGGGTTTTTTTAGGCTACTGACTGTGTCACAGTACTTAAACAACAAAAAAGCACGATGCTGAGTCCTCATATTTTCGCCAAACTTATTAAAGTGGTGCTTTTGAAAGCAAAATAAAAGAATTCTCACTGAGAATATATGAGTTGAGCAATGAGAATCCAACCAATTGATAATCATCTCCAGACAACAGGAGTAACAAAACCTGAAGGTAATGATGAGGATTTTACACAATCACCTCATCCCTTTTACACAACTCCTTGAGTTCATGTTGAACTTTTGCTCCATTCAGTATGAATTGTATCACCAGTAGTTCCACTCTGACCGGTTGAACCTCACTTCATCTTTAAAGATTTTCTCAAAAACGCAGAAAAACTGCATTTAAGAAGACTAGTGACATAACTAATAACTCCCTCTATAGTTCAAAGCATTTTGTCTATTGTGAATGTCACACACTTACGAAGCTCTAATCTGAAATCTATGTTTTATTCATAAAAAAGCCATCTGGAACATAAGAAGAAATGCATGATTGCATTACCCTAACCAAAACTTGTATCCAAAAACATGTTAAAAACATCTCAGTTTAAAAGTCTTTTTTGCCAACCCATGCAAGGGTGGTCAAGGTTTGGAACAGAGTGCTCATGGAAGCAGTGGAATCGCTGTCTCTGGCAGCGTTCAAAAGAAGCACAGATGTGGTGCTCAGTAACATGGTTTAGCATGGACATGGCAGCATTGGGTTAGTGGCTGGACTCAATAACCTCAGACATTTTTTTCAACCTTACTGATTCTAGGATTCTATGATTTTTAGACAGTTTGGGGAGATATTTTTCTTTCGAGAAGTTGTTTAATAGTTTCTGTTGTTATTATTACTATTATTATTACTGCTGTTGTCATTAACGTGCTCATGTGCATAAGCGTATTGCCAACTTGAATCCTGTTAGTTCACCATAAAATAAAAATATTTTTTTCACTATCTCATGAATGATCAGAAGCCCATCTAATGGGCCTATCCTTCATTGAATTAGTTTGCTTCCATTCCTCACTCCAATCCCTAACTGCTGACTGCAAGAAGGTCCTGTGGGAACACAGTAACACACGAAAACATATAGTATCACCTAGTCTTCACATAGTGTGCTTCAATGTTTGTTCAATCAGAAACATCTCTTCTACAGTGATAGCAACTGAAGCAATGGGATCTCTAAGAAATTAGACACAAGATGGAAAATCCTTCTTTTTCACTGCATGTGGTATTTATCCATGCTGAGCAATACTTGTGTTGAACAGTAACTATGTGATAGACTACATGTCTGTGAGGGCTGATCTAATCTCTGCTGTCTGATCTCCAAAACATTAGGGCAAGAGTCAACCTGCAGTGTGCCAAGGGCACCAGCACAAGAGGTTGGTTATCATAGCCCTTCATACCAAAGAATTTCAAAAAAATTTCAAAAGGTGAATACTATTGCATACAGCTATTCTAACAATTTTAAATACCCTTTCTCCCCCTAAATCTTTTTTCCTTTTCATCCAAGAAGCCTCCCCCCCTACAGTCACTGAATCAATTTATTATATATTTATACACCAAGGTGCCTCTGGCCTAGCAATTCCCAGCAGGTCATTATTAACTGTTGACTTCAAAATTACTTGCAGTGCAGTGCTCATCAGGTCAGTCTGATGTGTTTCAATATAAACTTCCCTTTCCTGCTTTCCCTTCGCCTCTGGCAAATCAGCACTTCTACCATGGTTGTCTATGATGACTGGAAAACACTTTCCTAAGATCTGCTTTTAGCTATCCAGCCTCCAGCCCATTTTTACTGTCAGCAAATCCATCCTTCAGACAGTCAAACCAATCCCCTTCCGCCTCTCTCCCCACATACGTTGTCTTTCTTACAACCCAGTGTTTGGCATTTAAATTATCTTCTCTTTCAGTACTATAAACACCTAGAAAGCAAGCCTTACCTGGCACTGAAAATGGAGTTAGACTGTCCTGTTCATTTTCCTCCTCTTGGTTCCCCACAGGGATGTTTCCATTTTCAATATTCTCTTGTCTCCTGTTCTGAAGTGCTTTGCTTGAGCCATTGGCAGACTGGATTAACCGCTGACGCTGCAGTGTCAAAACACAAAACTGCCATAGTTCAGAAAGTATTTACTTCGTGAAATCTGAGTTTTGCTGTCTGTCCAGCCCCAGCCACACGAGCCATGAAGTTTCTCCTCAAAGCTTTCCTTTCAGTCAAAAACAAACCTGTCAGTGGCCTACCTGTCTTCATCAGGCATCAGGCTTCACCAGGTTAACCACTCACTTCAAAATTACTGGCAGAGTCTTTCAAGCCACGATGGAAAATGTTGTAATATTTGTTCTTCCACACAATGTTTTAATCAATGTGGTTATTCTAAAGCACTTCTCACTCAACAGTTCCCACTCAAACCAGCAATAGCACCATAATCAAGTGATAACACTCAAGACATGTCTGCACAATTAGAGTTGGCTTATGAATGCCTCATTATCCAGGAACTCTCCTTCTTAGATACAACTCTTCCCCCTCCTTCTCATCTCCATTCACTGAAGTAAATTTAAACTTCCTATTTTTAATTTCAAAAGCAAGACTAATCCCTGTTGCCCTTGTCCCAGTACATGAAGCTCATAATTGGCCCTGCAGACGTGCTGCAGTTTCAATACACAATACAACAATTACAGGGCTAGGTTTTAAACATCAGTATATATACTCATTCATGCACTGGAGAATGTCAGATGCAACAGTGATTTCTTACTTTTATTAAAAAAATAAATATTTTTAGTTCATTAGATGAGGTAATGCAGGGTTGATAAGTGCTCCCTTTTCACGAAAAACTCGCAAATTCCTAAAAAGTGCTCTGAAATGCCTTGAAAAATAAATTAACTGCACAACAGGCAAAAAAATTTCTGAAAGCAGTATTAACATACTATAGTGAATAACAGAGAAAAATCCTATCTGAATACTTTGCAAAACTTGTGAATATATAAATGAGAATCCGTAAGACCATAGATGCAAAATGCTCAAGCTTACAGCACGTTTTTTGCAGATGCTGAAAGGGCAAGTATCAGCTTTCTATCCATAGAGCCATTAAGAATTTTTCTCTTATCAATGAATTGACTTCAAGGATTACAAAGGCAACTGTTGCCACTGTCAACTGTCTGATCTTCTACTCCTGACCATAACACCTTTCACTATTTTACTGTTAAACTGGATTTTTGTTACAAATATATTAATGGTGCTATCTTTTATTGTGGTATTCATAAGGCTGGATAAACACATGAAATGTGTTATGATGTTGAAATCTCTCTACTTGCCAGAGTAAATACCTCTCGTATTTGATATTGTGGGAGAAAATTATAAAATCCTGCCTTCATAGCACTCAGGTTGGTAGGCCAAAGATTTCACCCCCAGTACTTCACTCAAGTTCCGAAAAGCCTCACTTGCCAAGCCCTGCCACTTCAGTGGCAGGGTATGGAACAAGCAATATACAGTCATGACAATGTATCAAGTAAGAGAGTACTGAAACTCTCCAGAGCAAATTCCCCTCATGAAAATATTTTGGTCCATTTTTATTCTGAGTTGAGGACTACAGTGCATACTAAAGAGGTAGGCAAATCTGCAAATCTCTGAAGTGATCCTGAAGTGTTGATAATACAAGAGCAGTTCTTAAGAATTCTGGTTGCCCTCTTCATTATCCTTTTTTAACCAGACCACTTTTGTAATAATCAAAACCAATCCTTCTGCTGCAAATAAAATCTAAATGTGCACATATGCACACACACACACTGAAATAAACATCTTCAGTCAGTGAGATAAGGTAGTCCCTCCTTTTTTACTGCCCTCTCATTAAAACAGGCAGCATCATCAGTTGGGAATCAATCTTGAAATCTGTTCTCAGATAGCTGCTAGAGAACAACACAGTTCTATCCCATCTGTAGGAACATAGGAGAATCTAAATTCCAGAATCACTATGAACACAGCTCTTTGGTGACCCCTCTGCCTCATGGCCATTTACTGTTCTCCTAATGAACATACCTCATTAATGATGAGTCGGCTTGCCATCCGCATTCTGGTGCGTGGTCCAAATTTATTCGTAATCATGATCCGTAATCCAGCTTCAGGGAACCGGTATTTGGGAGGACTGGAGCAGATTATCTCATCCACCATCATAACACTGTTTTTGCCATACTGCTGTATCCCCTTCACTAATGATCACAATGGAGAGAATTAGCAGAGTAATTGATCTTACCACGCATCCCATCATGCAGAGCCAGGTCTTTTCAGGCTCAGGTGGGGGTAATATTCCTCTGAATGCCTGAATTTATGAGTTACTTTCCTTTACTATTTCTGCAGCCTAGTGAATCTCCTCATCAGTTGGGAGTGTTGTTTAGATCACATGCTGGAAAGGGATTTCACCCTGCTAAGGTAGCCACCAAGCCACTGTCAGATTGTGGGAGCAGTTTTTCCCTATCTGCTCATGCTGTAGCACCAGTTTTCTTTGCTTATGTACCACTAGGGTCTTGTACCCTATCTCTAAAAGTGTTTGCACTGTGGCAGCGTACACAGCACTCCTAAAACCTCTAAAGCTATTCCACTGGATCAAGGTGCTGCACACCCAGAAGGCCCTAATGTTGTGCTCACTCCTTCTGGAAACCTTCACTTTACCTTCAAAGAATATTACCAGTACCTCTCACATGAAAAGATTTGTAATGATGAAAAACAACAATTGCCAAGAACAAATCTATGCTAGCCTTTGTTAATATAAAGGAACCCGTACCAAGGTTAAGATTACAAAGTTAATGAAGTTCTACTGTGTTAAGAACACGTAGAGACAAAATTTTATTGGGAATCAACACAAGTACAGGCAAGGACTTCAGGAGCTCACCACCAAACCAATATTCTCACAAATGCTACAGACTACACACAGCAAGCAGAGCAAGGCTCAGCAGACAGGAGACATACCCATATGGTGTTAGAAAGCAGGGCAGGAAATACACACATGACTATAATAAATATTAATTATTACATATAATAATATGTACAGGAAAAAAAATTCTTTGCTGCTTGTTTTCTGCTTTGCTTAGCTTGGCCTCCCCCTCTCCCTCCCCTTTTGCCTTGTTACTTACATTAAGAAGAGGAGGAGAATTTAGGAGGTAGAAGTGAAAGATAATTAGTGCATGGTTCCAGTCAGGAAGCAAAGGAAATCTAAGAAAACATTCAACTCAAACAATGGAATTAAAATGGACCTGTTCTAAACACACAGATGCCTACATTGTTACTCTTTTGCATTGTTACAGTGTTGAAATACTTTTGTTTTTCAGGAAGAGACTGAATCCATGCACGCATCTAAGTCACATCATGCAATAAAGGCTTTGCTGTCTCAAGCATCTTCTAGCATATATGCAGTTCAAGAAATACATCCTCCATAATGATTCACCAAGAAAAACCTACTATTACCAATAAACATCTGTAACTTTTACCCTTCAGCATTTGAGTGTCTTGCCTTGCTTCACTAAAATGGGTTCAGTGAGCACACTGGGGTCACCTGAAGTGTCATAAATACAAGATCTCTGGTTTCACAAAGATGTGCCCTATTCAAAGAATACACTCTTCAGTCTTGCTTGCAGCTTAACATCTCTAATATAGAATAGAACTAGTAGTAATTTTACATTTGCTAAATGTAAAGGAGCAATTATCCTACTCCATCCCAACATCTAAACCAAATTAACCTTGCTGAGTACGGGGGCTGATGATGCAAATAAGGAGCACATCCACTCCAGTGACTCTTAAGAGTATAGCAGCTTTTCTTTGAAGGAATACACAGCCAGACAAGTTTCCTAAGAATAAGTCCTCACAGAATAGGACTCAATCACATCAACTTAACACTTGCTTTAGTTAAACAAAAAGAAATAATTGACAGCAATGCTGGTAAGGCAAAAAGGCCAGATATTAATGGTCTCATCAGATTAACTGCTCCCAAGTGAGTTTCTCCAGAGAATTAAAAAAAATGCTTCATCTTACAGTGTCATGAAAAACATGGAAGCAATGAAGTTACCCTGAAACTGTTTCTTAGAGCGCTGTGAAGATGGTGAGCAAACACTCAGCTTTGATAAAAGTATCATGATTAAAAACTCAGCACTGATGTAGAATAGCTCATGCTAAATACACATATAAGTAACTGCAGCTATTTTGACTTATTGCGGCACATTGCTCTTATTATTTTCGTTATTTTCAGTCTGACTCCCTGTGCCTGTAAATACACATACCTTAGCTCCATACAGTATGGACTCCACCTAAAAGTTGTTTTAAGAAATGTGAAACTAAAAAAAGCCTTTTGCACTTCTCCTTTGTGATAATCCTTAAAAAAAATGTCTACTGCGAACAGCTTTTCTTTCCAACAAACTTACTGCTCACCACCAAAGGTTCATCACCAACAACCCTGTCAAAATCAACAGAAAGCTTCTTGATGACTTCAGCTCTGGTCAGGCCCTCAGAAACCCACTTTTGTCCAAATTTCTGGTTTCAGGCAGGGGTCAAACCATGCCACCTGGTGGAAATTTGGGTCAACATAATAAAAGTCAAGGGCAATAAACTTTTGTACTTTGAAAATTGGAGCCGTATTCACAAAGTACATCTATTTTGCCTTTACCTGAGTGTGCAGAACTCACCCTTGAAATGAAATTTTTTTATGGTGAAAAGCTTTCCTTTTAATTTCTGAAACTGAGTGATGAAAGGTTTTATATTGCACCACAGGAAGCTCTTGAAAGTAATGAAACTTACAAGCGTAAAAGAGCTTTACAGTGTGCGAACCCACCTTTTACCTGAACCCTGAGCAACAGACTATCCTTGCTAGAAACAAAGTTCCTCACCTAAAGCAACCGTTCCTTTAGGGGGAGTAATCAGGCTTTCCTCCTGTGGAAAATCAGATTAGGTCAAACCTACACCTTGGTGAAGCCAAGGGAGGTTTTTTGGTGGATCCTGAAAGCTGCTAACTAGTGGTTGAAGGCAAGGCAGAGGCCAGCCCTAGTTCTCTCCTTGCTATTAGCAGTGCTCCTTTCTGAAAGCTGCTGCTGGGGAAAATGCAGCTCAGCTTGTGAAGCCAGCATGTGTCAACTAAGAGGGAGTCACTGATGGGTCATGGCATATTTTAAGAGAACAGGAGAGAAGAAGCAGCCATGTGACAGTTTTCTAGGACAGCATGTTAACACATAAAGCAGCTGGGCTAACGCTGCCATCCTCCCTTCCCGCTGCTCACTCCAAATCCTTAATATCTTCTTCCTGTACTTTCTCATCCCAGGCACGCTTCCCTATGACAGTACCTACACTCTTTGAACAATTGTCCCTCAAATGCAGCATGTATTTGTGTAATGGGTGCTGGAGAAGGCAGAGGGAATGACTGAAACTGCAATGTCAGTGCATCTTTGAGGGAAAATCAGAAAAGAAATCTGCTGTGGACAGTTGCTAGTGAAGCCTTCTTGCTTCTTTTCTGCATGTTCTTCACAAGCATTCAATAATCTACACATTTCCTTGAAAAGGAAATAGGTGGACAGGCAAGCACTCCGTGCTATCATTCCTTTAGCACAAGGGCTAGAGGGCAGAGCCTGTTGGGAGACAGCATCAGAGCCCAACGAATGCCTCAAAAGTAAAAACTACTAATATCTGTGGTCTTTACTGGATTACCCATTTCCCATGTCTCTATTTGAATACAGGAGGCATCTACAGAACCTTGCATGGACACACATCCACATCAAAGTGATGGACCTCACTATATCATAGTCAGTGCTCACGAAAGTTCATTATAAAATGAGATGAACATATTTCAAAGTCACCTTCATTTAATAATGCTACAATGTCCTACAAGGTATAATTTTAAGGGAGTATTGTCTAAACACCTTATCTAGGACCACAGTAGCAGTGTGCTGTCATTGAATAAACCTGTAGGTACTTATATCTACCTTAAAGAAAGACCAGCCTAAACACTAAAAGCAGAAAAGAGCGTGATTCTCTGAGACTGCCCTAAATTCCAGTTTGGCATTATTTGTTATTACGTGAGGATCTTTCCAATGCTACAGACACTGCTGATGAGCTCAGCCTCCCAGAATGAGAGATGTTTGCAAAGAAGAAAGCGAGGAGACCTTACTTGTTAAGAGCAGCCCAAGTGCTCACTAAATTACATGGTTTGTGCTTTGAAAGTAGGAATGATCTTGCTCTACAGAGAAAAGAGAGAATGGAAGAGAAGAGGGATAAGACAAAGATGAAAAAAGGCTTAGAAAAAAAGCCAAAAATACCCAGCTATTTTTGCTTACTTTCAGTACCAGAAGCTGGATATCATCTTCTTTCCTTTATGACAAAGACACAAATAGCAAAGAAGCCACATTTTTCAGTTTTACATACATGCCTGGTGTTGTATGCAGACTATTTAGGCACGTGAAAACCAGTCTTCTGAGGATCTGAACTCAATATATCATCCTTCTTGCCCACTGATCTATCCATGTCCTTTCCTTCAAAATTCACATCTAAGCTTCTCATTCCAAACTAATTTTTGAAGTTAAAATTGCCTTCTTCCTGGTAAAAAATTGTATTTATTTCACAATGTTGCAGCCCATCACTGAACAGGAGATAAAAAGGGAAAAATTTGCCAACGTGCAAAGCAGCTTGTTTTCAGAATATAAAAAAAAAAAATCTTTTTTTTTAATGTGGCAGTGTGACTGGTGAGTTATCAAGTCAACCCTGCTTACAACTGAATAGTAATACCGTTTTGATACGCATTAAAGAAATAAAAAGAATATCCTGTGAACTACTCTTTTTCCAAGTCCTGTCTGCTCAGCCTTACCTTTCGATAACAATGGAATGGATGGGTCGTCACAACTAGAGGCATAAAATTTATTACCATCTTCTAGCTCATTGTTGACTGCGTCACCATTTCCAACGTTCTTTCTTTTAAGCATGAAGAAATTTTGCATCTTCATGTTGTACCTGAAAGTGCAAACAAAAGGTCTGAAAAGGTTGGATTTTTGCATTTTCTTGGCAAACTTTTAAGCATCTGAGAACAACTTATGCAGGCAAGAAGTAAAGCCTAGATGCATGTTCTCTGACAACTAATAGGAAGTGAAGAGAAAGGACTGCCCAACTCAGTGGCAAGCTGATAGGAAAGCAAGGACTGCACCTATCTCTCATGACATACAGCAAACTGCAAAAAGGCACTAGAGCAGATTTAGTGAAGGCAAAATGCTGGAGCTGTGGATTTTGGAGCCAGGACATTCACTAAACAGCAGCTTCTTTCCTCCTGCATCAGCTCGCAATTCACCTCACTGTTTCTCTCAGTACTGTGTTCCCTGTGGGGGGGTTCTTGAGCATTTCTAGGACTGCTGACCACACCCTTCTAAAGACAGTGTACATCTACTTTAGCACTAGGGTGGGATCTAAGAGGGCTGTCAATGAATTCTGCTAAGACTTGGTGTAGGAGAAAAGGGAGTTCCAACAGGGTGATCTGTGAGGGAAAGGCACCAAGGGATGTAAGTCTAAGCAACTTGCAATAGAAAGGTGGACTCACAGACACTTGCAGTAACAGTCAGACCTCTGACTCTCCTGTCAGAGGCAGTGACACAACAGAAGAAGATGTCAGTATACAACCTGGTATGAGATGGCCTGAAGATAAATACATGCTTAGCACTCTGTCTAATGTTCCTTGACCTTGTTCTCCGGGGAGTACAAAATATGTGTAAGAGCTGACATGATGTGTCCTTACAATATGGAGTACCCTGCAGACGTTTTATACACCTTTGCATGAATGACATTTTTCTCAGCTTTTTCTGGAAGCTACTTTACCTCTGTGTACTATGAAAAGGACGCACAAAAGTATTTGCTGCCGACTGAGCATAAATCTAGAATTAAACTGGTTAAGCACAAAAGCCAATAGATCTTACACAGAAACATGACTGGCTGTACTGGCCTCAGGCAGGAAGGCCAAGGACAAAACAAAACCAAAAGAATGATGGTCAGTTAACACCTAAAGGGTTTAGCAAGGAGAAGTACTTACTTCATGATAAGTATGTAGAATGAATACATAATGATGAGTACAAGGCTTTCCCACCTCAAAAAAGACAGAAAGAAGTGTTAGAAGGCCATTTAAACAGCTGTATGCTTTACAAGTTTTACGTAGGAGTGTGCCTTGAACATCTGGTACGAGTCACATTTGCGCACACAGGATTCACATCATTAAGATTAAATGGTGTCTCAGCAGAATGAGAGGGGAAGCAGACTCTCAAGTTTCAATACACATGCAAACAAAATGCAATGCATATATTTCAGAAATGTGCTATGCAGACTGAAACTACAGCTACTCTCTGAGGATTGTAACATCCAGGCCTTTTGTCATTTCAGTGCTGAAGCACAGGCCAAGGCACTCTGAGAGCACTGTTAGAAGATGCTTACGATCTTCCACTAGGATTCACAC
The DNA here is from genome assembly GCA_013398115.1 of Falcunculus frontatus. Taxonomy (NCBI): domain Eukaryota; kingdom Metazoa; phylum Chordata; class Aves; order Passeriformes; genus Falcunculus; species Falcunculus frontatus. Next base: position 2,933,897 of record VZRV01005745.1, on the reverse strand, counting down.
CGGGGTGTTCTTTGGAACACCTGGTACCCCCATAAAAGTTAACAGTCAGAATCAGAGCAGAAGAGTTTTGGTTACCCTCTCTGCACATGGCAATCTTCAGGCCTTACATACAGCCTGAATGTACATCCTTAATATTTCCAGGTTCTTACATTTTCTTTTCGTTTTCCCTGACCATCATAAAAACTAAACCCAAAGAAAATACATAGGATTTCCTAAGTGTTCAATCCAGCTCATATTCCTGGGTGTGTAGAATGAAAGTAAATTATACAACAACTCTATTTACTGGTGAGCCTCATGGCAAATACAGGACTGTATGGAATAATTTACACAACTTACCATTCTATTTTCTCATCATATATGAACTAGGAGGAAAAAAAGGAAACACGTAAATTGACCATTTCTCTGATCTATCTCGAAAAATAGTCAAATTTCTTTTTCAAATATCAGCCATATCTAGACAGACCTAATCAAGATTTGACCCTTTCTAACCAGAACTTCTACTGCATGGATTGTGCCCCTCACAAAACACAAACCTTGTGAACAAGGCCTGGATCCCTGTCAGTGGCTGTTGTAAGTACTATTTAGTGAAACGGTGCAAGCATGTGAAAGACAGACAGATATGCACACATGTACCCACGTGCTGTGCTGTGCAAATGACAGCAAAGTCACTTATTCAAAAAAGACTTAACTTTTGAGTCCTTTTAACAGCTAGACTAGTTTTAGCAGAAGAGGCAGCCATTCTACTTCTCCTCTTTGGGCCAAGTGGTTTTACACATTTTACTCCACCCTACGTAACAATACACAGCTAGTGACTCACTTGTATAACAAAACACAGGCTAAGTGGGTTCTTCCCCACCCTGACACCAGACACATTAAATGTGTGCATTCAGGAACTACCACACTGCTCTAGATGAACAAAGTGGTACCTCACCTGCGCTCTATGTGGAAAAACCTACCAAGAATCTGAAATAAAATTACTGTGTAGAAGCAAGAAAGAGCCACCTTCCCTATTTAAAATAAAAGTGCGGCTCACAATTTTTCACCTCCACAACAAGCAGTCTCCTAGGTCAGAAGAGAGTGTTAACTGCACTGCATAACAGTAGCATGCTAACCTGCAGAACTTTACAAACCCTAGGTACAAAGTGAATGGACACTGATGGACTTGATAGACACATATTCCACGGGGCTGTATGAAATTTTCATATTTATACAATGTTGTGGAACTCAGCCCTCCCTTCCAGATGACACTAGAACTAGCTAGGAAAATAATTATTTGCCAGTGTGTATCAATAGTTAGCAGGCTGCTCCTCCAAAAATTCAAGCAGTGAAATGCTGATAAGAGAACTACTTACAACAATAAGTATGATCACAGATATCGTGTAGTATACAGAATCCCGGAATACAGCCCACTGGGTGAGACAAACCACCTGAAAAATACCACATCTTCAGCCAACAAAAATATGCCATTTAAAAACAAACAAACAAACAGGCCCCTACCTTAAAATAACTTAGGTGTGTGAGCAGAGTAATTATTATTATTAGCAACAATTCTGAAAACAAATGCAGTTTTATGCTAGTGTGAAGATGTATCAGTATGTTAGACAATGAATCTATAATAAGCATTAGTAATAAAAATCACATAGAAACTTCCATTAATGAAACACATTTCTTACTAATGATACTTGATTTGGTCATAATTTCAATTGTAAAGTACAATTCATTGTACTGCAGCAAATCAATTGTTCCTCGTTCCTTATATTTGTGGATATACTGGACTTACTACCTGAAAAAATATGATAAACAGTTAAACCATTTATTGAGTAAATGGAGCAAATCTCATGCTTGTGTCCCAGATTCTTTGACTGCCATCAGTACCAGGAAGGATCAGCAGATGCCACTGACCAGCTGACTGTAAACACAGTATTGCATGAAGAGGAACCAGTTTCCTCTGTATGCTACATGTTCAGAGTGCTAAAACCACAGCTGAACTTTTTGGAAACATTTGCTATTAGTAAAGCATTTGTAAGTGATTTCCAATCCTTGACGTTTTTCACAATGCCATTTTTGTCTGTGATTTTGTCTTTTTGTTTTTAATATTTGCTCATGGAAACCCTTGAATTGTAAGCAATTGAACTACGTAAAGACAAGTATCTTACTAACCTGTCCTGCAAAGAGTCCACAGACACCAACAATGCAGAGAATGTTGAAAACTGCTGAACCAACAATGGTCCCAACTCCTACATCTCCGTGAGTGATAAATACACCTGCAGAGGGAGCAAAATACACATAATTACCTCTGTCATTTAATTTTAAGTCACTCAGAACATGTACTACTTGTAAAGTAGAGACTGTTTCAAAGATTAACCAAAACATGTTTCATAATTAAGGCTTGCTTCTCTGTGTAATAATTTGTGCTTTTAGTCTAGCTAGCAGCTCCCTAGTTTTGGGTTAAAACCTCTATATATATATATACTTTTAGAAAATTACTTCTTAACTAGGTAGCTCAACAGTAAGTTCTGTTTCACAGCTTGGTTGTTAGTCGTGCAATAATCCATTCAAATGAGTATAAAACATGTTCAGTCACATTAGAAGCATAGAATTTACTTAAAGCACAGAAATCTTTCTCCAAGATGAGCAATCAGGTAACTTTTGCTAAAGTTACTTGATTGCTAAAGGGAGCCTTAAAGGCTTACACTCAGTGTTTTTCAAGAAGTTGGATGTGAGGTTAAGGTGCATTCCTTCGGATAGTATTTCCTTAAAGTTTGTAAAAACCTCAGTCAGGATAAAGCCTACAAAAACTTTCCTAAAGGTTTATCAAATTTAAGCCATCATGCTGCTGGAAAGCTACAACCTAGTTGCATTACTGAAATTTGGATGGACAAATCCCACAGCTGGAGTGCCATCAATGGCTATGGGCTGTTCAGAAGCTGAGGACACAGCAGTGGGGGTGGTTGCCCATGAGGAAAGGCTGAGCAAGTTGTGTTTGTTCAGCCTGGAGAAGAGAAGGCTCTGAGGAGACCTTGTTACAGCCCTTCAACACTTAAAGGGATCTTATAGGAAAGATGAGGACAAACTTTTTAGGACCCCTAGGACAAGGGATAATGGTTTTAAACTAAAAGAGGGTAGATTTAGACTAGATAAAAGGAATACATTTTTTACAATGAGAGTGGTGAGATGCTGGCACAAAGACGACCACACCACTGGAAACATTCAGGGTTAGGTTGGATGGAGCTCTGAGCAACCTGATCTAGTTGGAAATGTTGCTACTCACTGCAGGGCAGCTGAACTAGATGTCCTTTACAGGTCTCTTGCTCTAGATAGCGTCTCACAAGAGTAGAGGGGCAGAACCATCACCTCCCTCAACCTGCTGGCCACACTGCTTTTGGTGCAGCCCAGGATACAGTTGTTTTTCTGGGCTGCAAATGCACACTGGCTGCACATTGACAGACCATGATGAGCTTCTCATCATCCAACACCCCCAAGTCTTTCTCATCAGGGCTGCTCTTAATCTTTTTCCAAATATATCAAATTACTTGTCAGGAGACTTCAATAAATCTCTTCTTTTGCATCCTATGTTCAGAATCAGACATTCCTCTCTGTGTTTTGAGAGGAGACTCACAGTTTCATAAGATATTTTGAGTAGTTAATTATACCATGAACCACAGACTAGCTGACAGCTGCAATTGCTGATTATAAATCGACAGAAGAATGGGTACCTGTGCTTGATCTGCTGCTGATTTTTCAACAGCACATCTCAAAAAAAGCTTGTGTGTGGGCTCCATACCTATAACAGATGCAAACAGTTCTGGGGTGGAGCTCCCTGCTGCCATGAATGTGGCTCCAGCAACATCTTCACTCAAGTGTAGTTTCTAGAAGAAAACAACTGGCAATTTCAGCACTGCTACTGTATTTACATTGTGGAGTTCTATAGTTATATTTATAAATGAATAGTCAATTTTGGCTTACATGGAGCTGATTAAAGAAAAGTATCTCTGAAGATTCAAAAAGATTGTAAACATCTCAAATTGTTTTCATTAATTTACTTTTGGAACTCCAAACACAATCATTTAATTCCCCAACTCTTAGGGCTTCTAAAATTTGAAAATAAAAATCCGTAACAGAAAAATACAACCTTTGTGAATGAATCCTACAAACAGCAGGTTTGATTTTGGCTTCACTTTTCAACTGTGTTAATCAACAGTGAGTCCACTGACACAGATAAAATTAGTTCAATTAGACACAGAGAGGCCTATGTATGGTAGAGAGACCTATTTTTATGACAGTGTCTCTTAAGCCCTAATAGGATATAGATAATTTAGAGTTCTCAGATCAGCATAAACATGTGCAGGTCCACAAGTGGGCTACATCAATTTGGCAGTCTGAAGATCTTTCCCCTGAACTATAAACACAGTTTTATGGAAGAGCTTTTTCCTTTTTGAGAGTCTCTAGGCTCATCTTTAGTACATTATTTTTCTTTCAAGGACAGAAAAGTAATTAGTGACAAAAGGAGAAGTAAAAAAATCCTGTATTTTTCAAGCAGTTTGCCTGAAAACATCTCAAGCAGATGACAGTGGCGTCCTACACATCTTGGACAAAACATAAAACACAAACATGATCTATACTGCTGCAGGAGCTCAAACTTAAGCGTGCTGTCTGAACTCTTATTAGCTGTTTAAATGTTCAGCAGAACATGAGACAAGACATAAAGATTTTATGAAGGATCAGCAACCGTAATTGGTACAACCAACTGGTATAACTTAAATATGGTGTCTAAGGTGCCTGCTGAATACAGAACATCTGGAAAGGGAAAGAAAAGATCCCAACTGAGTATTTTACTATTGCTGATCACCTCCCTTATTTTTCTATTTGTTCTTCTACTGGCAAGTGTATGTAACTCGTAGTAACACAAACAGGTATTTAGTACATGTAGCCATAGGAAAACAGACTTTTCAATTAGCTACAAAAATCCCCAGGACTTTTTCAGAAAATGATCGCTCTTATTTTTGTTTAAAGCAAAGGAGATGAGATTTTCATTTGGCCTTTAGAAAGGAGTTAAAATCCACATTTGTATTACATACTCACTTTGCTCACCGAAGTCATATTCAACACATACATGCCATGGATAAATTCTACCCTGTCACAATCAACTCATTTAGAATACTACACGTAATTTTGCAAAGTCTTCTCAAAAATTATGTAAAGGCATTACAGTTATTTGCCTTTTTTTTTTGCATATAAAATAAGTATTTTCATTCCACATCCAAGGTACGTACTTTTCTCATGCATTTTCCCTTTTCTCAACTTCATGGTAGGACCACATATACTTCCTCTCTCCTTGCTGATACAGTGGTAGATGTGCAATAAGATTTGCATAGCCAACACATTCATTTTTCTATCTAGGATATCTTTTCACAAGTTACTTTTAAAAAAAGGAGTACAATAATAAACCAAACTCATCCATAACCTGTACTTCTAGTTACATGCTTCAGGTATTTAAGAGTGGGCTTTGCCATCTGATCTCATTAAATCTTAGATTTTTTTCTGCTTGAGTGTGGCCAGAGGCAAAAGTATGCAAAAACCATTGGTTCATTTTTTGATGGCAGCTGAAATAATTTGAAAAGGATCAATGCCAAAAAGTTGACAGGAATGAACTCTAAACAATGATTACACAAAATTTTTGATTCTCTACATAATATTCTCATAAAAAATTTCTAAAAGAGTAATAAAGTTCTTTAACATACCTCACAAATTTTCTCTAAGGATGGAACAAAGAAGTCATCACATACTATGGCCAAAGCATAGAACATATACAGAGCCTGTAAAGAAAATAAATTCAGAGAATACTTCAGATTTTTCCTGTACATGAAAAGAGGAAAAAAGGCAATGCTACCTTTATTCAAATTAGCAGAAATATACAGCTTCAATTTTTATTCCATTCCAAATAAAATGGATAAATTTGATAAATTGATAAATTTGTTGACAAATTTATGTCACAAAACCAGATTTTTGAATGTAAGATCTCATTTAGAACAAGAACGTTTGTCAGACCCTAAAATATGAAAGGTACCACGCTTGGACAGAACAGGATGCCACAATAGATTTCATAAAACAAAAAGTAACAGGTAAAGCTTACAAAGTTATGTAGTCATCCTCTATATTTTTAACTAATTATCCAACCAAGTAATTAAACAGAGTAAAACCAGGCTGATTAACAATATTCAGGAAATAATTACACCTAGAAATAAGTGGACCCTGGCCATGGATGCCTGCACCAAAACGCTTAGGAATGATCCTTGTTCCCTGCATACATGTGATTCTCCCATTGTCTCATGCAGCTTTATGTGCTGTGCCCATGCAGTGGGCCTAATCCTGCTGTTGTCCATCAAAAACAGCTCCTTCTTACTTTACTTTCCCTGAGCTGGAAATGATAACCTGGAGCCTACAGGCCTCACTTGCTTTGGTTTTACTACAACAGAAAATAAAACTCCACATGATATTTTCTATACTCTACAGGATTGGTCTGGTTTTTTATTTACTACAATTGCATCTACTGCGTAGAGTCACAAAAGAAAAGAAATAGACTCAAGAAACTTCCACATCATGCTCGATGTCATCAACAAAGGAATCCCACACTCTGTCTATACAGAAACACATATAACATGAAATACAAGCCACATAATCCATTTGGCCCGGATTTATCTCCAAGAGGAGGAATGAATGGGCACTGCATTCAGACTTGCATAATTTTCTTAAACCATAGTGTAATAGAATCATTTAAGTTGCAAAAGATCCTCAAGATCATCAAGTCCAACTGTTAATCTGACAGTATCAAGTCTACCACTATACCATGTCCCTAAGGTGTCACCTTTTAAGAAATTGTACTCATAGAGATGTATTAGAAATACTCAAATCAAAGTATCAAAAACTTGCTGATATATACAGAACTCTACTTAGTAAGGTCACTATGATGATTAATATCTTATTAAAAAAATAGAATAAGTAACATAAAAGGAAAACAAAAATGAAGCACAGTAGAGGAAAACTTACAGCAGTAATGTGAAGCAGAATTCCTCCTTGCTGACGTTCTTTATTTGTAAATATATCTTCAGGAAACTCATTAATGGCTGAAAGAAAAATATACTTTTTCAAAAAAAATGTACAGCGTGTATAAATGGAAGAACGAAAAATAAGGATGCATCTGTAGAAACATATGACCAAACAAAAGTGCCTCTTCTGATGTATTACATTACAGCTTGCCACTTCAGAATTTCTTCAGTGCTCTGTAGTTTTGAGACACTGTGTAATCATGGTTGACACTCTTAGAGGAACACAGTTCAGGATAATTCACAAACTACTGGTCAAGATGCAGCAATCTGCAATGCTTTAATCTATTTAATATGTTTTATAAACATTTTAAGATGCCAACAGAGGCATATATGCACGTGACAGCCAAGTAAATTCCTTGTAATAATACACTGCTATATATAGTAATATCTAGTATAGTAAAATACCATTCCCTCCCTGTAATAGCATTCCCTCCATGAGAGTGGAATACTCTTCTGGAATAATACTGAAATACCATCAGCTTTAAGAACTTCTTGTCAGTTTCATTAGTTGACAAAAGCAAAATTTTTCAGAGAAGTTATTCCCTACCACATGATATAACGTATGGTAAAAAACTAGTAAGCACACAAAGCATGTGGTTTTTAATAAATTCTGCCTATCAAAAACTAATATTAACTGAAGTGATCAGTAACTAAAAAAGCATTAAGGAAACTTCTCCTGTGGGAGAAAAGACCCAGATCTACAGCTGCTGGTATCTTACACAATATGCTTGTTCTTACATCACTGGTTAAAATACCATGCCCACATGGATGCATTCACTTTTCTCACTGCAACCCTCATTTTGTCCTCTGTCTCCTCCATTTAAGCTGTGGCTCTGAGAATACACATAGGACAGCAAAGAACAGAGCCCTGGCCTGAGTCTGTAGCAATGACAACAGGACCCTGCACATGAGGTAGATCTTTTCACATAAACAGTTGCAAAGGTGTGCAGCGCCCATCACAGGTGTTTGTGCCAGAAGTGCCATCCCCTTACTGCCACCATACAGCAGAAGGAATATATCCCTGTCCCCTAACTTGGCAAAATGGATTTGTCATCTGGGAAGCTATTGCCTATCCAGTAGTCTCCTTCAGCTAACTGCACAGTATTTCATAGTACAACATTAAAAATGGTTAAGTTAGTATAAACTGAAGTTTCAAGAAGCGTGAATAAAAATCACCATTTTTCTAATTTTTCTAATGTGACTTTACTTATCTGAAGTTAATACCAAACAGGAAATCAGAAGTCCCGAGGACATCAAAGATAAGAGCCAGAAAATAAAAATGAGCCTAGACATCTGGTCACAAAACAAAACCAAAGCAGCTTCACTGCAAACTGCCTTGCTTCACAGACAGCGATAACAGTATATTCTGGTGATAATAGTATTAGTAATAAATAACTACCTGTAATAAATACCTGCTTGTCTCACAGAGCTAATATTACATGAATTAACATGAAGACAGCTTTTCTCAAAGATAATGCTCCTCGCTACAAAGAACTCATGGTGTGCAGTTGCTCTCACAACGAGATAATTCAAGATCTTCTTTAAAAGTCAGGGAAATTAACCAAAGCTCTGGAGCTTGGTAGGCAAGATTCCTTCCTTAATGAAATGGCAACCTACCAGTGAGTTCCAAGGTACAGTATGGAGTTTTACAGTATAAACATTTGCTGTCTTTATGGCTTTATTATCCAAATAACCACAGGTTTAATCTAACTATCATCTATAAATTCTGTATACCTTATCTACATCCACTGTTCTTTATTTACTAGCTATATTGTGGCTTTAGTATTTTAAACTATTTGTTTTTCTTACCTCCTGCTGTGATAACCTGGTTTCTCAGGAAAAAAATTACTTGGATTCCCTTGGGTCCTATCTAAGGCCTGGGAATTCAACAACATGTAACTGAAGGGGGGCAGTGGCATTCCCTCATCTGTATAAACTGACAGAGGGAATATGACATCACCAGAGTTTGAGAGAGCAGTCTGCCCTCATGGTACAATCTGATGTGTGTGCACAGCAAGGCACTGCTCTGCTTCACACAGATATTTTCTCGTGTATGGGAGATGGAGTTATCTGGCTGCCTGAGTGGGAGCTACATCTCCTTGGTTTCTACTGAAAAGAGACAGAACAGATGGGAGAAGGAGATGAAATGAAAAGCAGTACATCTAATGGGGCTAACCTTCGCCAAAAAAAGGAGGGGAACATACACCCATCATCTTAAAACCAGATAGAAATACAGAAATATTTATCCTGCTGGTACTGTTGCAAACTCATGGCTCCTGCAGCTCATCTTATCCAGCACAGACCTCAGGAGGAAGGGAGGGCACCAAGAAAGCCAAATCTATATTGAAATTGCCATCATTCTGTAGCTTGTTCCCTCTCCCCAACCACTAAATGAGTGGGGAAACAAAAGCAGCTTAATTCAGTTATGACTTGGAGGGGACATCACCATCTTTTTCTCTGAGTCAGGGACATAAAAAAATCCTTCATTATGGCATGACAAAAAGGATGATTCACCTTTGATAAAAAGCTCTAGCTGAGCTGCCTGTGGCTGAAGAGCTATACAAGGCATGCAAAGAGCATGCCTCAGAACACAATATAAGAGCAGCCACACAGCATAAGCTGCCTGCATGACTCTGGAGCAAAGACCTGGCACGAAGCAGCTGGGACAACCCCGGCATGCCAGTGACACCTGCCCTGGCTTAGGCTGTTAGCAGATTAATTCTGGGTACCGTGGGAGCATTGTTTCCACATGCTCTACCCATACTCGGACAGGCAGGCTGCCAATGAAGTTAAGTTTCAGAATCCCCTAAGCCTGACAACCATCTCAACAACCACGTGGATCCGTGGTTTTATAACCTGCCTTGACATGTGATTTCTTCACCTTATTAGCAGTTGATTTACTCACAACAAACATGCCAACTCTTAACACCTGCTAAGCATTCAAGCCTGCTACAACTCTTAGCATTGTTCCTCACAGGGAAAATGGATCTGTAGATTTTTGAAGGCTGTGTGCAATCAGCTGTGCCTCTGAAGGAAGAGGGTTAGGCACAGGATGTACACAAAAGCTCACTGCCCCTTTTAATGCCTACATCTTGCTCCTCTGTCCCTTCAGGACACATTACAGCCACAGATTGCAATGCCTACCCCTTCACCCTGGCATTCAGGGATTGCTGATCATCAGACTCAGCCAGAGCAGAGGTGTAAGGGGATGAAGGATAGACAGAAGACAGAATTGCATACTTCCCCTTTTACCCTTTCAATAATCATATTCACAAGCCATCTTGAATATTTCAAGTTTGTGTCATCTGTTTAAGCAATGCAAACAGCTTTAGGCACCTCTGCACATAAGTGTATTTCTGCTTATGTGCAATTCCCTTTTCACATTCCAGATCCTCATCTTCCCCAGGCCTGGGGCTGTGTTCATACACATGCAGTTGTGCCTCAGTGACAGGAAACAAACTCATCACTGTGTGCAGAAGTGAGCTTCTTTGTACCTGTCAGGCAAATGCATGCATCATTACATGGTGTCAGCAGCAAAATGTCAACAGTTTTTGACAGGAGTTGAACTTGCAGCTGACTTCATGGTACTGCAAACTGCACTAATTTATAATTCTGTACTAATCTGTTAGAAGATTTGTTTGAAAGCCAAAAAATCATCACTCCTTCCAACAACATCTCCCTGAATGCAGGGGTCCTATATCAGCTGAGTTGCAATGAATAGGGTAAGTATGTCTTAGAACTACTCCTGCTTTTAAAACATTTGTCACTTTAACCCATACTGCTCTTCAAAATCAGTGCAGTGGCAAGATTTTTACAGAAAGATGGTTAGCGACTTTGAAAGCATCCTCCCATAGTGTCTGTACCACGAATGTCAAAAGGGTCAGTCCCCTGTCATGTTTCACCTATTAGCTCAAGTGCTGAAGTGGTACAGTCTCAGAAGGGCAGTGGTGACCTCAGTGCATGTAGGTAGTCTCAGGGAATGACATAACACACTCATCTGATCCTCTTGCACAACCTGTGCACTGTCGATATTGTGATGGTAATTGTGTACTTGAGAAAAGAATAGCGGGTAGCTTTTGCTCAGAGAAAAGTATTGACTTTAGTTATGTAATGTAGTGTTAATACTGGAAACAAAGTCAAACCCAAAGATCTTACCATCATAGTGAAACTAGTTGACTCAAATATCAAATGTGTCATTTGAAAGTCTTCCTTTTTAATAATACTTCCCAAATTAGATAGAACGGATTTGAAGAGTCATTAGAAAATCACAAATGTTCCAGGGTACATTAAAGGTATGTTTTTTAAAGAATTACAGGAAGCCTAAAATAATGAAAAACATAAATATAAATCTCAAATTTTAAAAGAACTCTTTGTAAAATCGCAAGCTAATATGCCCTTAACTAAATTGTCAGTGAAGAAAAATGGTACACTGAGCAAGTGCATTTAAACATGAAAGCAGGTAACATATAAATCTTACAAGGACCAAAGAAGAAATAAAGAACAGTTCATTGATAATGTTGGATGCCCTCTGGAAAAAAATAAGAATTACCAAGCTTTAAGCTCCCATTCCCATTAGCCAGCTGTTTCCAGTTTTCTGTAGCAGGATGACTTATGGATTTTCCCTCAGAAGCTCAGTTCAGCTTCTGCTGGATACTAACCTAGGCAGCAGTCTTACAGCAAATCAGGAATGGGTTATTCAAAGAAATACACATGTTTATTTGAAAAACACTTCTGTAGAGATAATTCTTTAGTAAACTCGTCCCATGGATTATACTACCTGGGCAACAATAAGGCATCCAAATGAAGTGCAACGACATTATTTGAAACACCACCCAACTTCTTTGAGAGGCATTTGTGCATCCATGTAAAACTACATGATGTTGAAGACCAAGCTTTCTATTTGCAGGCAAAGTACCATCTGGCAGGAGGCACACTAAGCATCCTCCTCCATACCCCTCATCTCATAAACAGTAGAATTATGAGCAAATTTTATCTCTCTGGTATAGTAATTCAATTTGCATTGCTCAACCAAAAGAGGACTCCCAAGTGCGATTATATGTGCAATGGTAAAGTCACAGCTTATGAAGCAAATAACTGACTCAACTCTCAACCCTTAAATCTATTTAATATATGATTGTGAAGAGTGGTATATTTATGAGAAAACCTTGAAAAACCTCTTTCCATCAGTATGAAGTTATGAAAATATCTATACAAGACTGGATTAGCTACAACAAAAAGTAGAATTAATACCTTACTAAATCCTGGACTTACACTCAGTTTCTTTTCTCTTTTATAAAAAAAGAAAAGTGTTTGCATTCATTAAATCAATGTCAAACAATGAAAAAACACATTAAGAATTATCTGTCAACCAAAAAATTGGAAGGCATGATGAAATCCCATTTCCTGATCTAGGGAGTCAGTGATGACAAAAGGATACACAAGTAGCGCAGCATGAGGATGCATCAGCGTATCAGAGAGCAGTGTTTCATGTATTAGCCTTTGCGTTAATGTTCTAATGTCCTCAAAGCATCTTCTGTTATTATGACACTGGTTTTCCACAAAGCATGTGTGTATTCTTCAAAACCCCACCTATGGACACCAACCCTTTTATTTTACACCTCAGATTCCTAAACCAGGGTACTAAAATTAATTTTCACCTTCCCCCTTTTTTTACTTACTGAATCATACTGCCTCAGCTCTGTTTACACTACTCTGAGCCAAGGCTGGAAAAGCAGTTCAAACACTGGCAGGGTCCAGCACTGGTGCAGCTTTTTCAGATATGACATGTCATTTCCCAGCTCTGGGGGAATAATTCTGGTTCTCAGAACTGAATAAACACTGTGGAACAGCTTTAAATTGTACTACCTCCTGACCTATGAATTAATGACAGACATCAGTTACCAGTAAAAAATTGTGTCTTCATGTAATTTGCCTCTGGTTTCCCATTCTGAGCTTCATACACTTGACGTTCCCTCTCCACCTTTTTCTCAGTTTTTTCTTCCTGAAAGTTACTGGTTTCTAGGGTCTACAGCATCTTGTTTCTTTTGAGGGAGAGAACTCTCTGGCTCTGCTGGGTTTTGTACTCAGTTTGGCTGTGTCCTTTTTAAATACAGATAAAAAGTGATGTCCCTGGCAAGATCACCTTTTGGAAAAAGGATAATGACTGGATTAACAATCAATACTGCGACTCACATAAAAAGGACAGTTATTATAAGGTCAGGCAACTTTTCATCCCTACAGAAAAGAATCATTCCTTATGTTTTTCACAGGCAAGCCTTCCAGCTGCAAACAAGCTGAAGAATCAAACATCACACTGTGAGGTTTTGGTATTATCAGCTCAAACTCATTGAGGTCTTGTTTTGAATTTTTTTTACGCCCAGTCAGACTCAAAAATCTCATCCAGAACTAAAGGATGGAAAGTATTTATGCTAATTGCTCAGCCTAATCACTTAAAAACTCAATCTGTTCACCCCACAATAACGCCAAGAAGAGGCTGCTTTGTCTGACATGTCAATAGCATCCCCAAGGGGATTTCACTACAGATCTATTCATAAACCAGGGGAAAAATTACAACCTGGTTTCTGTAACAATGGGCTTTGAAAATCAACCAGGCAAGTTGCAGCACTTCACTAGAAAGATTACAAAAAGTGTATCATAATTTTAAGACACTGTGGACTAGTGACCCCCTTTGAAACGACCCACTCCATTTGGCACAAAAGGACACTTTTACACATACTGGGTATTAACTCCCCAGTTTTGTTACTGAGTATGCTCTTACATATACTGTTGCATTATGCCTAATGAATAGCTTGGCAATCAGAGTAGACCACTATCTCTTCCTTGGTTCCCAAAATTACTCTCTCAGCAGGTAGTGTACAAGGAACAACCACCACAGAAGCTGCCCTTGACAGATTTCCCCACACTACAGAATTTCACAGCAGGAAGAAAATCTTCCCTGCGCTGCTTGAATATGCAAGCAAGAGGAATCAGTTAAGTGAATTTGGTCAAAGGTAGAAATCTTCTTCTCCGAACATGTGAAGACCTCATTTGGCAGAGGGATGCATTATTAGTCCATTCCAACATTATTCCATTGATGCCACGTGAACAATGGGATCAAAACTGCCCTTCAAAAAGTAAAAGCTGGCTACCACTGCAGAGCTAATAAGAAGGATGATTACATTTATGAACAGATATAAATGAAGTGACAGGAAATAATGTCTTGCCTCATAAAATATCACTGTTCCTGTTCCATTAAAATCTCTGCTTGTAAAATGACTACAATAATACTTTTCTGTACAACCGAGCTCCTTCTACCCGCCCTTCTTCAGTGAAAGTAGGGTGGTTACTACCTCCTTACACATGTTGGAGATAGACCTCAAATAACACAGAATATGAGGCTATTTCCTGCCTGGTACACCCTCAGTAGAAGTGACAACCACATTCAAATGGCAAAATGACTGGCAAAATTGACTTGATCCAAGTCAGACTACAGATTAAGTTTGAACGGCTGGTAGCCAGAAAAGCTACCAGGTTACTTGAAAACTGAACAGATCACATGTAGAAAGCACTGAGAAGAATGAAATAAGCAACCCAAGAGCTGCTACAGCAGCTATCATTCAGAACAGAAGTGCACTTTAAACGAAACTGTGCTATTGTGCCTTCAGTACAGTTAATGCATAATAATATGCTTTTCAATCCCTTCTACTTCAGTAAAAGCTTCAGCATGGTTCATTTAGAAACAGCTGTATTGGCACACACCATTCTTTTTCCCCAAATGCGTGGAAAAGGAAACGAAATTTACTATTTAAAATATACCCCATCCAAATAGGGATTTTAACCATCCAGTAAAATTGTAATATTCTCCAAGTTGAAATAGCACAAAAACTATATACATCTGAGATTCTACCAGGCTAAGATTAAGTTAAACAAACTGCTTTTCTAGAAACAAATGGGCATGAGATAGCAGAGCAACAGCAGACTTTAAGTCAGGCATACTAAGACCAGAGAAAGGCATAAAATGAAGTCAGATGGCTTCATTTCCTTACTTAGAAGGTTCTCTTTCTAGATATAGAAGGAAAATTATGGAAGGCAGCTGTAAAAAGACCTACTCAAACATTTATTCCACCCCTGTGAACTTAGGATTGTTTCCAACAGTGAGTTTTCCCGTGCTTTGTCCAAAAAGCTCCTTTAACAAGAGGGAACAGGTAAAATTCAAAGACGCTGCAATAAGGCAGAGGCCTTAAGGCCTCTTTGGTGACCTTTCTGAGGCCAGAATATCCAAGAGAGTTCAGTACAGACAAGCCAACATTTTCAAGGAACTCAGACATCCTACCCAGCCCTTATAAAAATCAGGCTGTTGATGCCACAAGCTGCGATCTGCTGGTTAATTCTCTGAATTTTGCTTTTATTTTGGAAGGAAGTTGGATTCTGAAAAAATAATTCAAGTTGCACCTACTAAGCTCTCAAAAAACCCCTCCAACAGTGTTAAAACCCTCTGGATGAAGTCAGGCTTTGAAGTCGACCATTTAGTATGATTTTTGGTTCCATGTACCCCTTGGTGCTTTCAAAGACTCATTTTCATATGGAAATCAGAAGCACAACAGTTTTTCTGTATGGGACATGATCATGCAGAATAGCCAAGTCCCATTACTTCTTTGTAAAACATATAAAATTTGTTTTTCGTTTTTTCTGAAACCACGGTCCTGAAATCATGCAATTATGTAAGAACATCAGCTATCACTTAAAACAAAAAAATCTGCTTCAAGCCTTTGTGTTTGTAGAAGAGGGCCTGAGCCCAAAAATCTAAAAGATTTACAAAACCCAGAAGACAAACAGAAAAGAGACCCAGACTTGTTGTTTATCTTTTAAACAAACATCACAATTTTTGGGGGCTAGGTTTACACTTCTTGAGCACATAGGATTACTAGCATTACTCCTCAGTTCATGTGCTTAGCTCAAAGTCACCAACACATGAACGTTCCAGCATGCGGTTTCTGCTCAATAATATAAAATGATGTCAACATGTTTCTTATGCCTCAGACTAACATCTCCTCCACCTTTTCCACATAAGTAATCCCATCCAAGGCAACCAAGAGTTAAACCTCCAACTCCTATATCATGATTCCTTTACTACACAAATATATTTTCAAATGGCAGATTTGCAGTCCTCCCCAGACACCATCCCTTGGAGCATTTTCTCATTAGTCTAGAAACTCAATAAGAAGCTGTAAACACTACTGCAGTACTTCAAGAACAATCTCTTTTAAGTTCTAGCCTCTACTACAGACTTCAACAGCCTCACATTTGATACGAAATCTGATAAGTAAAAACCAGCTTCTTAGAAGATCTGGAGACTTACACATAGTAGTAGCCTATTAAGCAGCACTGGAGATTTGAGGAAGGGAAACTGATTTATCTCCTAAATGCATAGTAAATATCCCGGAATAAAAGTGATCTTGATGTAGAATAGAGGCAAAGAGCAGCGGAGTCCACTGTTGGAAAGTAGCAAGATAAACATTACAATAATTTCACAATCCAAAATTGCCGTCCTTCTCACGCTTTGACCACATGGAATCCTATTCCATGACTATCTAGTATCTGTAAATAAATGTTGCGATGAAGCTCATACCAATTCACAGAAAAGAGAGACAAACTCTACTTAGAGCAATGCTACACAAAGCTGAGTACAAGGCCAAAAGCCACTGAAGTGAAATGAGCAAAAGGAAAGAAATAAGGGGAAAAAAGGTACATCAATTTAGTAATGTCACAATCCAATCATTAAAGATGCGTATAGGTTTTTTTAGACTTTAGAAGTTAAGCATAGAAGAAAGTACAGGTTAACACAACACACATCTCTCTTTAATCCAGCCAGGTCAGACACCACTAATAGAGGAACTACTGTCACACAAGCTTCAGCTCATATGGCACAGACCCAGCTGGAAGCCTGGATATATAGGTCATAGCTGGAGCTTCTGCTTCACTGCTGCTGGTACTACAAATAGCTCACCTAAACTTAGGTATTTCTCCATTACTGCAAAATTCTCAAGCTGCAAGTTTGGAGTGCTGCTTTTTAAAACCAGGCATCCCAATCCTGTCACAATCCTGCGTGCACGTACTGTCTGAAACCAAGTCAGAGGGCAGCACTTCTCATGCCAAAGTAGCCATCAATAGTGCAAACAATTTAAAGAATGCTAGCAGATTTTATTATAATTTCTTTCCAAACTTCACTGCCTGACAAGCAAATTAATGAGTTCTTTCCAGCTTATTCTGCACCGGTTTACTACTCAGTATGCATACAGACTATGAGGCAACATTCAGCAGAAAATCCCAAATCAACACATCAAAAATATATTTGTACCTGATGGACACTTGCAAAAGGCTTAACAGGCACCAAACTATAGTTTCCAGCCTTGAGAAGCAAGAAAGGTACATTTACCTGGACCATCAGAAAGGCACCATGGGAAACAATCACTGTCTATAAATATCACTGGGGTAACTACAAAATAAAGACATAGAATTACGGAGTCTCAGAACACGGTAGGAAAAGAATAGCATCTGAAAGCTAAGGAAGGAGGGAAAAAATCAGCTAAGTATATGCACTAAATTCTCAACAAGAGGAGAAAATTACATACTCATCTAATCATACTAAATAGTAGCACACATTTAGGCATATACTATAAAGCACTTTCTGAGACCATATACATCACATTAAAAAAAAAAATCTCAGAACACCATCCAAAATTTTCTTAAGAAACGTCACATCAAGATGGTACCCACAAAATATGTGTAGAAATAGCTCATGCAAAGGATGTTTTTGAATCTGGTCTAAATGAGGCAAGACTCCAGTGCTACCCACATCACACTCTGCAGTGCCATTCAATGGACCTAAACATACAGCTGCAAAACATACAGAGTGCTTTCACTTCAGCCCATATAGGAACAATACTGCATCACTCTTCTTAAAATAAGCTTGTATCATTTTCATCTCATTACATCAGGTGGTTCAGAAACTGATTTTGCTCTCTTAGTACTAGTTTAGATGAATTGAAGAGGAAACCCCAACTTTCTAACATATATTAGAAATACACAGAACATATATATATATATACACATTCTGTTCATATTCTCTCTATATGCATCTATTTAGATTTTCCTCAAACAGTTAAGTGAAAAAACCCCAACGTGCACAAATAAGGTGGTTCCTTGTATTGCTGCTGTGCATCAGAAAACAGAGACAATCATAACAAGAAATCTGATAGAATATGGCTGCAGAAGCAGAAGGTGGCCGGAAGAGTGGTCAGAAAATGAAGAAATGTGGACTAGGACAGTGAGTACTTAAAGACAGAGCCTCACCACAAACTTCATCTGCTTTCACCTGATGTAAGGAAAGCAGAGCCTTAAACTGCTGATCTGATCAACTATATCTCATCTGCCCAGAGAGCCTAACCTAACATTTCCAAACTTCTTTATATGCCCATTTTGGATTACTAAATTACTAACTTAATAGTGTCACTGTGTCATGTAATACCAATCTCTTTCACAGTCAGAGGGAAAACAAAATGTATGAAAATGCCTCATACTCCTTGTAACTCCCTTCACCAGCCTGGCACACTGTAGCTGATGAATACAGCAAACTGACTGACTTGTTTGTCTATTTCAATTTACCTGGAATCAAAGGACACTACCAGGCGAGTACCATCTTTCTAGTCTTTTGTTCTGTGATAATGCTTCTTCTGGTACTTGGCAAACAACAAATACTGGGCATAAAATCTTGTACCTAGTCTGTGAAACAGTAAGGCCTGATAAACCTTTCTTGCTTAATAATGGATTATGCCTTTTAAAATCCTTAACTTGAGCATGGCAGTGCTTTGATTCCAGTTGGCTAGCCTGTCAGAAAGCACTAGTTACCGCCTACTTTAGCGCCTCTCATCAGCCACTAATACAATCACTGCAGTCATTCAGTCACTGTGTGAAGCTCGTGCGTTATTTTCCAGTGCACTTGCTCTCATCGACGTTAAACGAATTCAAGACAGATCATTCAGATTAATTTTTCAGTGAAGACAGAAGCTGAATGATAGAACATGATTTCCCCAACTGCATGGTGTAATTAATGCCACAGTTGGGAATGATATGTACCAGTTTGATTTCCAGCAGTTGCTCCATCCACTAGACAAACCTCTTCCCATTCTTAGAGTGAAAGCATATATTGTGGTTTAGTACAAGACTGGGCAGTTAACCAAGTAACAGCTTGTTTTTATCAGTTTGGTTTTTTTCTTCCTAAATTTAACAGTTGGGAGATTTTGAAATGTGTCTGCAGATGAATCAACAGCTTAAATGGTTCACTGAGCAAAATAATTGTATGGATTTTTTTTGGTCAACATGGGGATCTTAACATATTTGCACTTTGCAGACATAAACTAGAGTAAAACTCATTTCAATTTTGGTTCCCTTTAACTCTCATTTCTTGACCACATTTTTGCTGAAAAGCTAATATTGAAATTAAGAAGCATAGCTCTAAAGAAGTTAATGGAGCTCTGCTGATTTACACCAGTTTGAGATTCCAGCCCACATATTTTGCTTTAATTAGAAAGGTTCAGAGGCATAAAGAGTGCAAACATTGTAAGTGCATGATGTTGCTCTCAAGTCTGAGTTTAGAACAAGACAAAAGAATTCTGAAGTAGAAAAACTGTTTGGATGATACACTTCAAAAAAGATAGAAAAAGTTTTCATGGTGTTTCATAACAATTACATGGCACAAATCAAAGACCTAGATTCCATATTGGGCTGAGTACACCGTCTGAGTAAGGTCATCAGCACAAATCCAGCCCACCAGTTACAGCAGCTCCTATTAATATTGTCTCATTTCAATTAAACTTCTTCTTTTAACTATTCAGCACCTATTTAACCACTCTAATAAAGTTCCTCTGATGATCTTATCAAAAATAAAGCTGCCAAGCAAAGACGCATTTGCCTTTGCAGTTTATTTCACTGAAGAGAGTTCCAGCTGTAACTAAACAGTAAAACTACGTTCTGCTAGACTACAGCACTATTTAGACTGAGAAATAATTATATATTATACCAATTACACATTACATATATACCACCGGTAGGCAAAACAAAGTTCTACATATTGAGAAACATATGTTGACGATTTAGTCGTTATCCTCAATGGCACTGGTGCCCTTTTCCCAGTGGATGCACATCATTAACAGTTCATGCAGCTACAGCACCAGCACAGGCTGCAGAGTAAAGCTGAGCTAGTACACAGGCCATACTGTTTGAAGCCATAATGTAAGGCTTTCTGCACAACTGATGGGGAAAAGCACAGAGACATCAATGTCAGACTGGGCTCCTTATTCCAACCTTTAACCTAGGTATTGTGGGCACTGTGCTCTGCTACCCACATGGCAAAGGAGTGGCAGCCCTGGAGCGCTCCAAATTACTCAGTCACTCTAATAAAATGTGATGTCCCACCCACAGCAAATGTCTCATAGAAAGCAACTGGAATACGACCCCTTAAGGAAGCAAAGACAACGCCTGAGTATTAGAGAATTCCAGCCATACACAGTAACTTACAGTGACAGCAGTCCAAGCTAGGCCTAACCCCTTCTACTCAAGGGATGCTGCGGCACTTAGGATTGCCAGACTGAAATAAACTCCATTATTTGTGGAAGTATTTGGAACACAGGAGATCATCAGAGGACTCAGATGCAAGCAGTGTTTCACACTGGAATAGGCCTGCCCTGGTTTTTGGATGTGACACACCACACTTAAGACTGGGCTATGAATGGTGAAACGTAAGGAAATGACAGATTCTGACACATACAGTAATAACTGTAGACCTTAACAAATACCAGCAATGTTACTAACGACAGAAAAGGCTGCAGCCAAGGAAGAGTGATGGGGAGTCCACAGGGCTCCTCTGCCATCTCATCAAGCAGGAAAAAATTTGGTTGAAAACCTAAAGGCACAGCTTCCAAGGAAAGGAGGATGGCACAGGTGTGCCAGCAGGCTGAGGAGGTGTCAGTGGCATCTGGAAGAAGCTGAGGAGGGGATGGTAATTGTCTAAAATTAACATGTAGAGGGAACACTGTACCACGAATAACTGACATCAACAATCGAAAGACGAGTAGAACCTTTTCTTAATAATAAATGCAGCCACATAAAGGCATTAGAACATTGAATAACCTTCCAAATAAAGCACTGGTAAAGGTATTGACAGCAAGAGTGCTGTAGGAAAATTAGATATACGATACAAAACAATGTTAATGACTACAGGAAAAAAAACAAACAAAACCACAGTCTTTACAAAGTCACAATTCTCCACACATCTGATACGCAATCATACATTTATTTTCCCACCAAAAAACCCAAAGAAAAACAACAAAAAACCAAAACAAACCAAAAACCTAAAAAACCCAAAAAAACCAAATCAAACTAAACCACACCAAAAAGAAACAAAAAAATGCCCCAACCCCTCCCCTCTCCCCCCTGCCCCCGCCCCCCCCAAAAAAGAAACAAACCCAAAAAAACACCCCACTGGCATAGCTCCAGGTTAAGGGGTATAGAGTGCAGGAGGGAAGTTTTTAGAGGAGATTCCAAAAGCCAGTTTATATGCATTTAGCTTAAATGTCAGCTGCAATTTAAATAAGCCTTTAAATACTACCATACTGACAAGTTAGAGACATGAAAGTGAGATCACAGGCCTGTACATATTAATCAATAAATAATCAAAGTAGTAGCCTAATTTTGCAAAGAGCATCCTACTATTCAAGTCCAACAAAGTAGAGCAGCTAAACAGCTCACACAAAAGTCATCCCATCATTATGGAATGTTCTCCTTGTTAAGAAAAGCTGAAATAGTGGATTATCTTTACAGCATTCTTAAAATTCATTATTCCAAATAAATTATTTTTAAAACCTATGTACACAGTAACACAACTAAGCACAATAGTTAATGTCATAAAACCAAAAAGAAATCATAGAGAACACTCTACAGGATTAAGAGATTATTGATAAAGTAATTGCTACAAGAGTAAAAGGTTTTAACAAAAAAAACAAAAACAAAAAAAAAGGCACATAAGAACCACAGAACCACAGAATATTCTGAGTTGAAAGGGACCACCAAGTCCAACTCCTGGCCTGCACAGGACCATACCGAAGAGTCACACCATACGTCCGAGAGCAGTGTCCAGACACTTGGAACTCCGTCAGGCTTGGGGCTGTGACCATTTCCCTGGGGAGCCTGTTCCAGTGCCCAGCAACCCTCTGGGTGAAGATTCTTTTTCTAATATCCAACCTAAATCTCCCCTGCCAACTCCAGGCCATTCTCTCAGTCCTGTCACTGGTCTTGAGAGTGAAGAGATCAGTGTCTGCCCCTCCTCTTCCCCTCACAGGAAGTTGTAACTGCAGTGGGGTCTCCCCTCAGTCTCCTCTTCTCCAGGTTGAACTGACCAAATGACCTCAGCTGCTCCTCTTACGGCTTCCCCTCAAGGCCCTTCAGCATCCTTGTGGCCTCCTTTGAACACTCTCTAAT
Source organism: Falcunculus frontatus (assembly GCA_013398115.1). Taxonomy (NCBI): domain Eukaryota; kingdom Metazoa; phylum Chordata; class Aves; order Passeriformes; genus Falcunculus; species Falcunculus frontatus. The sequence continues at coordinate 2,911,257 of VZRV01005745.1, read as the reverse complement.
AGTTTAATGTCTTTCTTAAAATGTGGCACCCAAAACTGCCCTCAGGACTCGAGGCGAGGCTGCCCCAGTGCAGAGCAGAGTGGGACAATCCCCTCCCTTGCCCTGCTGGCGATGCTGTGCCTGATGGTCCCAGGACACGCTTGGCCCTCCTGGCTGCCAGGGCACTGCTGACTCATGTTCAGCTTGTCATCGACCCCCAGGTCCCTCTCTGCAGTGTTTACTCTCCAGCATCTCGTTCTTCTGTCTGTACGTACATCCAGGGTTTTCGAAGGAGAAGAAATCAAAGACTTTTTTCGAAGACACAAAGAGCTAAGAAAGAGAAGAATGAAACAAGTGCAGAGCATACAAGTATAGAAAACTAAACGAGGAATGGGAAATTACACAAAACATGCACAGTAAGGAATAATTACTTAGAGGCAAAAAGCCGTTTTTGACTGAACATTCAGGGATGTGCTAATGAGACACAAGGACATCCAAGAAGAAAAGCCTGAAGATCTGAGGACAGAAAAATGTGTGAGAATCAGGCACAGATACACATACTCGGATATTAACCATCAAAGAAGTGATGATTGAAATCAGCAGAGATGAAGATATCATAAAGAAGGCAACAGAAGGAAGAAACATGAATTATGTCAAAAGACAACCAAGAAGGAGTGCAAGTGAACTATGAGTAAAGCATAAGATATCCAACAGAACATGACACCAAAGAAGACAACAGAAAGGATTAAACTGAGTGACAATAGTATCAGCAGAAATACAGACAGATCAAGAACTGTCCCAGTGGTCTCCTTAAGGACACAAAAAGAAATCACAATTACCCCACATATTTCATTAGGAGTGAACCTATGGGAACCACAGATGTTAAAAACATTTTAACCAAAACACCTAAACCGTAACTCCCATCAAAAAACCCACAAAAATAACTAACGTGTAAAGAGCCTGATTGAACAGCATCAGTCAAGTAAAACTTGCAGTTCAAATCAGGAAAGACTTCAGTAATTTGTAATAGTGATTTCTAAATCACAGTAAATTAAACCCAGCAGTACTCACTTAAGCCCAGTTATTTTCACAATGGCTTTTCCCTGAAATATGACCACATATTTTGGCCCAACTCATCCTTTTTCTTTAGATTTTAAAATCTTTTCTCTGCCAAAATCTAAATTACTTGTTGGCTGACTTTTGAACAGTATTAGTTAATAAACTGTAACAGTTGGGCTACTATTCTGTCCTCAATTCAGGCAATACCCTGACACATAATCTTGAATAAACTGTTTGGATTCAGATCATTCATACCACCCACTTCCCATCTCACCATTTTGTCACTTGTGGTAACTGAGATGCAAAGAGGCTTTACAACTGAAGACTTGGTAAATAATAGTGTCTACTTAAGTGTCTTAAAGGACAAGCTCTGAAAATACCTTTCTTGTTATCAAACACAAACAAGCCAGTAAGAGTAAGGAAGACACTTTCAAAACATCTACTGAGACGTAGGAGATGAGATCGTTTAGACATTTGTAAGTTGGACTTGCTATTTCTTCGACTTTTGTAAAAGCTCAGTTAACACTATCTAACAGATGTGTGCTAGCTGTGTTTTTCTAGTTTTGATAAATGTGTCTATAACACTTACGTGCACGTATTATTTAGGTGATTTTGATGAAAATATTTCAGACTTCAGTGGTACCAAATATAATAGTCTCAAGATTTTGCCTCTTTAACAGAAATTCGGGAAAGGAAAAAAATACACTCTAACCTGAGTATATGCTGTGCAGAGTCACAAAATAGCCATTGTGATATCAGAGAAAATGTTATCAGACATTGTTACATTTCATGCTTCGAAGGTTCAAACTCTATCAAGTTCGAGACTATCTGATCCTGTTAGCATCTGACTTTCCACCAGCAAAAAGATTCACTGAATTGCAGAGGTAGAAACAATACTGCTTTTTATCAAGTACGTTGAAGCAGACTGACTACACCAAGCAAAAAATGGAGTTGGATGAACTGGGAATATCCTCTTCTACTTGGACTTCCCTGAATTGCTTAGCCAGGTAAAACAGCATGGTAGCTCTGGTTTGAATCACCTGTGCTACCACATACAAGTAATCCCTAATTAACTTGATATATTAATATATTTACCCCCTCCCATTCAACCAAATAAATTATATAACCCTCCTGAAGAGTGTAAAATAACTTGCATTCTAGCTTTTATTAAAACATAAACAAGCAATATGGGGTGCCAGAGAATATTAGAAGACTGTGCTGAATGACACATACTTAAAATCAACTCCAGATCAAAATGAGAAAGAAAGAACACATCATTAGGGGTAGGGTGAACATTTTTAACAACTATCAAATATCACTTCCGACGTTCTAATTACTAGAAACCTTGCAATCATATTAAATTAAAAATTTTGCCAGTAAGCTCCATTTTACCTCTATTATAAATCTGCAGGGCTGGAGGTGTATATGCTTGTTGTGCAGAAGATACTACGAGTGTTTGTTCAAGTTCTGTCCCAAAAACAGTCTAGATGACCCAAAACTTGACTTCCAGCCCTGTATTTCTGTGACTGGAGGTGCAGAACGTTTATCTGGCTAATTTATTCAAACGCAGGTGCCCCAAATGAAGTCTGAGTATCATGACCATAGATGCCTATTTCTGGGTAATTATCCAACCTGACCATTTGCTGTCACTTCTGGAGCTCTCAGCTTCACATTTCCATCTTGTCACCCATGCTTACCTCAGCCTCCCACTCTCTTCACACCAACCTTTCTCTCAGCCCTTTATTAATTGCACTTCTAATCCACAGCCTTTCTGTCTCTCCAGCACTCAGAGGACCTTCTTTCATCTCAGTCACTTTCCTACATTTTATTTTAGACCCTAATCCTGGGAGCCACCTTAAAGCATGGTTAAACTTGCATTCTCTAATAAGGGTAGACATTAACACATGTTATACTAAGCCAAAGTCTGGGGCTGTGCTTCATGTTGAAAGCTGAGGCAGGGCACAGGAATAAGTATCTCTCTAGGTATCCTGTTTGACATCTTGTAAACTTACAGACCCCTAGAAGAAAAAAATCAGAGAACAATTTTCAGGTTGCTTTGATTTACTGAACTAGAACATAATTGAAAGCGGTTAAGAAACACAGCTGTAAGAAAACAATAAAGAGACTGCATTTGGGGGTTGGTTTAGGGCTTTTTATTTTAAGAGATTGATGGCCAGAGCAAGGGTATATAAAATTTTCCTATATATTCTCCCTAGTCTTTTCAATATACAGCTCTCTTTTGTACTATAATATAGCCCCAGATGTCTAATAATTCCCCCTTCTTCTACTCCCACCCTTTAAAAGTTCTCAAAACCAGTAATCTTAAGTCTGGTCACAACAGGATACAGAAGAACCGAGATAAACAGCTTTTGTCCTGTACAATGAAAAAAAGCAATTAAGAAGCCGGAATTACATTCTTGCCATTACAAAACTGCAGGACAAAAGGGGAAAACAGTAGCAAAAGAACGAAGATGCAAGTTTTCAAAGATGACTGGAGGACTTAGTGCTATTTTGACTTTATTCATATTATGTATCCAAATCCTTACGCGATTGTGCAAATTTCATCTGGGAAGTTCAGACTCCATGATACTAGAGGTAAAATGTCTAAAATTCTAATTTCCATGTGCACTGTAATGCAATGTAATGCAAGATACAACACTGTGGCTCTAACAAGAAATTCCATTAAGACCATAGTACGAATGTTTTCAAGTAACATTTCTAACATGCCAATTACCTCAGAATACAATTGAAAATGTCATGTAACACAGAATAAATATCTCTAGCTAAAAAGCTGCCATACTGACAGTCTAAGAGTTCAGCTCCCAGCATTGTACATAAAGAATCAGAATCTCTGGTACAAAAATCAAGGTTCAAGATTAGTCCCTTACTGCTTCAACTATTCTCTTTGGAGAGAATCTGGAACAAAAAATAAAGTGCCAACACACAGTTTATCTTCCAAAGAAAGCATTAACTCGCTAGGAATAAGAACTGCAAAGCTTATGTATTACAGCACCACCTGGTGTGGATTGCCATGGATACAGATTTTAAGCGGACAAAACCTACCAGGTCATCTAATTTACGTGTCAACCAGTGCAGGATACATCACTGTAACATACTTTTGGCGTTTTTTCATTTTGTTTATCACTTGTTTTGGAAGACATAATTCATATCTAATCAGATTTCTGAGCAGTATTTCATGCAGAAGTAGCAAATAAAATTCCAGTTGCAAGACTGATAGTTCAGTTTTAATTAACAAATAAGCTGTTCGTAAACGCCGTGACTTCCCACTTCACGATGACTGTCAAGCATGCAAGACAACATGCCACTAGCTTCTTAGATATATAAGTTGATTAAGTGTTACAAGCAGAAAAATGTGAAATCTCAATGTGAAAATGTAAGGTGGATTAGTAAAGATCACGATACAAAGCAGCATGACCCCTCAAATCCTATGAGAGAAGATCTTTCTATCAGGTGATGAAGGGGCATTCTGCTGAGATTACACAGAGGATTACACAGCACACTTAATTGCATTGTGCTTACCTGTTTGCATGCTTAGCTGCTTGGCAAGTCATAAAAGATAAATTAATTCTTTAGTTATTCTATCAATATCAGAATAGACATCCTCAGCAAAGAAGGTCAGAAACACACTAAAATCTCTTAAGTATGTCTTAAGTATCTGGTACATAGGCACCCAATGCATTGCTTTATAAAGTATTCCATTTCCCCTTAGCTTTCTCTGCTAAAAAAGAAAAGTTACTGTATGACACACACAATCCAAAAAGCAAAAGGCCTTATTTACGTCTTCTCTTGTCATAAATGAAGAAGTGTATGAAATTCAATAGAATGTGAACTGCTATGGTTTAGCAGAAAATCTGTCCCAAAAGCCTCTATTCCAACAACCAGACCAGTCTCTACTCAAAGACAAGAAGTGACCTGATGTGCTCAGCTACATCAATTCTCTTTGTCCTGCACATATTTGAGTGCTCATGTTTATTTTTTGTCCCAGGCTACTGGGAGGGAGGTACATCCCTGGCTAGGTACAGCGCAAGCTGGCATCTGTCTAGTCAAACAAAAGTGCCAAAATTCAGTACAGAACACAAATCTTATTAAATCTTGCCAAATCCTGGTGTCTAAATATTCTGTAAAATGGATTTTCCTGTACACAGTAATCCACTGTCCTCCGTTCTGCAAAGGTAAGAGCATTCTTGACAACAAATAGTAATACAACTTTCAGGAATAAGCTGGTATATCTCACTAGAGATACAAACAAAAGGAAAGGTGAAACTAACACTGAAGGATGGACACAGCTGCTTTCTAAAGCACTCAGCAGTAACACTATCAACAGTCTTGCTTTTCATTGTCAAAAGCTTGAACAAAGGCCAAGCAACTTCAGACAGGCCTTTCTTTATAACCAGACGCTTGCTAAGTTTCTAATTACCTCTAAAATTCTGCCAGACGCTTTTGGCAATTTTTAAATAGACTCTTTTGTAATTGCAACGCCATTACAAAAAGGAATCTAGACATTCCATAGGTTCTGAGTCTGTATGGAAAAACCTTGTGCACATACATCACCCGCTGTCCTATAAGATAACCCCCTAAAAACAGACTGAACATTAACACTGTCCCTCACAATGGTTCCTTTAGGCTTAAAGGAACCAGTAAATTTCCTTTATTACAGTTTTCATTTTAGAGATCTGTTACACAAAAAACACCACCTGCCAAGTTTTTCTGAAAATACAGAGGAGCATGTTTCAAAGAAAGAAAGAAATATCGTGAATGTTAGTCACAAATACACACTATGCTCAAGTGGCAATTAAAAAATCATTCTGCTGTTTACTTATCCCCTTCATGTCTAATTTTATGTGTATATAACTCATTAAAGTTTCCCTTAGGACCAATCTATTCTTACTTTTTCAGTTTCCTTTCTTTGAGGTAGAAAGTATGTGTTGCCAGAACATCTTCAACTGCCAGCAATTAAATTAGGTAAAAGAATATCAGGCAATTTTGAAAGTAATTTTCAAAGAAACTACTCCATCTGCAAGAAAATTAAGTGAGCAAAGTATCTGTAAATCCTTGTCAGTATAGTGAAAAAACAATTAGGTCTATGCTTTTGATAAAGTAAGCTGACAAGAACCTTTCACCTCTTCTGTAAGATGCAATTTGCCTTGGAAATTTCTAATTTCTCTTTTGATACACAAAGCAAAAAAAAGAAAAAAGAGAAAATGAAAGATCAAGTGCTTTTGAACTTGTACTAATAAATAATGTATATCATTATCCCAACCACAGTATAAATGCTCTAAATCTAAACTTACAGTTTATCAATCAAAATTATCATTAAAATAACCCAAGAATGCCTTTTTACCAAGAACAGTACAAACTGCCTGGAAAGTGGTTAAAATTACGATCTCCATTCTACTTATCTAACAATAGAATAGAAACATTTACCTAAAAACATCAAGTATGTGTAAAAACAGGTTTAGAGAAGTCTCATGATTCTTGAGAACTGCATAGAAGGCGTCCAGCTTGCTGTGGTATAATATTTTGCCTACTGATTTAAAGTCACCTGTATGAAACACCTTAGTCACTCTTAGCACACAGGGACCTTGGAAAGATCTCTTCCAGCTTACCCATCACTACCTTTGATGTTAGAAGGGAGAAAGCAATCCATTTAGTTTCATATTAGAATTGCATGCTTCATTTGTGGGCAGTCCTGCTTCAGAAAAGCTGAAATCTTTAAAAAAACCCAAAAAAACCTCCAATGCAGTCATATTTCCAAGAATCTGAAGACCCACATCCTTCAAAGAGAAGGATGCAGAGTCCTCATTTCCTCAGTTACTCCTATTTTTTTTTTTTTTTTAAACAATCAAGTTTCTAAATGCTCACTACTATTCTTCCAAAGAGCAACTGGTGTGGTTTCTTGTAAATGGTTCCTTTGATAGGGGTTAATTTTTTCAGTACTCTCCTAGTGTTCAAATCAGAAATGCAGTATTGCTTGTTCTCTTAATATTTCATATTAATTTATCAAACACATGCAAAAATCAGTGAGGTGATATGCTAGCACCAGTTTCCATCACAGCAAATGCTATTTTTTGTCCCTTTTCCAATTAATTTTCATAGATTTGCACATTTTGGAGCCAGAAAGGACCTTTCTAATCAGATATATTAATCCTCAATTTAGACTGCACTAGGCTAGGTTATGCCAAGAAACCTCACATAATCATTTTTTATTAATCCACTGGGGATTTAAAGACAATACATTACATCGCTAAGTAATCTATTTTGAAGCTGGATTACGCTCATTGTTAAAATATTCATTTGCTTTTTAGTGTGAAATTATCATAGACTTGGCAGTAATTTCCATTTCCTGCCTGATGAAAATGACAGTTTTTCAAAGACTTCAGGACAGTTATACTGGTTTCTATCAGGTAAGGATCTCATATCCCAGGGTATAGTTCTGCATCATTACTGTGTAAGACATGATGAGATATGAAACTGCAGGATTTTCCACAACTTATCAAATAAATTATTTCAAATTTCTGATAAGCATATAGGCAATGAGGCATCCAGTTCTGGAAGAAGAAAAAAAAAGATATTGAGCTATTTTGGTCAGGTATGGGTACTCCTGTGTTCCTGAGTCACAGAGGCAGACACAAGCTTATCTCCATAAATAATGGTAAAAAGGAGGTTCTATTCCTCACAGGGGCTCTTGGTGGCTAATGTAGTATATCTGCATATTACAGACACAAACAGCATTACATTTTAGTGCTATAAAATCATATTACACTAGAATAACTTAGTTCCAGACCCATACTTAAACATCACTGCACAAACATAAAGCAATTACCAAATGCAGCAAATTTACTCACTTGTTTTTTAGGCAAGATAACAGTTACCCAGGTCTTATACACAAGAAGCAGATAATTTTTTCTGCATTCTTCTTCATTGTTTCAGAAGAGAAATTGCCAGGCTCATATGCCCATACCAGTATATTCTGCACAGAGGTAAACACCTGCTGCAACCAGTTCTGTGAAAGCAGCATCCCGCTCATCTTTTCAGAACGCTCTGAAAACCTCAGCTGGACAACTGCTTCTGATGTGCAGTTCAGATATGGAGAGTAACCACAGTGAAATGGGTGCACTGACTAAGACTGGAAAGGGCCCATGGCTTGCAGCTTCCCTTGACAGAGAGTGCTGCTGCCTGCCACGTGATCCCTGCCAGGCTGCCGCTGAGATGCTGCACGCCAGATGTGCCACTTGAGTGTCACAACTGCAAAACAGTTTATACTGCACTGAATCCATATCATGAAAAATGAAGAAAATAGCTGGATCCAAAGAACTTCTACAATTAGAGTCATCTCAGGCTGGTGTGATAATGGCACATTTTAAAAGATCTTATTTTTAATAAAATGTCAAATTCTGCCACCAAACACATAAATAATTTTAATAAGGAAAATATAGGCTATATTGAACATCATTAACAAACTATGTATTGAGAACAAGAACACTTCAAAAGTGAGGATTTCAATGTCAAGAGAAAAAATATCTGAATTAGCTAATAGTAGCTAATTACTATCGAATTACTAATATGCATATGAATCAAAAATATGCACATGTAACAGGTGACTGCTGTGTTTACATGTTTTAGCTGTTTTCCATATCTGAATAAATGTGCTGAAAACAGTGCTGAAGTTGCAAGCATGAATGATAACAGGTCCAGAAAGAAATGAATGGAGGAGGAATAAATATTGGGAACAAAAGGAAGGATTATTAGCAGTAACAGGGAAATGGTCAGATTCAGCAACTCATCACTTGTATCTACATTAGTAGGGATATGAAAAGAGAGTGAAGAAAATACTGGGGGGGCGGGGGGGGGGGGAAGGAAGGGAGGGAAGAATCATAGATTTGCTGGAAAATGGGCCTTCCAAACACATTTATTGTCATGCTTACCTTCCCCGTGCCCCATTTCTTATTGTTACCTAATAATAATTTTAAGAAAGATGTGTTTGGCTACAAGCCATATGAGACAAAGCAATAAGCTCTCTCCTGAGGTGTCACCAAAGGTGACAGCCTCAGTGAACAAAAGCAAAGTTTCCAACGCTTTTGGAGAAGAGACAACTTAGGAGCAGCTTCATTTTGAGGACAGTCAGGAAGCAACTCAAAAAGAAAGATATGAGAGTCACTGCCATAAAGATGGCAGTGAAGTAGTGAAGAGAAAAAAGAATACCAGTGACAGACACCTGAAGGATCCCTAAGGATGACAGAAGTAACAAATGACTTTAGAAAAAACATGAATTAATAGTACTTCAAAACAAGCAAAAATGTCATTTACATGTTGTGAGAAGGTCCTTAAAGTATATGCATTTAAAAGAGCAATAGGTGCAGAGATCCTGCTCTTCACTCCTCGTGCACAGACACTCTTCCCAGTCTTTTCAGCTAGATGACTGGATGTACAGGAACTCTCTTAAACAATTCCAGAGTGTTCAGTGAGAAATAGGCAGTGTGAAGAGACCACACTGAGAAGTACTTATGAGCTAGAGACAGAAATACATACGCTTGAACAGCTACTAGAATACCTAAACTAGATACTCATAGATTTAAAAGAGTTAAGAGAGTTGAGCATACATGCAGCACTGATTCCAAGTCAGAGATTAAAAATACTTCTAACTACAGACAGAACATATATCAAGCAGATCAGCATTTACTTCTTATCATTACTGCAGTACCAGCATTCTACTAATAAAAAAAAGTCAAGCTGTTTCCTTAAACAAAATGCTTATGCACATACTTCAGTTACTACGTACAACCAAATAGTGAGAGCCACAGCATGGCCAACAATGGTAAAGCTAGCGATAAGACAACAAAATAAATCTGTAATGTTCCTTAGTTACAAAGTGAGTTTCATCTTAAAACCCCAACAGCACCTCCACCATTGCGGAGGTTTGAGGCATGAAACAAATCCACATGAAACCCTGGCTGAATGTAGCCAAAATGGAACTTGGACACAATATAAAATAGACCAAATTTCATAGACAATGGAGTCAAACTTCTTTCTAAAAGGCAGGAGAGAAACAACCGCAGACAGATCCCATCTAATGCTAAAGGTACTGCACATAATTGTAACCCCTTGACATGTGGAGAGCAGAAAGAGGAGTTGTGTCTCAGCTTTAATTCTTTGGTTCCAGTAGCTTTTAGTATACTGGATGCCAAGAAATGTTTGATTCATGAAACTGAGTAGATTTCAAAATTTTTACTTAGATGGAGAAATCCTTGTCCACCACAATATAAGAACCTACATTTTACATGTAATTTGGTCAATAAAAGAAAGGCAAATAGAGTGGTCCTCAGATAGAGTAGCAATTTCAATGTTTTTAAAAGAGTCTCTGAAATGTACCGTCATTCCCCAGAAGACAAGTGTTATAATCAGTGTACCAACATAAAGCAAATTTAAGAGCTGCATTTGACTGACTTTATTATGAACTATATAGAATGTTGAGTTAAATCAACAGAAGAAACTAATAACCTAATAGCAGTTTTCAGTGATAAAAAGTTGAGTACAGACACCTGCATATAACTTTTACGCTTTAATTTCTTTATTACACCATTTCAACAAAGCACTAAAATGTGTAAATAACATTACCTTAAATAATATCTAGAAACTTTTTAATTAGGCCCTAAGACACTTCCTTTGAGAACACCTGTACCTAGAATGACAAGACAATTACATAGTAGACTACTTCCCAGACCAACATCATCCTTAAGTTCATTTTCAAAATGGCAACAATGGCCTCAACTAAATCACACACCTGACTGCAGCACATCTACAAACTTTTTACTATTTAATATTCAGAGCTTCCTCATATTGTCAGGGAGCTACCTCAAGTGGAAAATTTTTATGTCATCAGAAAGAAAATTATCTGCAAGACTACTGATTTTTTTTTTCATATGGCACAGAAAGTAATTAATTGCTAACTTCCACAAGAAAAGAACAACTTTTCAAAGACCTAGATTCTAGAGAAGAGTAAATAGAGTTTGCAAACTCTATTCACTAGATAGGAGAAAAAAAGAAAATAAAGTATGAGTGATGCAGAAACAGCTCTGTTCTACTGTCCTAGATACAGGGTCACTTGATATACCTGCACCATTGTGTTTATCAGAGCTCTTGAAAGAATGTTTAACCTTAAAAAATACAACCTGAGTAAGAAACTGTTCATATTTGAAGTACTCATGATTAAGGCAGTAAGATAACTGAGGCTCATGACTGCCATCCTGGCCTGCACATATATGCTCAGATTTCAAAATATAGTTATTTGTCACATCCACACTCAGTATCTACTCTCCTCCTAGGAAACTGAAGTCATTCTCTTGTTTTTAATGTCTCTTTCAATGTCTCTCTACACCTCAGAACAGAAAGTGTCCCTCAGTCCTTGGTTTATCTGGAGTGGGGATGGAAGTATTATTCTGACAGAGCAAGAATGCTATATAGACTTAGGTTTTCTGGAGGTCCCAGAATCAGCAGAACACTGTTGAGGACACACTGTGGGCATTTCAGTATTGCACTCTCCAACTGTGCAGGACTGAAGGGTAGATTAGCCTTCCTAGGTGGTGCTGCACTACTGATGTAAATCCACATGCAATTAAAAAAAGCTCACCAAGTCTCAGGTGGTGGCAAAGCTGGAGGAAGAAGTTGCTGTCTTGTATGTGCCCTGTCACATCATTTTTTCCTGCTTTTTTCTCCCTACCATCCAAGCTAGGCATGTACCTCTATTTTGAGATACCTTCAAACAAGGACAGTTCTTTACCTAGAACTTTACCTGAGCTGCCTTACAGCACAACAAAGGTAACAGTAAATGGGAGTAACGAGTCACAAACAAGAGGTTAAAGGTTAGGACTTCTTAAGTCAGTTTTATCACTAGAGCCAGAATCTTGCAGAAGGAGCTATAAGATTTCACCTGCTTCCAGGCCATTCCTACCCTGCTGCAATGCTCCAGAAGCAGCAGCCCAGTGTACTACTCTTACCTAAGGCCAGGTTCTGACAGATTGCCTGTATTGGCATATGGGAAGCTGTACAAATCCCCTTACTCACCCATACAGACACAGATGCTATAAAAATAAAAGCAGGCTCTGGTATAGATCTCCATATCTTCTTTAAAGAGGTTAGATAGATTTTCTGCTCTCACCCAGTTGTGCTGCATGTCATGTGTGTGAGGTGTAAGTGTGTAATGGATGTGACATCCATGCAGGTGCATGCAATTAATGTGCATTTCAGTAATTGGGAACTCCATTTTCTTTCACTATCAGCACTTCTGCTGCAGATATGACCAGAAAGCACAATATGAACAGAATCAAAATAACCCCTTCAGAAGCTGGAAAATACTATGTTGAGAACAAAATTTCATCTTGGTACTTTAACACTCTAAGACAGCACATCTAATAATCTGTAGTGGGAAAAACCAGCAGGCATTATCTTGCTTACCGTACAGCAGGTACACTGTTTCAAGAGACATTTGGAAAATGGTTCACAATTACAATGCGGTTTAGATCAAAATGTACTCTGCAATTTCTTCTCTTTTAGCATGTGTTCACAGATGACTCAATTTTCTGACAAATACTTATTTAATACTTCTGCTTAATAAAAAGATCACTGAGAAAAACAAAAATACTGATGGGGTGATCCCAAAAAAGGCTAAGGTACACGCTCTTTCAACTTTTTTCTTTGCTTTCTGCAAGCTCCAAGTGTTTGATTCAGTCTGCTGACCACTTCTGCAGATGCTACATGATCTGCAGAAGGACTTGGCCAGGGGACCTAGGGATAGCTGGAATGAGATCAATAGTTCATGCAAGAAGAAACCTTCAGCTTTGGCTGTAAACTCAGAACAGAAGAAATGAAGTGGTGACATGACATTTACTCCTTAAGATTAAAAACACTGCTCTATGCTAATCTTGAGCATAATTCAATATATGCATTTTATGCATATTCCTAAGGCAATATGGGCATTAGGAATGCCTAATATTCACAAGGTAGACTGTTTGTATAAGAAGAAACAAAATCTTTCTCTTCAAGAGTACTGCTTCACCTTTCATTGGTTTGGGAAAGAGCATCCCTCTCCCACAGTAACATCAGTTCAAATATAAGCTAATTTTTCTCGGAGAGCTCTGGTTAGGAGCACTCAAATTTTCTACCTTCAGCAGACCCTGTTAACAACATGCTTAAATGCTCTCCTGAATTAGGGCCATAATTTAATTATCTATTGCAAGAGATCAAGCTGGCAGCCGATTTTGAAATATTTCCTTAAAACATCCACAGATGTAGATTTATATAATTAAGCTCTTTTTGATTATTTAATGAGGTTGCAAAAATGTATTAATAGTAATTCATCACTTGGAAGCTTGTGCTGTTTGACTTATGGTTACTAAGGCTGCCTGCTTATTCAAACGTGGAGACAGGAAAATACATATTTGTGAAAAAATACCACCTCCTAAACATTTTACTTAAGAGCAATTTTGCTTTAATATCCAGAGTAAACAAAAACAGAGTAGGATGCAGTATACCATATAGGCTTTATTTGTATCCACCTGGGATGACATCTATTACCCACTATCAGATCCAAATATTGCAAACACTAACAAAATGTTCACATGACAAAAGACAACTCCATATTCTGCTCCTGCTTGGATCACTCACTACACATGCACCTGTCAGTGACAGCAGGCATGTGACATATACTGCAGGATCTCCCAGCTGGGCAAATTAGCCCTATGGGATTTTAGACAATTATGCCAGAGGAACATAGAATTATAGAATACCACGCTGGAAGTGAACCTGAAAGATCACCTGTCCAACCTTTTTTGGCAAAAGCACAGTCTAGATAAGATGTTCCAGCATCCTGTCCAGACAAACTTTAAGTGTCCAATATTTGGGAATTCACCACTTCCCTGGAGAGATTCCAGTGGCTGATTGTTCTCAATATGAAATACATTCCTCTTGCATCCAATCAGCATCTCCTCAGGGGTAACTTGTACTCATTACCCTCATCTTTTCCACATGACTCCTTGTAAAAAGGGAGTCTCCATCATCTTTCCAGCCACCCTTTAAACACTGGAACACGGAGATAAGGTGTTCCCTATGCCTTCTTTTCCCAAGGCTGAACAAACCCAGTTCCCTCCGCCTTTGCTTATATGTGGCCAGCTTCCCAGTCCCTGGATCACCTTCATGAACTTTTTCTGGACCCTTTCCAGCCTGTGCACAGCTTTTTTTTTATTGCTGAGACCAAAACTGAACAAAGTATTCCACATGTTACCTGACAATCACTGAGTAGAGTGGGATAGTGACATCTTTATCTCTGCTGCTGATGCCCTTGTTGATGAAAACCAGCATCCTGTTGTCTTTACTTTTCCACAGCAGTGCACTGTTCACTCATATAGAGCTTGTCCACCAGGATCCCCAGGTCCTTTTCCACAGAGTTGCTCCCCAGTTGGTTAGATCCCAACCTGTGCTGCACTCCCGGATGATGTTTTCCCAGGTGTAAAAACCTAACACTTGTCCTTGTAGAGCTTCCTAAGGTTCTTGTTAGCCCGCTCTTCCAGCCTATCCAAGTCACCCTGCAGGGTGGCTCTCCTTTCTGATGTGACCACTTCCCCACTGTTTGGTATCATCAGCCATCTTCACTTGATCCCATCTTCCAGATCACTTACGAAGATATTAAAGTGTTCTGCCCAAAATCCGAGGGGGACCTCACTTGTGACAGGCTGCTGGTTTGAAAAAGAGCTACTTACCCCAACCCTCGTGCTGCCTGCCAGCCAGTTCCCCATCCACCCACCGCACAGAGCACTTCTCTAGACCCCAACACACCGACTTCTCCAGGAGGAGGCTGTGGAAAACCATAGTGAGAGCCTTGGAGAAATCCAGGTAGACAATGCCCACCATCCACCCCACATCAGCCAAGCAGGTTACTACTTTGTCATGGAAGATGATAGAGTTTGTCAAGCACAATTTGCCCTTGGTGAATCCATGCTGTCTTTTTGCAATTGTGCGCTTCATCTGACTTGACAGCCTCCAGGAGGATTCGTTCCATAATTTTCCGAAGGACTGAAGTAAGACCAATACATCTAAAATTTCCTGGATCCTCTTTTAAGCCCTTCTTGTAGATGGGGGTGACCTTCACCTTCTTCCAGCTTTCTGGGATGTCCCCTGATCTCCACAATTTCTCAAAGATTATGGAGAGTGGCCTCACAATGACAACGGCCAGCTCTCTTAACATCCTCAGGCAGATATTGTCAGGACCCATTGATTTGTAGGGGTGAAGGAATACGGCTTGCTCTTGCAATCTTGTCTCTCAGAGTTCAAAATACTGAGTTCTTTCCCTAAGAAATTTATATTTAACAAGTGCTTCAAGGCATTTTTTTATTTACATACAATTTACATAGAAGTGTCCAAAATCATAAAAATAATGCTGACCACTGAGTGTCTGAAAAGGACAGGCTTGGTTGCTGTTCCGAAGGTAAGAGGACATAATGGAAATGCTCTGCTAGAGCAGAGGAACATGGCTATAAGCACTGTTCTTGAGTGTGTATACTCAGGTGCTGTATGTTTCCTTTCCATTAGTTTGGCTGGTCAGATGAATTTCTACTTCCTGTACTACAGTGCACCCACCTGACTGACATGAGATGGACTTGCTCTTCAAAGAGGGGGAGAACAGAGAACACGGTAGGACTATAAAGACTATAAAAAATGGAAACAAAGTATTTCAGCTTTTATGTGCAACAAACACGCTTACCTACGTTTAAAAAAACCACCCACGTTAATATTTTTTCTAGTCAAATACACCCAGTCAGAACATCCATATTATCAAACAGACAGAACCATGCCAGTATTGATACACGGGTCCGGGAGGTGAGGGACGTTCCCCCAAAAGGGGAAAGACAAATAAGTGAAAACGAGGGCGGAGCTGTAAGTGTAGAGGGAGAGAGGCACAAATGGCACCACATCAATTTCTTGTGATGGACCAATTTCCTTAGATTTCCCATAAATACACTCTCTCAGTTCAACCTCTCTAATTAAAAAGAGATCCACACTACAGTAAGTGCCCCAAGTTTATTACAGTTTACATTCTTCGGATGGAAGAAGAATTACTATGTGTGCCTAAAAATCATGACGTCTAATTACTACCTACTCAGCTGAAAGATACTTTGCAAGTGAAACCAATAAGTAATGAAACATGCAGAAAGCCTGCAGTCCACACATATTAGTGACATTCCACACAAGAGCTAGCAATGATGTACAATGAGAATATGACTGGGTATTATTTAAATACATAATTCAAAAATACATAGTGTGAAGAAGATACATAATGCTGCTACTGATAGATCATGTGTGTATGCTCAGAAGAACAAGAAATCACTAAAAAAACCACTCAAAGGTACACTGGTTAGAAGATAACCAGTAAGATGATGGATGGTACAGTGTCTAAGGAACAGTCTCAGCTTTTGTAGACTTGGCCTTCTGAAGAACTGAATCTTTCAGTGCAGGTTTCAATCACAAGTGAAGAGCACTGAGCTGCAGCCTGGGGCAGCGAGCAACAGCAGCACTGGTGGCTGGGCTGCTTGAGTAAAGGAACCTGCATGACAAATCTGGTGAAGAGCAGCATCTGAGGAAGGAGTCAGCAATGCCTGCTTGGTGACAAAAGTAGATTTGGAGCATGCTATACTAACAATGCTTAGAAGATGAATTGCCACCCTGGAAGAGCAAGGAGCAAGGAAGACAAGAGTCCAAAAGTATTTCTAGTGTCCAATGAGAGATCCAAATCCTGGCAGAAAGCATCAGCTGTCATTTTAAATTACATTCTCCGTATGCAAATGGTGACAGTACACACAATATACTAACTCTTACTTTCTAGACTTCCTCCCTCTACTACATATAATCAGTAAGAAGCGAATAAAGGAAATGTCTAGGTATATGATACATCTCGTCATTCGCTCTATGAGACAGACTAGTGATTGCTGCAGCAACACAAATGAGACAACAAAACGTCATTCAAAGTCACACATACACAAATTCTTCTAAAAACATAGAAGAGGCTCTTGAAGAAAGCACCTCACAGAAACCTAAGACAAGTCAAAGCAAAATGAAACGTCGTGGGCAAAATGTAAAGGAATACAATGCAACAGCAAATTAAGAAAGAAGTTGATCACATTTCTTTCCACCATCTCAGCTGGGCCATTACCAAGATGTACTTAGAACTGTGTGTCTGGAGATTGAATTTCACTCACATAACACATAAGGGATGCTTGTTTCAGAACAGAAAAGTAAGACACCAAATTCCTCTATCTGTACAAGGTATTTGGGATGCTTGTCTCCACTGAGGATAAACATGGTCTACACGACTAACAGTCTCAATTTTAAATGGTTAATGTCACTTGCAAGCTACTCTCACCATAAACAGCCAATATAATATGCACTACAGGGAACCAAACTTTTAATGGTAAGTGCTCGCTACTGTCTAAAGAGCCAAATATTCAAGGTAAAACAAAAATCCGACAACACTGTCATCACTGTTTCTGAACAGATGAATATTATTTAAAATTTGCAGCTAAAATAACTTTAGCATAAGATGTGGTATGACATTTGAAAGGTCTGTAATTTTGTCATTAAGTATCTTGAGGGAGGACTTATTTCAAATGCAATGTTCGATTTGAGAAACAATTTAAGTCTATCTTGGGTATAACATAACTGCCTAGTGTCAAGTATTCTGTGGTTATGACTGTTATGTCTTTCTGTTTGTAGTATTCTGCAGCTTCCATTACTGTAGCACAGCATTTCTGTCTAAAGCACAAAACTTCATTGTACATTTGTGAGACATGAAACTATTTTTAGTCAAAGTGCATAAATAAGGCTTGAAACATAGAGGATTAGATGAGAACTACCAAATTTTGCACTAAACCAGGATTAATACCGAATTTGAGTCAATAAATGATCCAGAAAGTTTGCATTAGCAGTTACCTATCCCTGGAGGAAGTATGAATACAGCACCTCCCTATTTATCTTGTAGGCTCCCTAGGCAATTTCATCTGCGCAGAGCTACCTTCGTGTGGGGAAACAGACAACTACAATCCACCTGAGCAACACTTCACTCCCAGCAGCAAGGTGAAACAGCACAGAAATCTGCCAAAGCCTCTAGAGAGGCTAGATTGATTAGATGTGCTCAAAGTACTCTTTACACACCTCAGTAAGACTGAATTCAGCACAAGCCACTGTTACTATGGCCATTTTAATTTAAAAAGTTAAATGTAAATCCTTCTGTTTCCAGACTAGTTCTCTCACACCTCACTGGTCACTAATTCAAGGAAATTTTAAGGAGAAAACCTCTCCTTAAAAAAACCCAAAAGATACAGACTGTAACTATGTCAACCATAGTCCTAAAGTTGATTCATACAGAAGAACAGTTTTGCATCTTTGCACATTTACTAGTAATTCTGTCCAAAATGAGTGAGAAAGTGTTGCTAGCAAGGCAAAATAGCTCCACAGTTCCCAATCTGCTCCACAAGAACTGCTAACTTTTGAACATGAGTTTCCTCCTACAGTGAGAAACTTTTGCTCTCCGCTGCTTTACTGTCCCTCATCTGTTCCTTGTGCTTACTGTGAAAGATTCCGTAACGAGGGCTACTCATCCACTTGTCAAAAGCTCCTTTTGTGTTCAGAAGCCCTCACCAATTTTACTGGATGCACTGCGGGTATGATTCAGGTTTAGAGGCCTACATCATTTCAGAAAGAAAATACAGTTCTTCTAAAACACGACAGAAAGTTTTATTTAACTTTTCCCTTACTGCTGAAGTGCCAAGATGTCCAGGTACCTAAGCATGCACTTAGTGAGATTGCCAAAGACATTTAACTCTAACTGAGATCCAGAGAACTGAAATCTAAAGATTTCACAGAGAATCTGACTTTATCTAAGTACCGAGGTCCTTAAAATCCCACTCTATACCCCATTTCCCTTTCCTGTTCAAGGGAATTTTCCTTACTGACTTTTATGAAAATTGAATAAATTAGTTTTCAGTAATATACCAGTTATTTCACTGTCAGAGATACAATTTCTATGGACAGGGGTACAACTCACACTACAAGAACATTTTGCTTTATTACACTGGCAGCATCTGTTCCATAGCTTCGGATGCACAGAAATAGGTAAAGAAATTAAACTTTAAGGATGACATAGTGCTTTCAGACCACATAGAACACTTTCTACCATCATCTGGCACTTTTCCACAGGCCAAGGACAACAAACAGCCTCAAACACAGAGATTTACAGTTTCTGCTTTACCACCCAAAGTCATCTACCAAGATTCAAGGTACTTCTGTGCACTAGACAGCACAGTGAGATCAGTTTTCATCATTTGAGAGGGAAACACTTCAAGCAATGGTTACTTTGCTTTCCACCAGACAAATTAGTTTCACTGTGATCTTTTTCAGATGTATAACCCATGAATTTTAAGTTGGTTGTAAAAGTCGACAGAAATGCAATTTAGCATCTTCCATCTGTACAGATTTAAACACTCTTCTAGAACAGAAACTGTAATAGTTTTGAAATGTCCTTTCCCTTGGTTCCCTTCCTCCCTCCTCCTTATCTATACACTGTTTAATAGTTTTGATGACACCAGGATATTTCAGTATTTCAACAATGAAACTGAGCATGCATGTTTTCACTATAAAATTAGTGGAAGAAATACAAACACCTGACAGTAACTATGATTTTGTCTGATTTAATATTAGAACAGTTTCACTGTTTAAAATGTGAATAACTTTCACAGACTGCTATGTAGTCCTATTGTGAAAGAAAAATTATTTCACAAAAAATTATGAGAAAACTTTAACTTTTTTCTCTTTATAAGGTACACTGCTAACATGAATCAAGAATAACGTCTGAGAATGCCAAAATAAAGGATATTTCTCTCAGTGGAATTAAGATTTTAATACTTTGCCTTTGATCTGAATTACACAGTATTCTTTAAATCCAAGAGCACAAAATTCCAGACTTCCGTAAATAACCTGAAGCTTGCTAGCACAAATCTGCCAACTAACAAATCCCTCTTCATCTCTCCAAAGGCTGCATTTTTAAAGGTCATTAGATGGTCAGCTCACACACTACACTTACAGACCACATAAATATAAAAGACAAAAGGCATATAAAATGTCCATTCCCCATTTTGAGTAGCAGTGCTTCTTAAGAGCGTATCATCCCTCATGTCAATCAGAGAACGTGCATGCAGGTGATACTCACAGGTAATAATAGCGAGATCCTAACTTCTACTAGATAAAACAGTCCAGTGCTTGCATTTGCTGTGTTTGTAGGGGTCCTACTGACGTGAACAGCGGCTTAGGAAGAGTACAACATCAAAATATTCCTTTGAAGAAAAAAAAACCCCAACAAACTCAAAACCTTTGATTCCTGCCTGAGTCTAAGTTCCTGTTTTGTCCGAAAACAGGCTGAAACATGAATGATCCCTCCCAACGGATACTCAAGGCACTGGGAAGGTCTCAGTTCACAAGATCAATGACTTCAGGTCAATTACATGTCCAGTGTTAAAGTTCTGCATAAATGCTGGACTAAATCTGAACATGGGCTCAAGTGAGCCAAGTGAAGTAATGGATTAGATCCACCTTGGGTATAATTAAAAATCTGCCCTTCAAACTGAAATGAACACACTGTAGTATGGAGTGTTGTAACAAACTTCCAGTTCTAGACAGCTTGGTCCTGAGGCAGAAATGGTCCCTCCAGGTACTGCCATGTGTGTGCCAGTACCTCAACTGCAACACTCCACTCCACAGTTTCTGTTTTCAAAAAGTAGATCAAGAAAATGTCAACTGA
Source organism: Falcunculus frontatus (assembly GCA_013398115.1). Classification (NCBI taxonomy): domain Eukaryota; kingdom Metazoa; phylum Chordata; class Aves; order Passeriformes; genus Falcunculus; species Falcunculus frontatus. The sequence goes on along the minus strand of VZRV01005745.1, from coordinate 2,890,361 downwards.
ACAAAAAGATAATTAAAACACCCAAAGTAAATAAATACAAAACAAAGTAAGTAAATAAATACAAACCTATAAACCTATACATATATTTACATTAACTTTGCAAGATTGGACAATTCCTGCAATACTGAAGTGCGATCATGTTTGGATGGGTCATTTCACTTTAGCTGTGCCTCCAGCCTGTCCTCAACACTATGTGGGAGGTTTACACTAATCAGCTTTTTCTGAAGTTCAAATTGCAGCATCACATCAACAACTGTTACACAACATCAAGAAATAGGAGCTGTGCTGATTTATGAAAGCCAACCTTGTGCTACTTTCAAGCCTCTGAATTAGCAGATATTTTTCCTCATAAAATTATTCAACATCATAAAGTGAAATAGTTAAGAACTAATAAATACAGTGATGCATGATGTTCTAAAAAGCCAGAGCTATTTTACAGTTAGCATAAGCTTACCAGCAATTAATACCTTACAACAGTATGATTTTTCTCACAACTTTAATTATGTGGTTTTAATTTCATATATTGGAGAGTGAACACTTTTCCAAAAGAGAGAAAATGTATACTACTTTCCCAAGTTAGTTTTAAAGAAAATCAAATGATCCAAATTATCCTCTCGTAAAACATAGACTATACAGCTCAACAGCCAGAAAAGCCAAATTCCAAATTTCTATTCTTGGATTCTGTTACTTTGCAGCAGTAAAGGTGTCTGGCACTCACAGCAGCATCTGAAGGAACACCTCTGGCATTTAAGCCTTTTACATTCTTTGAAAATCTTTCAGCTAAGAGATTTTTTCTCTAAAGGAAAAATAGAGGGGGAAAAACCAAAAGAGAGAGAAAATAAAATCAAACACACATCCACTCAAAGCACACACATATTCACGTATCAGTCTTCAGGAAGACTCAAAACATAGTGTAACTCCTGTTAATCTCATAATTGCAAGAGGCTTTTACCTACGGCTGTTAAATAATACGATCCAAATGCCTCTTCAAGATTAAGTATATAAAGTCACCATGCAACTAAAATAGCAAGACACCAAAGGGTATGCTACACCATTTGCATAAAGAAGAGAAAGATTACTATTGTTTCCTTAAGTACATTTACTAGCAGAATATAAATGCATTCCTTGGGAACATAATGACTGTAACTTTGAATTTTTACTCCTGTAAATGTCTGATCTGATTACATTACTTTAAAACAAGCAATCCATTTGCTTTTCCCATATAAAAGATCAATTTTACAGATAGAAAAGGAGGAAAGGTATTTTTGTAGAGGAAAAAAAGAAATAATCAGAGCAATGAACTGAAAGATCTGAAGGCAAGAAACAGGTGCCTCATTGACAGCTACATCATATTTACACTCATTCTAAATCAGAATTTATATTGTGGCACCAAAGCAGTTGCAAATCTACCACTGGGAAATCCAAGATGATCTTCACTCTCTGTGGAGAACAAGGCTTACTATTATAAAGATGCTTTCCATGTTCAGAGCCCTATCTAAATAGGTACTATTTTAGAAGGAATAAAGAGATCAAGGTTCCCTGCTAGTGTTGAATTATATTTTTGCTTCCTGGGGAATAAGAAAAAAGTATTTTTTCTGGGGTGAAGGAATGTAGGGTAAACTTCCAAAGAAATTCACTTCTGCAGGCGCAGCTAGAATTGAGGATTTTCTGGTCCCCGTATCACACTGAAACACTGGATCTCAATCTCTTGCAGTAAAGATTGGTGTATAAGGTTATTATGCAGCCCTGTACATTTCACGTGAACGCACAGAACTACTGAACACAAATTTCTACAGCTACTGTAATAAAATTGCCATTAAAACAACAGACTTACGAAATATCTGTTACTTACAAAAAGAGATGCAAGACTTTATTGCAAAAAAACTCCAAACAAAAAGAACAAAAAAACCTCTCTGCACTTGGTACTTAGTCACTGAACTAGTCTTCTACACAAAACAGATGATAATCTGGTTTCCTATAATAATGCTCAAGATCTCAGTTTGGGGTCATGTCTGCAGACACTCCAGAACCAGGACATATCATCCCCTATTACAGTCTGAGCCCAGTGAGATGTCGCAAGTCTTGGCATAGACAGGCACACAGACAGTGTTGTTCAACATTTTCCCCTCTACACTTTAGATACAGGAGGTTCTCACCTCTTCCACAAATTATCAGATGTGCAGCCTCTCACAGATGAAAACCCTTTGGAGGACTGAATTAACCCAAAGAGTTGAACCCATGTCAGAAAGTATCCTCAGAGGTTCCTCAGAGCTGAACTGCACTGCTTAATTCAGTCCAGCCTGGAGTCAGCAATGCAGTAGGACCAAAATATTTGGAACTAGTTACTGAATGGAAGGAAAGAATTTTGTGAAGATTACAATTTTATTTGTAAGAAGCATAGAGTACATGCATCGTTATTCCCATCCCATCTGCAATTTCACCCCAGAATAAAAGTGATGCTAGTGGCATTTGTGTAGTATTCAATCCAGCAATGAGTACAATGGGGGAGAAAACATCAAATTTTGAAAGTGTTCAACAAAACCAAGAGATTCTGCAAATAATCTCTTCCACCAAATATGAACAATTTCAAAAGCTACTGAGCTTACACAGAAACTTACACAGTACTTTTTAAGACCCTGAAAAAGCTGTATGATATGGGCAACTATCCTTTTTCATTATAACATCTTTCTTACATGGGCAAATTGGTTTTGTACCTATATCTAGGGAGCAGCTTGTGAAACACTGAGTAAAAAGAATTTCACAAGTAGTTATTTAGCAGAGACTTAATCATTCTTTAGCCAGTCTGCATTTTTTTCTTTAAAGCAAATTAGAGTCCAGAGTGCAAAATCATGACTGCTTCAACACCTGCTGTAAGTACTCCTTTCAACCTAAGCAATTTGAGATATTTTGCTACCTCCTAGACTACATGAAACATAATACTGACTTTCAAAACCCCCTAAGACAACAGAAAAATAAAACGGAGTTGGGTGATCAGGCTCGGTGCTATTCGGAAGATAGCACTGAACCAAGCTGACTAACTTCCAATTCCAGTCTGCTATCTTGCAGAGAAAGCAGCCCAGCTCCAACCTTTAATTACCTAAGTAGTACTTACTAAACTTAGTTGCCCTAAATATCCACAGATTAAAGCAGTTCTGGAGATGATCCCAGATAGTCTTTCCAAGTAAGAACTCTTTCATCACGTGCTCTTACTAAACAATCCTGTACAACCAAATAACTATAGTAAACACATAGTATGTTGTAAAACACAATTCATAAACTGATTAACTTCAAATCTGAAGTACATATTCTGCACTCAAAAGTCAGGTGCCCTAGATACACCCTCCCCACACCCTCCATGAAATAAATAAAAAAAATATTTCCAAAGAACTTTGAGTCAGGCACAAGCACAGGTTTGTTCACACATGAGAAACTACTGCTGAACATTTTCTTTCCTTTTTCAGCCTGCAAGCAGCAAGAGGTCCTCATTTTATCCCTGGTATGTCAACAGAGTGTTGGTGTTTTACACAGTCCCTCTCACACAGCAGTCCCAAAAAGCATTCCCCAGTGGTAGAAATATTACCACAGCAGAGACCTGCAACTTCCCTTGTCACAATTTTTCCTCTCCATTCTTTGTGGAGAGAAATTGGCCCAAAGATGGGCGGTCAGCCAGGAATGTACTCACCCCCTCCTAGGGAGCAACTAAAAAAGATCTACACATTCCAAGGCTTCTTCTCCCCCCTCTAAGTGGAGGACATGAAGAAATCACAAGTGCTCTGTAGTGTAGCATTGAGCTACCAATTATAACTACCTGGGAAGTGCTAACACTTTACTTACTGTGAAAAGTTGTATCTTTCGTTTTAAGAAGCACAATAAAAGAGTCAAGTCAGGAGCTGATCAGGAAGGAGAGCTGAGAGGTCATGGTGGCAGCAGCAACAGCTCCAGGCTCAACGAATTTAATATGGCTACAATTTATGATTATGTGGGGGGGAAATGGAGCTTAGCTACTGACCTTCTCTGCAGACTTTGGGTAAGTCACCTTGCCTTTTTTTTGGTCCTCTTTTGTTTTTCGTTGTCCATTTTCGTTAGGCACTCTTAGGGACTACCACTGCATCTCATAACAAGGACAGACAACACTATAGCTCTATGGGACCTCCCACCCTCAATAGCAAAACATCACTGAAACAGGACTTATTAATATGCTAGCTTTGACTTCTTCCCTGTCTAGCCAATTCTGGCTGGCCAATTTCGGAGAGCACCATGGTACTCATGGCTCATGAAGTGAGATTCAAGAAAGGAGAGAGTGATAATATTCCAGATAGTTTCTTTCACGTTCTGCTCTGGAAGGGTCTGCATAAAAATAACAAGAAAAGGTAAACGGACATTGGAAACATCTCAAAGTGTCAGTGCAGGTAAATGAAGCAAAGAACAGCAGCAACAGGGAAGAGGAAGGCTTGCAAAAGGCTTCAGAAGGTAAGAAAAAGCCTTACAATTTTAGGCAACAGCAGCCAAAGATCCTATGGAGAGATTTAAAAAAGCATGACATAATCAAGTAAAGAATGCAACCTTTACGAAGACATGAAAAGTAAAGGGATAAAATTCTCATCAAAGAACTAAACCAGAAGCAGCATCCCACCATCCAGCACTAAATCTGTAGGGCAGAGTTTCAGCTGTTGTAAACTGTCATGGTTGTATTGATGTTTTGATGTCACAATGTATTGATGAGCACAGATATGCTCCCTGAGGCTCTAAAGAACAACTGCCTCTCTCAAAGAGTCGGTTTTGGTCTAGGAGCTCACAAAACTCAAAGCGCAAACTGATTCAAAGTAAATGGGGGAAGTGGGTAATAAATCTATTTTCACATTTCAGTCAATTTAAACTTCTAAACATAAATTTCATTCAGAAATTCCATTCCAGAAGTTTAAATGTTTCCCACCATCTGTGAATATCTTACATCTTGCTATTAAAAGGTTTAAATACATTTGAATAGCAATAGATTCAACCATATTACCCTCAACCCACTAAACAACTGAATGTATCATATGCAGGGGAAAAAAAATTCATCAGGTTTAGGCAATCTCTGAGAATCTTCCAACAAGCATGTATGGAAACTGAACAGGCAGAGTCTAAATTATCATTTTCTTGCTTGCAGGAAGGCACATTTACCACTGTTCCTCACTATGGGTAGATAACGTCATCCTCAGCAGCACCTGTCATTACCATTAAACCATTAATCTCATGCTGCAAAAAAGAAACAATTGGCTGACAACACACACATGGTAACCTGAATTCCATCTGAAGTGTTTGCTCTGCCGTACTTCAGCTTACCAGTAGAGTCCCAGCAGGAATTCATCTGACTCAGTTTCTAAGGCTATTACAATTTCTACTAGAATATCTTCAGTGTCTGTCAACTCCAAAGGATAAAGAAAACCACCACTCTTTGTTGCCTGAAAGTCTTGCCTCCCGGTACAACAGGACTGATGCCAGTTGAACTGTCAGCAGGTTCTCAGAGTATTTTCAGCCTACTAAGTGGGTAACCACATCTATTCTGTAAAATGTCATTGGCATAATAAATACAGAACTAAATATGTATAATAAGAACCCTTATAATTGTTTTTTTTTTCCAAAGTTACAAAATTTTATCAGAAATATTAGAAGAACAAAGTTTAAAATAAATTTACTGTAATAAAATTCTAGATTTCTTGAGCAACCAAAACCAAACCTCTCTCTACATTTTGATTTTTCACTTTCTTTTATCCCTTTCTCTGCTTACTACTTTCCAGGGCCTACCTCTTTGCCTTGCTATTCCCAAGATTCTCCTGTGGTTCACTATCCAAATTCTGTCTCACTTCACTCACATGTCTCTTTCATCTATCCTCCAACTCCAGGATAATCTTAGCCTTTCTACCACACAATAGCAACCCCCAAATTTCTCCATCCCTCTTGCAGCTTCTGGTGACAATCTTCTATCTCTGAGTGCTTTTCACAATCTACTTCCCTACAGCCCAGTTCTGCGCCTGTACAGTTTTGCCTGAATCCTCCACACTGGTGATCCAAGTTACAGACTGATGAAACACTGAGAGCTCAGAGATGAATAAATGAATCCAGTATTTTAGCGTCTGTCAAGCAACCCAGTATCTCATAAAGACTGTGCTAGGCCAACCCCTGGAGTATGGATTAAGGCTCACAGGCTGATTTACAAGGCCTTTTCAACCCACTTCCTACAACAGCAAAGTCAGGTGAGGTAACAACTGCACATGATACAAGGCAAGACAGCAGCGCTTTCAATCTCAGCTGCAGTACAAGGCAACATCACAGAAGTGAAATCAAAATTGCCATGAACAAGGATGGGTACATTTAAACGCACCTTTTATACCAACAGCACCATTTTCTGAGTGGAAAATGGGGCACATATCCACAAAACAGTCTATCTTCACAGTGATACAAGAGAAGAACATATCCAAATGCACACACATTATCCTCCACTAAAGGCGCGTCAGTCAGCAATACCATGGAGAGCGGCATGCCCAAGTCTTGTTAACTTTGATTTTGAAATACCTAATTCAGGATTTCAAATACATTCGAGTAAAATGTAATTCATTTGACTTCCATACCATATCACAGGACAACTCAGGTTGGATGGAACTTCAGGAGGTCATACTAGTCCAAACTTTTGTTCAAACATCATTTTTCCAGGAGCCCAAATCTAAACCGAGGTATCTGACTTGATTCTATCGCATATTTCCTCTTTGACCTCAGGCCAATAATTTACACAGCTGGTCTCTGGCTGAGTTGTCTGCAGTTACAGAAAAAGAGATATCACTATTGTTACACTAACACTGCTGCACTATTGCTACATTAACATCTGAGGAATGCTCAGGTAATGTAGTTTGAAATAAAGGCAAATCAGGTATCTGAATACTAGAGCTGGGCTAATACGGGAAACTTGAGATCTTAGTCCAGCACTCCAGAGCATTCAACCTGCATGTTTCAAGTATGAACCTATGTCCACAGACATTAAATTTAGTTCTGAAGTGACTACATTTTAAAAATTTAAATTTTTGTTTCAGGCCTGCTTCCTGGTTTCAAAACAAAGATTTAGTTTATGAAAGTCCTTATCCACAGTGTGCTTCAACTGGACCCAAGCCAACTGTAAATAAATCTGAGCCATATGAAATAAAAATTATATTAAGTAATATTTTTACTAGGTTTAAGAATATACAGTAAAATAAGAAAATACCATTTAATATGTTTAATTTGCCTTTGTTTACTACATCTCTACATGGCATTTTAGTCAGACCTTAATTTACTGTGTGTTAAAATGCTTCCAGCAAACTTGACACCTAGACCTGGCAAAATGGATAAATTACCCTGGAGTTCGTTTTCTGTTCTCAGCTCTCCAGGGGATGCTGCTGGCAGGTTGAGTCAAAGCACAGAGAGACGTGTGTCTCATTTCTTTCTAGTATTTTGGATGCCAGTATTAATACTCTGCTAGAAAATGAACAGCTCAGAAAGAAGGATGATTATTTTTCAAATTCTGTGTTCAGTCAAAGCACATTTCCTACACTGGTTCACAGAAAAACCACAAACAAACAAACCAAAACCAAAACAAAACCCAACACAACCAAAACCCCCATCACTTTTCCCAACTAACTTCAACTACACGTACCTGCATAACCATTTAATACCCTATTCACAGGCCACACAAAGATGTCAGAAGTTCAACCTCAACCTAGGTGTAAATTCTGATTTAGGAGACCTTGGCAGTCACATAAGAAAAACTTGTAATAAAGTGTTCGTCATTTGCCATCAACTATCCCACTAAAAGTAGCTTTAAAATGTCACACGTGTATCTTCCCCAGAATCAGAAGCCATACAAATGAGATCACAATCAATAAAGTTTCCCACTCAGCATCTACAGGGACAAGAGAGAGTCTGGAGTCACTGGGTGAGGTGGAGCAACCCAAAACAAACCCAAAACAAATAAAACCCCACCAGCATATGACAAGTAGCTACAGAAATAAGCTGCATGCCAACTTATTAGTAAGTGTTTCGACTACATAAATAAATACACATTCACAGAACACTGCACCTATATGTTACGTGAACACCATATGCATAAACTAAGAAATTTTTTCTTAAACCTTTCATTTCCTTTTAGACCAACACAAAAATAGAATGTTTATAGCTGATAACTTTCCTGTTCATGCTTCTGAGGGCATAACACACTGGAGTGAAAAAATATTTTAAATCCACATGCATGCACTATCAATAAATCTATCATACTACAATAGTTGCACATATTCTGTGCATCAAGGCAGAGAACAAGTCTGACTAATATGCAAGTGGGGAATATTTGCAAATAACATAATGGAATACAGTAATTGCCTGTATTATCTCAATGAGACCATGGTCTTTCTGTGCTAGGTATTGTATGAATGCACAGTAAGAGCACGTGCAGGTCATGCCGAGCTTACTAATTTCTAGGCTGTTCATGAAACAAAGGTTTACAGTGAAATTATTAATACCACATCCTTAAAAGTGGAGGTCTGAGGCATTTATCCCTGTGACAAAATGGAAGTTTGAGCTAAGGAAGATCATGAGTACATTGCTTATAAGAAATACATATTATCACACTGTTTAAAGAAAATTTACATCAGCACAAAATTACATATTCCACCAGCATTTATTACTCTAAGTTTATGATCTTATGTATTAAGGTTTCTATAAGAATTAAGAAAAAAAGGATACATCAACCTAGCATGTTAAGACTTATGCATTTAAATAAGCACTGTGTTTGTTAAAAAAAACTAATGGAAATCAATAGTTCCTATAGTGTCTTTACTACAAGTGTATAAGAAATAGCTTTTTCTCCACCTTTCGAAAATTGTTTGGAAGAGTCAGTCCTGTCTTCTCTAGTCATCATTGATTTTTGTAGCAAAAAATAACAGGCTCTTGTTCTCTCTATGGTACACTAACAAAACTGTCTAAGACTTCTATAGTTTCTCTACAAGGCATCACATCTTACATGAGTCCCCAAGGTTATAACTAACCGTGTAAAATATACACAGACTTAATGACTTTGATCCTGACTCATGTGTAGCTGTACACATGCTACTGGGAAACACACTTTACTTTACTGTAGAGGACTGACTCTTTCTCTCTCACTACAAGAACAGAAAACACTACTACAATGTGCCTTTTAATTGTGAACTAAAAATGCAGCATGACTCAGGAAGAAATGCTAACCATCTCTCCCCCAGCCCACAATTCATCTTTATCCACTAATAACAATGGGAGGAACATGCTTGAACCAAATTGCCAACTATTTAAAATCAGTGTCGCTCATGAACTGTCCATGGCTGACAAACCATGGGCAAGAAAATCCCACTCAGAAGACAATGGAAATATATTCCCATACATTTCTAATTCACAGAAAAAAAAAAAAATCTGTCCATATACAGGGACTACTTGAAAATATTTACAACAGCAGAGTCTGGATCAGTTGTTTAACAGCCTAACATGCCCCAGTGGAGTGACGTGGTAGGAAACATCATGACACCCAGTCACCCCACATTGTAAGTGCCCTGGAAACGTTACTTGGAGTTCTGGAGGACATGGAGTCATAGGAACATTTTGAAACAAGAGGCAAGCCATTGGAGCAGAAAAGCTACAAATCAGACTTGCTGGGCAGATGGCACTGCAAGCTAGCGAGCTGATGGCAGATGGAAGTGAGAGCTTGGATAAGGCAAAAAAATCGGTTGCAAACTAATGAGATATGTTAAGATGCTAGAGACAACTACTCCTCCTTTCTGATCTCTCTGCTTTAAGTGAGGGTCAGGTCAACTCCTCCTCCCACAGAAATCTACCCAGAGCCATAAAGAAAAGGTAGTTTGGTTTCCTTCCAAGAAAAATACCCACAGCAGCCATACAGAGAGTTACTCAATACCAAATAAAGATAAGATTCATAATTCAAAAATTCCAGGCTCTCATGAAATTTCTGAAGTCCAGAGCCTTCTACATACAATCTATAAGCCCTTTAGCCTTCAGGACAATATAAAGACCGATATCTTATCATGGCAGAGGAGCTTTCAACAATTGGGAAGTTTAAAGCCAGGAAGGATCTTTAACGGAAAAATGCTACAGAACACATTAACTGTGGTGAGGATTTCGTCTCAGTCCAGACTAGAACCGAGGTTGGCTCGGTGCTCAAAAATGTTTCACCTCCTTCCTGCAGCTGACCTACAGTTCCTTTGCTGCTATGGGATAGAGAAAATCTATAACTCTTCATGATTGCAGAATACACAACCAGAAAAAATGTGGAGCTCCTCTTAAGATAATCATGATTATCAGTCCTCTAATAAAAACCCCAACTTTTCTCCTCCAGTTATATACACACGTGCACATATATTTTCTTTTCCTTTTTCAGAGTTCCCTGGTTCTTTTTAAAAGCAGCATTGCCAAGACTTCAGCATTTTGCTCTTCTGATACAACGGCCCCAGAAACATTATCAATGTTTCCAGAAGAACACAATACAAAATTATCTACTTCAGTAAATGAGACTAATCTCAAACAGTGTAGATTATGTGAGCTTCTAAAAGATAGCAGCTCCCACAAGCTTCTAACATTACTTCTAGAAGATTATGGAGTTTTTATCCCAAGATATATTACAAAGGGTGAGCCTTTCTTGCCAGTGTCATGAAGTGCAGGGATCTCATGGTCTTATAAATTTCTACAGCTGCCATTTCTAACAATAAGAATTGTTATTTCTTTTACTTACACGTAAATAAGAAAATCGGGTGAAGTGGTAAATATATTACCTTCATTGAAAGTCTGTGGAAAAAGGGAGGTAAAGCTGTAGACTTGTGTGGGAAGCTAATGGAAAGGGAGCACAGCAATGGCGCAGCAATGACACAAGGGATTAACAGGCTCTCAGCAAGAACCTGCATTTCTCAAGGTACTAAGAAATTCTCGTATCCTAAACACACAGAAAAACATCCACATAACAAAAGAAAACTGCTATACACCATACACACAGCCATGCATTTGTATAGCTCCTCATGCTTAGAGCAGACACAGAAATGACATAGGTAAGAATAAGTACATCTCATAAAGGAGCCTACAGGGAACCGCATATTCACATTCCCACTGAAAATGCACACTCTCACCAATTTTCTACGCAATCTCCATCAAGTCTCTTGACCTTTCCTGGGTCTTCTCTCTCTGTAGTGATATGATTACACAAGCTACATTCCCACAGAGATGAGCTATATTACTTGCTCCTTTTTGATAAGTGTTCGATCATTGCTACCTTCTTGTTACATGGCAAATCTCAATCCCTGGCTACCAGACAAGACCAAAAAAAAAAAAAATAGAAAAAAAGCAAGTCAACATCTCATACACTAAAAAACAAAAGAACAAAAAACAAAGCCAACAAAAAACCCTACCTCAAATCTACAGAAGTTGTTACTGAGCAACAACAATAATGGGTTCTTATGGACCCACTCCTGCCCAATATCAATTTCAGCTATTTTCAGATGTTCCCTTTATTTGCAGCTTACATCTAGTCACTCTCACAGCATCTCAATTCCCCCTTCAGCTGCAGAAGATACACAGTGATAAGCAGTACATAACTGCAGAATCAGGAAGTGATTAAAAATGCTACAATTGCAATCCTGTGACAGATTTGATCTGGAAATCTGTGTTCCAACTGAAGAAGCACTTTTTAAAAGAAAGGCTACTACCATCATTGTGACTAGAAATTATTAATTTAATGCAAGTCTTGTGATATTTTTCTTAGAACTTCAGCATCCTGAGGCAAATTTGGACCTCCCTTGTGTCCATCTCTTGTGGTTACAGAGAAAAGCGGATCTCAGAGACTTTTCTGAATTTCAGAAAGCACATCAAAATGACCCAGCTGTATTTATCTATTCCAATTGTTCTTAAACTAATCTTACAACTTTAGAAGAATGGCAGAAGCCGAACTATTTGTTTTAAACATGTGAGGAAGTCAGCATTGCTTCTGGAATTCCAATTTACATGCAAGCATGTTTTTGCCTTGGTAGTTTTATCATATCATTGTGAAAAAGTTCTCATTCATGCTAAATGAAGCCCCCATCGGAACTTTGATAGGTATCTTTCTGATCTAACTTCTACAATTTCGTGGCCTCCATTGCCTTGACTTCAAGTATGCTGCCAAGTATGTGCTCAGACATGATCACATTGATGCATCCACATACATGGAGGAAAATGAAAGAGGAGTGGGAAAGAATAGTATTTTCTGACTATTCATCAAGAATCATTGTGTTTCCAAAAGGTCCTTTCTGTGTTCTTTCTTGTTTGTGAACAACTTTGCCATACAAATCAAGAGCATCCTGAGGTTACAGAGGCAAACACAGCAAACCGACCCACGAAGTTCTTCACAAAAGCACAGGGAAGCTCTTGGACATCAAGAAGATACAATTAAAACTTTTGGACCCACATACTTTGAGCAATGTTCCTCCACTCCTCTCTCAGGAGTGTATAAGCACAGTAGTGATCCTCAATCTATACAACAGGCACCTCAGTATTACAACAAACATGTAAGTGAGGGCAGGAATACTGCTCCAAACTCTCCTAGTGCCTGGGGCTGACAGTATCCTAGAACTCATGCTGACACTGCTGGTGAGAAGGCACAGACTCCATTGCTATCAAAGAGTTGATCAAAGAGTCACATTAAAAAAAAATAAATCTGAACTTTAAATTAACTTGGCTAGTGCCATTGGCAAAATGTCTCATCTCCCACACACCATAAACCGCAGAGAGGCAAGGAGAGAGAGAAAGGAAATACACACTGGAAAGACAGATGGGAAGATGAAAGCATTGTGGACTAACACTGATACTAAAATGCATCATCTATTCCTGCCCTCAATCAATTCTTTTTGCCTGGCCAAGATAGATATCCTGAAGTAAAATGGATTCCAGGGTTTCCATATCACTTATCTCATCATCCCCCTCCACACAACATAAATTCCTACTCTGAATACATAGTTTATCATTAAACTAGTAACACATGATTAACTGTGTAATGGTAATGAACATAAATCACTGTGCTCAGATGTCATCTAAAACACTGCATGTTTAGCTATCCATAGTTCCAAGAGAAGCACAGCTCTCATGACTTGTGCAACATACACAGCATCAGCTGGACAGAAACGAATAACCACCAAAGGAACAAACTACAGAAATCAAATTGTCAGCACTAGTCTCACGACCCCAAAACATTCCTCTAGCTGAACACTACCTTTTGCCTTTGATACATAAAATCACGTCATTATGTAGCACAATAAACCTTATTTCTACACAGAACAGTCCTGGTTTCTTGGGGTTTTTTAAGTTTAATGCTGATGTTTACACATCACTGTGGCTTGGATGGTCATGACAAACCTACCCAATACATCTCAAGAGCTTATTGGACATTGCAAAGTTTTCCCATCTTACCTGGCTCTGTACAGTTCTTCTCTTCATGTGTCTCATTAGGTGATGCCATCAACCTTCTATTCCTCCATGTTCCTGATACAATGCTTCTGTCTGGAATAGCTGATTCTAGGCCTATATTAAATAAAAAGACATTATGCCCACTAGCACAAATTTTTTCCTGCATCATCCCAACCGGACTATACGCGCCCACTATCAAGGAGTATGGACAGACCATCAGAATGCAAATGGGGTAAAATCCGAGGTGTGACTGGAGCATGTGACAACAGACGTGCGCTTGGTGCCCCTAGCTCCAAAGGGTGCAATTAGGTGCCACATCTGAGCTGCTGGCGTGTTCTGGCTATCGGAACTATCAGAACACTTGGCTGTGACCCATAGCAGGAAAATATTCTGCAGCAAGCAAATGCAGAAGCCTGTACCTGTGAAAGTCAACACTTAGCAGTTCCTATAGACGAAACCAGCCCAGCTATGCTGACATGAGCAAAAATCACACTTCCATTTAGTCATCTGTACTTGCACATATTACATTACTGCTTTCACGAAAAAATAAAAATGCATATGGATATGTTCCAGTTACATTTTAGTTTATTCTGAACTTTTCAATCTTGGGTATGCTTAATAATATCAAACCATTCATAACTTGCCAAAGAAAATGGAAATCACAGTGAATCCTCGTAAGTCTTAAAAAACCCGAACTTTTTTAGAAGTCAATGGAGCTTTTGCCAAAACTCATATTCCAGAAGCATTCTCAATGAAACCTGTTAAATAGAGTAGCGGAGCACTTGTGAGATCATGTACCGTATGCGTTTATAATAATCAAAGAAAGAACAGAGCCTCTTCATTAAATCACTTCCACCTCAATCGTATCTATTTCAAATGAACATATTATAGTAACGACAAAAATTCTTCCTTGGCCAATTTTAGATTTTATACAGTCATCACATAAGGCTCGTGTTTTGTTAGTGACTCTTGGAAAAAGAAATCTTGTTTGGAAGTTAGTTTTTCAAGAGTAAAAGATTCTGAGCCACAATTATAAGAAACATAGACAACAGATGGTCAGTGTTTATGGATAATATGTACTGTAAATTAGCCAGCTGAAAAAAAAACCCTACCTGATGCAGCATACCATCAAAAATTAGGTTATGAGGGATTTAGCTGATAACCCAGGAGATTAAAAACTTCCATTAGTCATGACATTTTTCATGAAAACCTAAAAAAGTTCTGGAAAACAACTGCACCAAAAAAACCCTCAAGCTATGCAAACATATTCATATCCACATTACTTGTTTTTAAGTGGAAAAAACAAGTTGAAAGTTTTAAGATGAGCAATATGGTAATATGGCCTAAGACACTGAATTCTTATATGGATGGCTTGTTGCCATCACAGATACAGCTCAAACAAGCCAGGCAATAATTTGAGCACAAGAGCATTACAAACTATGACAAGTTCCAGCAGATTTTTCTTCCCTAAAGCACACACTTGAACTTCAGCTATAATTTAAGCAGATTACCCATCCTAATTGTGCTGAAATCTGAGTTTCTTATATTAAACGTAGATGCTTAGTGATGAGCTTAGTCGACTTTGTTCTTAAATCTTCAAGGACTGTTGGTGGCCCTTCTTAGAGACCCAAGTGCTGTCCCAGCAACCTCAGACTTTGTATTTGAGGGATGAGAAGCATATTGCAAGATGAGGACCTGAAACTGCACACTTACAGCCCAAACTGTGCCACCAGGCAGAAAAACAAGTGGGAATGATATGGTTAATTATAAATGCATCAGTTTACCAATACAGCACTTGCACAAAGGATGCAAAAGACTGTACAGTACTCTCTCTACAAAACGCAAGATTAGCACTGTTCCTAGCCTAAAATACAGAATTTTCTGTTAAATCTATATTGTAACGGGGGGAGAGGTGTTGGGAGTGCGTGTGAGATTGAGAAAAGCAGCAGCTATAGCTGATGGAGGTTTACAACCTAAGGACAAAACGGAAGGCAGCCCGAAGTTGCAGAGGGGACCACAGGCGGCTGAAGACAACTCCACTCTGATGCAACGGCAGGGAGGAAACTCCTTCAGGGCCGTTCCCAGGCACAGAGCTGCCCCGTGATGCCCTTTCGGTTCCCACCCCGAGAGGCACGACGGGCTAGGGGCCGGGGAGCCGTGGAAGAACAGGCGCCAGCGGCGCAAGCTTCCCCCTCTCCCCCGGGCTGCGGCCGCGCATCCGCCCGGCGCGGGGCTTTCTCCCGAGGAACCCGCGCTGCTCCCCCGCGTCGTCCGCACGCCGGGGTATTTCCACTGGGAGACTCCAAACAGGGACAGCCACCACCACCTGACCCACTCCAAACCCCGGCCGCTCCGGGGCAGCTGCAGTCCCCGGGCCGCCCCAGCCCCCCGGCCCTGCCGGGGTCCGCCGGTCCCGCCGCCACTGCCACTCACCCGCTCTGGAAAGCAGGCTGGACATGCACCAGGCGAAGAAGAGGATGGCGCAGATGAAGCCCAGCTGCTGCAGCAGCATCTCCCGCCTCTTGCGAACTTTCCTCAGCATAAGCAGCATGGTCTTTGGGGTGGCGAGCGGCGTCTCCTCCAGCTCCATCGGAGCGAGCGCGGGTGCCGAGGGGGCGGCCAGTGGGTCGGTGGGAAAGCGGGGATCACTACCGGCGGCTTCCCGCGGACGGCTCCATATCGGTCGGGCTGCAGCGCGAAGAGAAGCCGATACCCAGGGCCTCAGGTCGGCAGCGGCGCAGCGGAGGGAGAGGCAGGTGGCGGCGGGCGAGGAGGCGGCGGCAGCCCGGAGCGGGGGGCGAGGCGTCGCGCTCAGGGGCCGGGCTGAGCCCCGCGCCCCATGGCCGGCGGCGGAGGAAGCGGCGCGGCAGCGCCCCGCGCTCCTCGGGCAGCGACCGCCCCACAGCGCGCCGCGGGCTGCGAGTCAGCGCCGAGGGACGGACACATCCATGCGGCTCCCTGCACGCTCGGCCAAGTTTGAAGTTTATCCCTTTCCTCCCTCCCTCCCCCGCCGCCAGCCGTAGGCGGCAGGTGGGCGATTCAGCCGCCGCGGCGAGAGCAGCTGCCCACAGGCTCTCAGCGCGGCGCCGGGCGGGCACTCAGCCCCGGCGGGCGGCTCGGCCCCTTCTCCCCGCCCCTCTCCCGCAACTTTCTGGGTGCTCCTCCGGCACCCATGGCAACGCGCATGTGCCCTCCCCCAGCGCCGGGCCGGGGGGAAGGAATTAGCTGGCGAAATTAATCCTTCCCCCTAAACGGCGCAGGAATGACCAGCTCTTGGTGTCGCGCCTGGCGTCCCTGCGCGGAGGGGAGCGGGCAGTGGCAGGTGCCGAGCTGCGGGCCGGGGCCGGGTCCCCTGAGGGGCTGGAGCGGGCAGGAACGCGAGCAGCGCCCCGGGGCTGGCGGGGAGCACTGATGGCTCGGGGCTCTTCCACCTGTCTCTAGGAGATGCGTTTCAAGGTGGGCTTCCGTGGGGAGAATGGCGCTTCTGCGCGCAGTTTGCACTGCAACGAACGCGTGGTGTTCAAGGTGACAAATTAATGACCCATTTTGTGAAACGGTGGTTAGTTCCAGGCTGTGCCACTGCGATTTAATTTCTTTTTTTAACTAAAATTTTATGTTTACATTAAGTGGTTACTGCTAGCCAACGAGTGGTGGGAACTTCCTCCTACAGCACACGCATTGGTTCTGTATTCCTCCCAGAAACGCTGTGCATGTGAGGAAGCACATGTAGACAAAACGGGATTAACTCATCTGATCTTCTTTTCGATACAGCATTTGGTTTACGACAGAAGGCCTTTCAGGTGATTCCTTCTGGATCGTTGTCTATATTCTTCAGAACACACAACACATATCTGTCATTGTTTCTCATGGTGTCACAATTATAATACAAATAGCCTACATAAACAATCATCACAAACAAAATATCACCAGTCCCCCGTTTTCCCATCGTTGTTCAAATGTGTTCTTTAGTTTTGTTTGTGAATTCTGTCCACTATAGTAAGATGCAGCAGCACAATGCTCAGGATGCTGTGGTACACGCTGCATGTGAAATTGCTCTGGATTCATGCTGAAGACTGCCAGTTGTCTCAAGTGCAAAAGATATTATTCAAGCTGGGGGACCAAAGAGAAACAGTTGTGTTAACCTTGTTGCTTGTTTACATGCATGTAGCTACAGAAACGTGTGTGTCTTAACTGTCCAAGCTCCACAGGCACTTAGGATCTGATGGGCTTTTGAATTTCTGATTTACGTTAAAGCAGGAGAACAACTGCATGTCAGAAGAATGGCACTAAGGCATGCTCTGGTCTCCTCTTTTTCATTCCCTTTATAGCTGCTGAGAGGGGAAAAGTAACTCTGAGAGCTCTTGCCTACTGCAAAAAAAGATAGTAGAGAAGATTATAAATCTGGTTGTGTCCCTTGATTTCTCTCCATGGCCGGATAGGAAATCTCAAAGTTGAACCCAGATTGCTGAAAGCCACCTGTGACCAAAAGAACTTACAGGCTAATCAGACATAGAGGCAATGGAAGCTGGATAAGGGCAACTGAAGGTCTTTAAATCAGCACTTTATTTATGGTGAACTTTTTTTTTTTTATTGAAGACCTTTGAGCTCCAGTGAAGGTGTTGGTTGGCCATGTCAGTAGAGATTCCACTTTATACCCTCTCAGCTGTCATAATAGATGGGAGCTAATTCTTCACGTGGCTTTCCATCACCTCTTTTCTGGGACTAAAGCCTCCCCTTCCACTCAAAGTGGCAATGCAAATATTAGTCTGCCATCCCCTTCTTCGGCGTTTAAGGAGAGTTGCAGTGCTGACAAGACTGTAGTTTTCCGTATGAAGATTTTATCTAGCAGTAGAAGGGTTGTGACACTGGAGGGGATTACGGAGATTTGTTGGGGTTTCAGTAAAATAAGTTTATATTAGAATAGAATAATATAAACTGCTTAGAATAATAGAATCATTAAGGTTGTAAGATCATCAGGTTCAACCATTATCCCAGCACTGACACATTCACCACTAAACCATGTACCCAAGTCCCACATCTACACATTTTTTGAACACTTCCAAGGTTGGCAACTCCACCACTTCCCAGGGCAGCTTGTTGCAATGCCTGACCATTCTTCATTTATAAGGGCAATGGCTTCAAAGAGGGTGTTCTAATGGTTGGGTCTCTTCCTGCAACTGATGAATGTTACTTGTGATTTTTATGTTTACTATGTTTATTCACTTATTTACTCTTTACACTGAAGACATTTTCAAAGCCATGGCACTCCTGATCTGAAGAGGTACTGATATTAAGACATGCAATGATAAGTTTGCCACAGTTGAGGTAAATTTGAGTCTAGAGTTGAGGCTGTCACTCACAGATATTCTGTATTTGTGTCAATGTGTTGTTTACACAAAGACCGTGGAAGTGAACCATTGTTAGAGGTCCTGAGTTTCACGTGTGAGGGATTTTCATTAATTCTGTCGGATCCTATGAACATCACATGGATCAAACCAAAGCACATGGTTAGTAACAGGAATGCAATTATAATATTGCCTATTTTGACATAGAATTTTTTCCTTTTTTTTGGCTGTTATAAAGTTGTCTAGTTTGGAGTTAACAGTTAGTGACTATAGAAACCTTGAGGCCTTCCCTGTGAACCACTGAAAGCAAGAAACAAGAACCGAAACAGTGAAGAGTTCTTTTGTGAATCACTTACAGAGGAGAAATCTGCTACCCCTGAAAGCAGTTCTCAGCATGATGGTGTGTGTCTCTCCCTCTCCTGTGTACACAAATGAGGCAGATCAAAGTTCAGACAGTACTAATCTCCTAATCATACAAGCTTCTGATTTTTAATCAGTCTGGTGATCACAGGGCAGCCTCAAATTTATTCTTGAATACTAAACTTTCAGACAAGAATTCCAAATCACTTTTATTTTGTTGGGGGTTTTTTGAGAAATGTGTCAGGTAACTCTTTGTGTGTAGGATGTCTCAAAGGGAAGAGGTGCACTGCAGAATTCAGCTCCAGTTACCTCTCACCAGGAGAGTCTGTTTGAGTACATTTGAGCCATTCACACGGAGGTTGTTACTGGAGTGATGTCCCAATACTTACATCTGATTTAAGACATCCACGTTGTGTGTGAGGGTACAGTGATACAGTGTTGAAGGCAAAAAAGAAGTAAATGCTTTCTGCATAAGGTGACATTAGAGAAATTTGCATTTATTTTTTAAATCTTAAATTATTGTTATATCTTACTGCAACCAGAACAACTGTATATAAATTCAGTGAGGCCTTCCATTAATAGTCTCAAAAAAAAAAGAGTAAGACACACATGGTTTTCTGAGTGATGCTTTCACAGTGAGTGGTTTGGCGATACCTCAGATGTTGTTTCCAGTATAATCAGAACAAAATGTTTTCCAGTCTAGGTCTAGGAATGCTGAAAGAATTACCTTTTGAAAATTAAAGGTGTTTGGGAAATATCAAAACAAAGTGTAGAGGAAGAAAATATTAAATAGCACTTGTCTTTAAACCAAACACAAGAAACAAATCTTCTTTCTTATTGCTGTGTTTATCATAGTGATAATTTAACTTTTGTGTATGTCCCACGCCAAAATGTCTCACTAGAAGCACATACTAATGTTAGTTTCCTCTAGTACTGCCAAATGTGCTTGTTTTTCATCTCGAGCACAATTAGTATCTTGAACTGAGAAACAGCCAAAAGGCTTTGAATTAGGGAAGTGTCTCACAGGAGATCCATGAAAGCAGCTCATCTGAGAAGAAAATATTGATGCTGCTGACAGTTGAAGGAGAAGTATGTTCGGATTGATTTTCTGTGGCACCCCCTAAAAGGAGCAGAAAAAGCAGCAGCATGGCAGGATTACTGGAAGCTGAGGCCCTGTTAGTTGGCCATGAAGACTGTTCTAGCACAGAAGAGCTGGGAGTGTATCAGCTGAGAAGCCTGGATGATTAGAAGGTGATGGTTTGTGACAGGTACCCAACCAGCTCTAGGAACCTTTTCAAGTGCAACTTTTCTAACTGATACAACCGGCATCCCGGTATCAACCCCTCTGTCCTGTCTGCAAGGTCAAGAGATAAAGAAAAGCCAACAATGTTCCCTTAAAAAAAGACCCAAAAATCTCCCATAAGCCATAACAATTTAACTGAGAGGAAAGGCATTGGTTTGAAAAGAGACTGGGATCCTGCCTTTGCTATTTGGCCCAGGTGGTTCTTATAAGGGAGCCATGGAGAGAACCTTAGCTTGTCACAGTCCATAATTACCTGACTGTCAAGGAAGAAGCAATCCTGTGTTTATTTAGGACTTAGTCCCTGGCAAAGGACATACAAATATGACTTGACAATACAAGCTTGCAGAAAGCAAATCAATATCCAAGTGTTGAACTGTAATTCCAGCCGCCCTACCTCCTTAGGTGTATATATATACCCAGATGGTTCTTTAAGCACTGGTGAAAGGTGCTTTGCTGAACTGTACTTGAAATTTAGAAAGTAGATCTATTGTTGGCATCAGCACTGAGGGTTCAGCCAGAGCCTCTGTGGTGGGTAAACCCTTAACTGGGACCACTATATTACAGAGAAGCTCCAGCTGTCGTACCCAGGACTCCCTCCATGTCTTTCTGTGCATTCTTAGATTTTTACCTCCCGGTTCTAGTGGAGGGTTGCCACTTGTGTTATCACGTAGCACTTTTGCATGCTTCAAAGGCAGAAGTATTCCTTAAAAAAGGATTATTTCTGTAGTTTAACTCAGACCTTTGTTTTGCTTCTAAGGCTGTAAATAACTGAACCGTGAATTTAAATGCTATGAAGAAGTCGGTCTCACACTGTAATATGGAACCACATTTTCATTTAACTTACTCAACTCCTCCCTTGTGTTTTATGTCATGCCATTTTCCTATTGCTGATTTCTCTTTAATAATCTTGGGTAATACTACTTTGTATTTCTGAGGAGCGTCTGTGATTACATCCCACCTTCAACACTTACCTAGGAGCCGCACGCTCACCAAGACCCTACTTGGGAGTTTAACAACAGTCACTCAAAAATAATGGGATTCTCCCACAGTATGCAGAGGTGCTACAAGCACGAGTTCCTCACATCCTTCATGCTATGACCAACCTCACATAAGCCCAGGAAAGAGGTCAAGCTGATGTAAATAATCTTCCTGCCATACAGTAAGAACAAATGGTACCAGCCAGATCTATACACTTGATGTCATCTTTAAACCGTGAGAAAATAAGACCAGTTGACTCTTGATCTCCCACATGTGCTGTTAACACATTTTAGTTTAGGTACATTGGCTCTATTCATTTCTCCAAGACCACCGAAATGTCTTCTTGCCAGACAGAATGAGAGACATTATGCGTATCAGTGGTATTCAATGTGTTCTTCTGTTCATAAGGTTTCAATCAACATCTAGCTAAAAAAGGGATTTTGTTAGAAAAACCTCAATATTTGCCCCCTTAAATCGGTATTATCTAAGCCCTCCAAATTCATCAGAGCATTTATGTTTAATGCCCTCTCAATTTCTCAGGGATATAGGCATCTGATTAAATGCTTGCCAGATTTGAAGAAATCATGCACGTGCATAAAGCTATACTGAAATGGGGGTTAAATTTCAGGGACTGTTACACAGCTCCCCCACACACATACTGTCTCTCCCAGTTTCTCAAGTTTGCTGTCTCCAGTGAATTCCAGTGTCAATTAATTTTACTATGTTTTCATTTTGCCAGTGATTTTCTATTCCTCTCTGCTCTCACAGTCACTTTCTCTTCTCCCTATTTCACTGTTTCCCTTGTGCTTTCCCTCTTGTTTGCTACATGACTTTGTTCCCCACTTCTTGATCTTCTAGGCCCAGTGCAAATTTTTCATTTCTTCCTCTCTCTGTAAACAGAATTCTTTTCTCCTTTTCAAATCTACACATGGGTTCAAGCTTAGTACTGATTCTAAGCCCTACTCCTAGAGGATTGGGGAAATTTGGCTGTGTTTACACTTAACTGTGAGAGATGATGTTAGCTGACATCATGCTAAACACGAGGGATTGGGGGTAATCACAGCACTTTTTTCTATCAGTATACAACACATTTGTTTGCTCGTCATAATTTCATTCCACTCCCAGATAAAGAAACTAAATTCAGTTCCATAAAATGCTCTCCATTTGTCTTTCTTTCTGGAAAGTTTTGGTATGTCTGAAATAGGTGAAATTCAAAACAGCTACTGAGGAGACATCTTCACACACCTCAGTCAACCACACTTTTATTCAGCTTTCACACCTACTGGGAATTTTTTCCAAAACCCTTTACTAGTCCCTCAGAATGAGAAGGGTCATTAACTAAGCAAAAATTGATTCATTACAGTGAGAAAAATTTTCAACAGCTATGTGGTTTTAGCCCATAGGCCGCTGTGATCTTACAAATACACAGGAGGAAGCTGTGGAGAATTCTCTCACCAAAAAAAGCCTCAGATGGTGTCAGTGCTTGAAAGCACTCACTACTTGGGGTAGCTGGGAGAGATTCAAGAGGGCTGCTTCTTTCCCTCATTAGATTAGAAAGAGAAGAAGAGCAAGTATTCATCCCTAGTGACTATGGAAAAAAACAACTGCAAACTCCAAACGCTATATGTACAAGTGCAGGAACGTGTGTCCTAACAACTGATGTCCTTGAAACAA
Source organism: Falcunculus frontatus (assembly GCA_013398115.1). Lineage (NCBI taxonomy): Eukaryota > Metazoa > Chordata > Aves > Passeriformes > Falcunculus > Falcunculus frontatus. The sequence continues at coordinate 2,867,228 of VZRV01005745.1, read as the reverse complement.
CAGTATTGGAAAGGTGAGAATTGACTTTATTCGGTGACTTGTGGAACACATGCTTGAAAGAACCTGGAAAGGTCACCTATTCATTCCCTTTTCCTAAGGCAACACCAGCTCTCCCTAATGTTGAGTGGGTTTGTTCTGAAACTTAATACCCATTTTTACACTGAAATTGCTGCTTGACTGCCTATCAAAGCTTTTAAAATAAAATTATGGTGAAAAATGTTAAGAGAATTTACACCTCCTACTTTGGCTGGCGTCTTTTTTTAACACCGTTAGTGAGCAGAACTTGGGGAGTTCTGGGAATTTTCCCCTCATATGACCACAGATTTTCAAAAACAAAATTTTATTCTATTGAAAACCTATAATGTTGAAGCTAAAAGGAATTGTAACTGCCAATCAGAGAAGGGGAAGAATATTCTTACCATTTATTTCTGTAAAGTTAGTAGAAATCAGGTTCTTTTATAGGCAGTAGGAGGAAAACAACCTTGTCCTAGGAAGATAAATTCAGTGTATAAAATAATGTAAAATGATAGTCTAGAGGGAATGGCAGTCAGAGAAACCAAGTGAGCGGGAATAGCACTCGATGGAGTGTTTTGTATGAGGAACTCAGGGCATTTATTTCATTGCTGTTTCATGTTGTCTCATGTGGAAAAGATAAGAAAGGAGGGTAAATTTGCTCCCCATTATGTTCAGACAAGAGGGGGGAGAACAGAGTAGTCTGGTTTGAAGTCCAGGTTAAGAACAGGAAGGAGAAAAGTATTTGTCTAAGGAGGCATTTAAGGGAAGGAAGGGAGAGCATTGGTACACAAGAAAAGATGGTTCTGAGCAAGTAGGCTGGGCACGGTGATCAATGGGAGCAGACAGAGGGAACCTGAATCAAAGTGGATCAGAAAGATGAGTGAAACAAACTAGACTGGGGAAATGAGCACCACTACATCCACTTTGAAGATCAAGTCTTGTTCTGGGAGTTTGAATAGGGTTGGTGTAGCAGGGGAGAGGCATAACTGTAGCTGCAGCACACTGAGAATCCTCCATAAAAGTTCCCCTTAAATTTACAAAAATGGCCACATCTGCAGCACGGCCTCCTCCAAACCCAGATAACTGATGTTTGTTACCATTAGTGAAAAGACACGGTCAAAGCAAATGTTGGCGTATTTTCAAACATTGGCAGGAATGCTTTTTACAGTATTTCCATGTTAACTTCCTAACAGACTTTACAGCAAAACACCAAGAAAATGTGTAGGTATTGCCAATTTTAACAAGAAATGTTTATCACTGGCAAATAATAAATACGGTGCCCTTGCAAATTAACTTCTTTGCTATTCCTAACTCCTTGCAGAGGTTAGCAGCGGGATCTTTCAGCCAGGCTTGGTCATAAGTGTCCTCAGCCGCCTCTCAGCATTAGGATAGCCCAAGTTCAGGACAACTCCTAAGAGCTGGCTGCTGTTTTCAGCTTGTAGGAGGAGAACAGCAAAGGTAGCGCTACCCCCTAGTCCAATTTACTAGAAGATATTGTGGGTGTCACCTGCCTGTAATGTCCGACTCACTACACCATTTTTCTGTTGTTTTCATTTAATATTTAAACACTCAAATATTCCAGCCACTTTACGTTTCATCTCCTCAGAAAGAAGCAATGTTTCAGAGGTGTTACCATGGAAACAATGGAGTGAGGAAGCAGCTAAACATAAAAGTAAGTCATCTATCAGTAAAACCAGAGACATGCTTTAGGGTAACTTGAAATTATAAAATAGATAATTAATTGAGCTGTTGCTGAGCATCTGTTTGTCCATATTGCTTTCTTCGAAGTAACAATAGGCCACCTTTTTGCATGTGACAAGAAAATAAAACTTCCCTGTACACACTTTTCAGTAGCTGAAGTCCTTTCTGACACAAGAGATAATACCACCCTTTGGAGATGACCACTGGAGTTACTTATCAGCAGGGTCAGGCAGTTGAAATGGTATTGTTATGGGTCAGCAACACCAGCTTCCTCAAACAAATCAAAACTCCTTTCTGATACCAGTGTGAGCATTGGAGAGTTGTGATACAAGATACTTGCAAAGTTTAATCAGACTATGGGAAAAAGAAGATTAGCACTACTGGAAGTGAAAATGCAGCTAGATATGTCAAGCCCCTTCCAATTATGCAAATGAATACACAGCCATTCTGCCCAGAAGTGGATATTATATTATACTTGTGGATAAATATAAAAGCATACCTTTGTCCATCTGTCACTATATATCCTGAAATACCATAATTACCTCTCTTAAGCATGGGAAAGAATAACTTGTGGCTTTTGCGTGTACTCATATCATAAAATGTTTCCCTGTGACTTTACTCAGCCTTAGCTTTACTGAACTATGTATTGCCTGTAGTGAAGGTAGCAAAGGAAAATCCAATGTTTCAACTATGTTCTGGGCAAGAAAACTCAAGTAAACCTCTGTAATGAATATCATATTCACTTCAGGCATCAGCAGATTGACCACAGAAACACTTAATACGTTTAAATGTTCCACACAGAAGGTTCTGTTCCGAACAGATTCAGAAACAAAGCATTGGAGACCTGAGCTTTATTTGCTCTTTATAGCCTTTTAGATCGTGTTTAAGACCATCATATTTTCACTTGTGGGCAAAGGAGGTGGGAGATGTCTAAAACCCCTTCCTAGTGCTGGAGAATGTCTTGATGATTAAAAGAAGAATCATTACTACCATCAGTGGCCACGAGAAAAAAATTATAATTGTAGACTGTAGAGTGGGATGCACCTCTAGCAAACTGGCAGCTCTGGTCTTACTTGCACACTGAGCACCTGCGTGTTGGTGCCAGGGTGGCCTAAAGGACCCACTCCAGAGCTGCCTTCCCCAGGAAAGGTGCCAGAACATGCTCAGAAAGTCACCCTTGGTGTTGCCTGGGACCAAATGAGTTTTTTACTGACTTTGAGTTCCTCCAAAGTCTTTCTTCTTGAAACAATGATCCACAAGGAGATGGAAGCGTTACTGGTGGAGCTTCCTGCTCAGAGACTTCTGTTCAGGTAAACAGCTGCCACTGCACATTAGGAAAACTTTGAGCTGAAGGAGGACAGACCAGATCCTACAAGTCTGAAACACCGATTTGACCATGCAGTATTGAGACTGCCTTTCTCCTGGAGGGTTGCACAGAGGGTCAGATGGTAAATGAGATATCCACATAGCCCACAGCCTCAGTCGGCTCTGAGAGGAGCATGAGGGAACTGGTCTACTGAGGCTTGGAACACTGGCGAGACCTTGCTGCCAGCAAACCCTGAAGAGCAGATCCTACCCATACCCAGCTGCCTTTGGGAGCACATGGAAGCGAACAGCCAGGCCAATTCACAACTGGCTGGCAGAGCACCATGGCATCAGACAGTTTGTAACTATCATCATGAAATATATTCACTCCACAGCTTTTGAAAAAAGATAATTTATACAATTCTTTCTATGCACACACATCTTCAATAATAGCATAAAAATATAGCTAAATAAATGTTTACCTGGAGAAAACTGATCTGCTGTCCCTTTCACAATCATTTTAAGAAGCTGAACTTAGCCTTGGGACTGATGGAGTCTCACAGAATTGGTTATGCTGTTGGCATTGACTGTGAAAAATAAAAGAAGAGAGGTGGGGCTGTGTTTTATGCAATATTTTGTTCTTGCTGTTGGAAATCTATTGTAATTTTCCTGCCCAAGGTATCAAGATGGTTGATAAGCTGGAAATAGATCATTGAGGTGAATGTTTCATAGCAAGCTATTGTGAAACTGAACTGTTTCCTATGTTAGCCTTCTAAACTCTAACAAATCAATTTAAAAAGGCAAGAATTCTGGAAGATTTAACTAACCTTAAAATTTGTTTTCAGTTTTTAAATTAACCCTAATTAATGAATTTTTAATTATATGCAAAGCAAACCCACAAAATCTCCAGAGGCTTAGCCGTGCCATTGCCAAGAAAACCAAGTGAAAGGGCACAGCTTTGTTTTAGTTGGTTTTTTCCCCCCAGAACAGATCAGAAGCTTCAAGAGTGAGGCTGCCTCCTGCTTTCCCTTTGCTCCATGCCTGGCACAGCCTACTCTGCTGTGTGCCATGGCTGTGTTAGCTGCCACGGCAGACATCCTGTAGCACCACTTGTTTGAGGTGGGAATGCAGCAAGGCCCAGCTTTCGGGATTTGCGCTGCTGCGCGGTTTGTGGTGGTTAGGAAGCTAATAAGCACAAATACCACTCTTTCCCTAGTGATGGACCTTGCACCAAGTCCTAAGAAAAGAAAACTCCTCCAGCTCATTTTCAAGACTCCGAGCAAGCCGGTTATCCAGAAAAAAATACTTAAAAGTCACACACACAGCATAATAATCATGTCCAGGGCCTGATAATTTTTCCACATTTGAACAGGCGGGTGAACTAATTCATGTGAGCAGAGTTATATGAAATCCAGACCCTTTTGCTGTCCCTGAGACAATGCCCCTGACTCAGAGCTTTGTGAAGGGCGTTACACTGACTTACTTGTGACCAACAGGCACCGAGCATTGGCATGCTCACCAGTGATGTTCAAATGCTAACCTACAACAGGTAAGTATCTTAACTGCTGGGTTTTTTACTTATAGGCTGTTGGAAAAGCCTCAACCAGAAATCATTGCAACAGAATCCAAAATGCTGAAAATCTTTTCCTTGCCTTGATAAAATATCTGGCTAGAATGAATACTCATGATTTCTCTGTTGAACTCAAAGGTACTAAGGCATCATCACACTTTTAAAAATTTAATGCTATTTAGCAAGTAAAATATTTTACAGTCTCAGACTTCACTGAGAAGCAGACTTTGAGGGAGGGAGAGAAAATGTTTTAGCTCTAGCTCAGCAGTACTTTGAAAGTTCTCAGTCATATTTCTTGCTACCTGAGGAATTTTAAAGAAGTGAAATCAAATGTCTGTCTGATTTTAGGTGATGTGCAATATTTATTCTGAAGGCTCATGCAGCTTCTTTCATTCTTGAATTATTTAAAACATGCACACAGTGTCATGTCTCAATAGATCACTCTAAAACTCCATTAAGTAAAATGAAAGCAATTGCACATTTGATATGTGTGTGTATGTGTGTGTGTGTGTGTATGTATGTAGAGGTTTAGTAAGAATCAGTATTAATGATCATCCATACACAAAAAGGATTAAATAATTTATTGAAGATAGAGAGAGGCTTTGCTGATGAAAATGAATATAAGAGCCAGCTAGTCCACCATGTACCTTGAGCACCAATTAGTACTGGAGGTTGCAAAACAAGGTTGAAGAAATTGAGTCTCAACAAGAAGACTTATTTTTAATGCCAGATAGCTGGGGACTAGTTTAAATGCTGATACGTGGAGGAGTTTGATCCTTTGGTAGGTTTTGTTTGTTTATGAAAAAGGAAGTATGAAGAAACCATTTACCTTTTCTATCGTCTTATTTCCTTTTGCAGGGCTAGGCTGGCTGTGCTAAAAAAAAGAAAAACAAAGAATAGCCTCAAGGCAGATGTATTAGTGTCTGCATCAGTATCAGTTTCTCTGTTTCTCCAAAAGTGATTTCACAGTAGGAATTCCAGTAGGAATTAAAACACTTTCCTATAAAAGAAAAATAGAGAATGGGAGCTGTGTGCTGCAGAATACAGATGGGACTCAGAGTCCCTAACAAGGCTGATAATTTTCTTTGGACCATACCATTATGTATATGCAACCATAAAACCGTAAAAAGCTCTCATTAACAGCAAAACACTGAAACTTTGAATGGCTCCCAGCCCTATAGTACAAAATTTTTGAAGAACATAAAAACTGAGGATTCACTTGTCAGTTAATCAACTATTACAGCTCTCAGCATTCAAACTGGCTTTGTATTGCATAATGCACTAATTGTTGTGATCAGGACCCTAACAAGGTTATGACTGAAATGGGGCACAGAACCTGAATAAGAGCCTAGAGAAATCAATGTGACTTTTTTTCCTTTTTTTAATAGGAGTCAGATCTTTTCCTTACACCATAGTGAGCCATGGAACAGAGATGACCATGCAGAAAATAATAAGAATAATAAATGAATTCTACCCAATCATCATTATTCAACTATTCCTTATAGTCATTCCAGCAATAGCTGCTTTGGATCGATTTGGAAACTGCTGTCTCAGGACAAGCTAAGACAGATGAAAGGAAAGACTCTGCAAAACTCAGTTGATGTTAACAACTGTGATGGATCCAGGCTTCTGCAATCACCATCTGATTAGATAAACTTGTGTGCAGGGCAACAGAAAAAATCAAAGATAATACACCTCATTAAGGCTTCCCAGAGCATTTTTTAGGCCTGTATAACAAGACTATTTCAGAAAAGTAGGAATTAAGGAAAACCTTTACATAGAGCCCTGGGAACATATTTCTGGGTAATAACCCAGTATTGAAATTTGATTTTTTTATTTGGAGAAACCCCAGAAAAATCGATAAAGTGTGCATGAAGAGAAACTGCAGACTTTTGTTCTCTTTGTATATCTGAGGAATTCCCAGACTAAGAGTTTTTTCATATCTGCATAAGAAGATACTGCTTGTTTATACAATGGGTTTCCCTATGTACCTCTCCAATGCTTGTTTCATACTTTATCTAAGAAAGCAAAAGTTTAATGAAGGTAATATTTCAGAAATAAAGAAATAGGAATCACACTGAGGTAAGCTTAGCTACAAAGGGACCAAAACAACTGCTACAGAGCTCACACAGTAGGGATAGAAAGTCATATAATCCTGGCAAAGTTAAATGGAAAAAGGTACTTAAATCAAACAGTGGTATCACTGCAGCCACTATTGTGAATGATTTACAAAACGAATTGAATTTTTTAATGCAAAAAAAAAAAAAGGAGTAATAAAGAACAAGCTAGGACACTTACAACATGAGTCTGTGTGTTAGAAGGAGCCTCAAAGGAAATGTAGTAATTCCCCTGAAAACTGGACCTCGTTTATAGGATACGCCACTACGTCAGCAATTACAATGCGTGAGGAAAACATGACTTTCCCAGTTGTGTATATATAAACAGTAAGAGAGAATGAATTCTCTTTGGAAGGCACATCAGCTTCTGTTATGTTTCTCCATTCCAGCAAGAGTTATGAAAAGAGTAAGAGAAAGATATATTTTAAAACCCTAGAAAATATCAGCATGCATCAGTGTGCTCAGCAGTGCAGAAAACACTTGACAATTCTCCAATTACCAGGGCACGCCTAAGAAGTTAACCTTTTGTATTCACATGCTGACTACCAGGCAGTAGGTAGGTCCATGGAAATATGGGTTGTATGATTACAAAGTGAGAACAGTGTACCATCTGTCTATCTAATACTATCCATGCGGCAAGCACATCACTATTTTAAGCCTCAAACTTCTCAGTACCAAGGAGGCAAAAGAGAAGTGTTGCCATTACATTGTAGTTATATTTATGATGTGTGTACATTTTGCCTGGGATTGAAAATCCAAAACTAGCAACCAAAAATATTTGGAGAGTTATCAAAGTACCAGTGCATTTGACTTTTCACTACACCAGATGATACTTCATTGTCCCAGAAAGAGCTAAATTGTTACCTGAAGCTGGGATATTTATAAAATGTAAAATAAAGAAAAATTCTTTTCTGTGTCTATTAAGACTGAGTTAAAGAATAAACATCAGTAAGAAACAGCCCAGTGGCTAAATATCATCTGCATAAGAAGCCAGAAAGCAACCCCTAGCAGCTGTCACCAAACCGTCTGCTGGGTTGCTAAGAGTATCCAGTGCTCAGAGGTAGAGAAGGAACATCACCCCACACTGTAATCAAGAATGGCAGTCACTAGAATGTAAACAGCAAAACTAAATCTGAGGATCGTGTCTGTGAAAGGAGTTAATCAATTCACATAGCGATCATTCCACGAATGTGCATCATGAGGCATATTCTGTACTCATATATATATGTGTATCTGCTATGAAAAAAGTGATGAGTTAACTAAACCCTGACTTCCCTTAGCAACAGAGAATGTTTTCCTTGTAGTTTAGAACAGTAGCTCTTTCATACTTTATTACCAAGCAGTTTTCCAGAGAAGTTACGTGTGGCAAGAGTGCATGTCTCCAGGAAATGCAGGACACCCCTGGCAGCTGGTGCTGCCACTGCCGTTCAGGTTTGAGTGTTCCCTCCAATAGCTGTTGTTAGATCTATGTCGTTTCTAAGAGCTGATGCTCACATCTCAAGATTTGAGTATTTCACCATCTTTCATCATTGTGATTTTGCCTCATGTTTGTACTGACGGTACGTATTCATGTCCCCATGAAATAAAAGTCAGCGCTTTTTGCCCCAAAACAGTTAGATCCTCATATGATCCCACAGTACTCCGAGTTCTTGAGTTTGCTAATTGGCAAGTGTCTCTCTTCCACTTCTGTGAGCTGGAGTAGTGCTGGTACTGCAAAGCCAGGCACAGTATCAGACATTGTGATGGGTTACTTTTACCAAGAACTATTCAAAATACTCTGTGTGGGAACAACTAATTGCCCATTTTCTTTGCTTTTTGCAGACCTCTTTTAAAATCCTAGCAATTTTATCTGTCTGTTCAGCTTTGCCTGTTCTTGTAAGGGTTTGGTTTTTTCTAATTAATCTTTTGCTATTCAAGATGCCTTAATATTTTGTCAGATATCCATAACCAGCTTGTTAGATCTCTGCTGTGGGTCTGTGCTCATCTTGTTTCAGTCAAGAACTTGCCTCTTTTTCCAGGTACCATTGTACCAATGTACCTGGAAAATTGATAATCTAAGTATCAATGTTTGAGTGATTTCAAGAGTGATTTCAAGGTATATTTGAAAGAATGACCTAGTTGTGAATAGTCAGCTGTATTTGTACAGATGTTCTGCTTGTCTTGCTGGTTCATTGGTGTTTCCCAAGAAAGTGGTGTCTGTATTGTTTGCATAGTTTATTTTCTGTTGCTGCCTTTTTTATGCTGGAAGGCTGCTTCTAGATAAGGCAAAAGTTGTCTCTCTGCCCCCCGTCATTCTCTTTCTTGTAATGCAGAGCAGATTTGAAGTTGACCAAAAATATTTTGGGTTCCCCATGGAAACACTGAAGGGCTTTGAATTGCTCCCCATCCTTAGATTTTTGAATCTGAGTCCTTCCATATCCTTACAGTCCTTACATTATTGCGGGACACCCTCCATTGTGTCAAGGGTGTTTTTATTCTGTTGGCAATACAGAACCTGATGTCTACATCTTTCTGCTGAGATCACACGAGATTCTGAGCATTCCTAAGAGATTGCTTTTACTTGACTTTGATGTGAAAGCTGTCCATCTTTATTGTGGTTCAAAATCTGTCACACTCAGCTCTCTCTATTACATGACTCATTTTTGCTGGGTGACAGATCCCGTTTCTCCTCTTGCTCATAAGGGAACTGTTCACTCTCTTTTGATGTTACACTACTTTTACTTGTGTATCACTGTCTGACCTCTGCAGTTAAGGCCAGTCAGATGTTTGAAAACTATTTATCTTCTATCATGTCACAGACATTTCAAATCTCACATTTGAAGTTGCTGCTTTTTGTTTTAGTATAGTGCTATTTATTTTTCATTTTATTTATTTGTAAACTCTACAACAATTGTTGCACATGACCAAACACACAAAACTTCTTCCACTCTCCATCACTCTCCATCGTATCTTCGTGTTTTCCTTTCAATTCAGTTTGTTGCCTCTGCCATTTGCATTGGCACAAGTATTGGTGTATTTGGCATGCTTTTCATGAGCAATTAATTACATCAGTCTCTTCACCACTTATGTCCAGTATTTGCATATGAATGTGTTCACATGTGCATGTCTATGACTGTTGGTAGCTAATGTGAGCTCCCTGAACAGTGTTAGTAAAGCACATTTGTCTTGTTCCTATAATTTCTGACACTTTCACCTCTTTAGAAATGATGATGCAGGAGCTGACTGTTTTGTGATAGGCTGGTTTATTGTTTTTCCAGAGCTTTTCTCACAAAGAAACCCTTTATTTATGACATCTTTTAAAAGATTAAATGATTTTTAAAGCATCTCTGGTATTTTACAGTTTGTCTTGTTTTGATGTTCGTGCTTACACATGTAGCTTTTTTTACCAGTTGTGGCTGTGGGTGTGGCTGAGTTTACTCTGATTAGTATTATGTCTATAGACTACTAAATTGATCCTCCCTTAAGTCCAGCACTGCAAGAGTAGAGAATGAACAGTGTTGCTGTAAATATGTTTCTCTGGTTTTATTTTTTTTCTTCTTTTCCTGTATGCTATTTAGTATTATGGAAGACAGACATCCCACACCATGCAACAGACAAGTCCTTTCTCCACTTACTCTGTCCACACGGTTAGCACTTCCAGTGAGTAGAATACCTTGAACTTTGAGGTATAATCATTCAACAGCCTCACCTGTATGGAATAATGTCTACTGAAAACCACTGGTCAGTATCCTGCATAGTTCTACGCTTCCTGCGTGACCTTTGAGGGTTCACTCATCTTGTCTGTCCAAGATGACTAAATATTTAATTGTTGGATTTATGTCAGAAAGGACTGGTCTATAGCAATACAAATGCACAGGGACCACTATAAGATCAATAAAGTTTGCAGCGGAAAAGTCACCAGTATCTTGCCCCTCAAGCTGAAATAGACCCATTGCAGGACAGAAAAAAACCTTCCCTTTGGTTCCCCTTCTTCCTCCTCAAGGTTGCACAGAGATCAAGCCAGTTTTGCTCTCTATTATGTTAAAGATATTTTCAAAATAATAAAACCTCAATCATCCTAGGATGCAATCTCTGTGTGTATAAGAGTGCTCCATACATATGGAATTGTGTTGGCATGTTGTGTGCTCTTACCTGACTGAAGATGCCAACATCAGCATTGCAGCCCTTCCCTTCCTCTTCAGTAAAAACAATTCTTCCTTGAACTGTAACCACTCTGAAGTAATGACATGAAAATAACCTCTCTGCAAATAAGGCATGGGCTCCTGTCTTAGCAAGATCAATGAAGAATGACCAAGAGAGGTGACACTGTAAAGGTTTGGTCCAGAATCCAGGACTATGCATGAACTGCCATCCCAAAACAGACTGAGAAGGATATAGGGTTACCTATAGATTCAAATACCAGACCAGTTTTTGGGGGATGAGCTGTTTTTCTCTATTGTAGGCTTGGTTTTATATGAAAGAGTTTGATTGACCAGATTCAATGAATTTTCCCCTGGCCAGTATGCCTTTTCAGGGTTTAACCCTTGAGCAAAACCATGGACCAATTTGTCCTTGCAAGTCTTTTCAAGTACCAGCGGGGATAAACAATGTACAAGAGCTTTCCTAGCAGCCAAATACACAAGTAGTTCTCTTTCTCCCAGCAGCTTTACAAACCTAAGCTAAATTAAATCTAGTGGGAAAACTGACAGTTTTTAGGCACTTTTGTGGGATTTGTAGCAATCTCAGAAGAATCACAGCCTGATGGGACGAGGATCAACTCATACTCAGTCAGCCAGATAATCATGACCCACATGGAAAGTCATTTCATTAAACAGACAAGTAGAACTCAGAAGAACTTTTTTTTAAAGGAAAAGCAATTCTGTTTCATATAACATTTTCTTAAATTTGCTAGAGAAGTTGAAAGTCACTGAAAATGTTTTTGGTGACATTTAGCTTGTATGTCACATTTAAAGCAAGTAGCAAACACAATCTTGTCTGCAGATGATGTTAACAGTGTTAACCAGACCTACAGTTCTCCATCCTGTTACATTTAGATTGCCTAAATTCAATCAGGATTTGTGCTCTGATGCACACTCTCATCCAGTTGATGTACTAGATATGAGTTAAATTGCCTCCAAGTTCGTATCCAAAGATTTGCTGGCCCTTAGCCATTAGAGAGAGAAAGCTACCACCCAAATGAAAGCTCAAGTTAGCAGCACTGTACAGAAGCACTTTGCATAGGTGAAGGGCACGTGACATTTGTTTGTTCAGTGACACAGCAATGACATCAATATTGCTTAAAATGCTGGCCTCTACATCTGGGTATTTGGCTCAGGGATCACAAAAGACAGTTAAATTGGACTGAGAAGAGACAAGGAGTTTTTAGACAGAAGAACAGGTCTCAGGTGGCGGGTAAATGGGACTCTGTGAGAACTGCAGAATGATGAGACCTTCAACTGTACAGACACCCACCAAGGAGCCAAATGGGTGCATCAGAGAGATAATGCACATGGACAATAGGGTCACTGTTGGAATAAGAGCCACAAAATAAAGAGCATGTCACCTTTCCTGAGAGATTTATATTCATGTGGCTCTCTGTAATGGTAATTTGTTACTGACAATAGCTCTTTCATGTGTTCCAGGCAGTTGTTTCACTGAGACCATCAGCAGTAAAGAATATTTGTCCTTCATTAACTTCTCATGCAAGCATTAATTATCCCACAGATTCTGGTAATAATAGGCTTGTGAAACTGATATTTGAATGTACCAATAACCTCTGCAGTGAGCTGTCCCATCCATCAGCAAATCCGGGAAAGTAACTGGGGAGGGAACATATTCTTAGAGAGTTTCTACAAAGATCCCTTTGCCTCCTTTCAGGACAGTTGGAAAATGGAATGAGGAAGCCTGCTTTCATTTTCCAAGCTCATCTTTTCATTCAGTAGCTTCTAATCACTATGAAACTTAGTTTTTAATGTCTCTGAGCTCAGACACTTCTGACATATACTTCAGACTCTGGATATTTGGTGTATATTGCTATGCAGTTCTTTTGAAAGAGCACCAAGAACAGAAGGTGCACTGTTCCCTCCTACTTGTTTCTGTCACTTCTGTTAATTTATGGTAAGACTGTCCTGGAGCCTGTGGTGTTGGACACTATTAAACATTGACCATCAAAGCTGCATGGCCCTAGGAGCCAGAACAAGACAGCTGGAGAGACACACCCAGGGAGCAGCATACAGGGACCACTGAAGTAGCAGGAGTTAGTATGACAAGCACTGATTCTAGCAGATGAGCAGTCCCAACTCCTAGACTGATTACTGATGGCCCTGGTCCTTGGAAAATGCTCTGCATGTCTGGAATGCTGCATGTACAAGATGGCCGCTGATCCTGCTGGAGCCCTGTGCAGACTCTGTGGTTTTCCCACAGGGAGCGCCTTTCAAGGTCAGGTCCTGTGAATGCATAAAAATGCAGAAAATCTCCCCAGTCTCCCCGTGACCTTGAAGTAGCACACTGTCATGTAGCTAAAGGAGGTATTTCCTTGGAGTAGCATCAGGAGAGTGCTAAGGGTGCTTATTTTCTATGATTGCACCCTTGGGTAGGTGTCTTAGCCTGCAGTGCCTGTTTTCCAGCAGTCCTTTGGGCCTCAAGCCATCCCCTCTGTAGCGGGAAAACTTGCCAGCATGCATATTCTAGAAGGAGAAGTCCAGCAGAGTGTTCAGCAAATCAATCCTCCCCACATGTGGGTATTTATTACAGTGGCTGTTAGATGCCATAAGCTTGAAAGAGCAGCAGCTTAGGCTGTGAACTGTGGATTTACGTGCCTTTATGCCTTTATGCCAGCTCTCCTGTTTCTAAAACTCTCATCATAACACAAGTTAAAAATACCTGAAGTACCAGGGCCTGTCTAATTTTCTGTATGAGAAGTGATTTCTCTGTCAGCACCATGCAACAATGAAACCTGCATTGTACTTACTTCAGTGTGCTTCTTGGTCTTCTGTGATACAGACACTAATGAACTGTAACCTGGGAAACCACTGCAAGTCTCTTGGCTTAATGCATGTGAGACGTTTGGCTAGATTAAGGTGTCTTTCAGAATGGAAACTGAAGAGATCTTCAGCCCCCACAACTTCATGGTCTTCAAGGCTGCTCCTTTAGAGTAATGAAGTTTCTTGAAACTTGTGGACCTAGTTTTGGTAGGGTTTTTCTTCTAATGAAGCACGGGCAGGTGTCTGGAAGTCACCAACATAACTTGTGAAAGAAAGAATGTATCTTCTAGATTGGGGTAAATAATATTTTGCACTTTGATAATAGAGTCATGCAGAGGTTTCTAAGCACTGTACATGTATCTGTTAAATCTCATACCATCCAATTAACACTACCCTTACCTTATACAGGTAGCTGAATGACAGGAAGTGTAGAGGAGGGTAAGACATTCACTCAAACTCATTATGAACTGGATTTGGACTAAAACCAAGAGTCCCCAACCTTTTCTGGCCTTCTGTCCTTAAAAATGTTGCTCTCCCTCACCTGGGCCTGTCTTTCACTTGCATGCAAATCTGTCTGTCTGATAGCTCCTTACACATGTGTGATCTCTAACACAGAGTCAACAGGGCTACCATCTGTCCCACCATCTCTCCTTTCTTTTCTCCAGCTCACTTGGGAAACACTGCCATCCTTTCATCCCTGCCATTCTGTGTCTCATCTTCTGTCTCCATGGCCAGGAGACACCTCAGCCTGACAGGTTGTTTTCACCAGTATCCTTGCTATCTATTTGTCTCATTTAAAATCCTCCTAGAAAACAATTTTCCTGTGCTGCTCTTTGGATCCTTCACTTTATCCTCTCCTTGCATTGCATTAATGTCTTCTTTTTCTCATCTTTTCACTCCCAGCTCTTCAAACCTCTACCCCTGTCTAGCTGTTGTCTTCCAATCATTCTCACAGGGATTAAAATATGCTTCTAAACAGACTGTGGCAAGATCCACTTATTTGGAGTCCTAAAATATGTAATCTTTCTTTATCTTGCCCTCACACAATGTAAGTGGTCAATGAAGTTCCATAGATGTGCTTATGTGTAAGCTCAAACATTTCTTAAAATCTCTTTAGCCCTGATGTCACCAAAATGTTATCAGCTAGCCAGGCTGCTGGTAGCTGGAGCAACCTGCCTCTGACACTGAGCATGACGTCTCCACTGGATCCCCCATACTCCCACTAAGTGGTCTGCATCCCGCTGTGTTGTATCTTGTTCTTAGATGGCAGGCTTGGGGTTAGAGGCAGAAATTGCCTTTTTGTTCTGTGTTTGCAGGGTACCGACCACACTGGGAACTGAGTCCGTCATTCCCGAGTCTTTGACATTATAGGTGATAAGAAATTAGTCACAGAATTGTCACAGGGAGCAAGTGGCAGCACTGACAACAGAGCAGCAGTATCCTGTCTCCCCTTCTTGCTGTTCATGCCTCACTATTCATTGCGGTACCTCTGTGGTTCTGCACCTGCACACGTGCAGCCGCTGGAGCAGTAGGATTTGTCACTATCTAGAAGTCTCCTGCGAATTAGATGAGTAAGATCACATGGCTTTCTGCCAGCCAAATAGTTGTAAGCTCTTCATTTACAAGAAGCTTTCACTTGAATTTAGCCGCCACAATCCAATTTGCTCAATTTCAGTAAGGTTTAAATTGTTCTCCCTGCTTTTTCTACGCTAGCAGCCCCAGAACATTATGTTAAGAAGATATAGATAACATGTCTGGGAGAGATTTTCAATTGGATGTGTTAAAATCTTCCTTTTTTGCCCCTAAAAATGTCCTAGAAAGAGAAAATTACTAGTTGCAGACACGTGTTTCTGTCATATTTATCAGCAACCAAGCTAAGCTGATTTGCAGCCTTGGACACTAACCATCACTCTACTTTCAGGTTGCTGAGGACTTGATTTATAAACATGCCAAAAGCTAGGATGCTCCCGAAATAGAATATGCTTTAGGATTGCAGAACATTGAGGTGAAAAAGCAAAGAGTTGATCATACTTAGAGGGGAGTGTAACAGCAAACTCGAAAGAAAGTAAGTCACTTAAATGTTGTATAAGAGGAGATCACTTGGATTTAGTGAAGATGAGGGGCAGAGGGAGAGGCCGAACTGAGAGTTAACTGGTTGTGTACAGGATGGGAAAACCAAGCACATTTCTCCCAGCTTCAAGGCTGTGCCATAGCTGTTAAATGGCCTCTCGAGCCTAAGCAGGCTTTACATATAATGAATATTTTCTTTTGATGTTTCTTCATGTAGGGTTCTGGCCATCATAAACCTGTGAAATTTCAAGTTGTGTGTTTATGGCCTCTATATGCTCTATATGACTGGAGTAACCTCACTTAAAGGATTACAGGGGTTACTTCATGTCTTTGTAGCCAAATGCATTCTGGTAAGGATCAGATTGATCTGAAGTCAGCTGTTATCTTTAGCTTTGATTGTTAATCATTCCCAAGACCTTTGTTCTTTGATTGTCACTGGGGAATCCTAAGTGTGGGGTATGTTAATTAGTACCTGGCTTATCAGCAAATGTGCAGCATCAAGTACAAGAAATATATCCCTGATATTGTTAGGAAAAGTACCGGAAAGCAAATTTTAAATAATATTATTCACCTGATGGTTCCCACAATATTTTGAAGGTTTGACTTTAGTGTTTGCAACTGTTTTATAGCTGAGGTATTTAAAAGGGAAGACAAACAGTGTGCTCTGTTTTGAAAGGGGTGAATGCTCTCTAAGTAAAAGAATTCACAGCCTAGACTGAAGCATCTAGACAAACTAAAGTAAAATTAACAGTTTAATATATCTGTGAGGCTATTCAGTGCCAACCTACAGTAGAAATGATGCATACACTGCTTTCACATTAAACAGCATGTTCCAGCTGATCATCACAAACATCAGAAAGCACAGTGGTGATTGATTACAGTTTGTTCTAAAGCTTAACAGAGCTTCTCAATGAAAAATACAACTATGCAGAGTGTACTTTGAAAAGCACACTCCAAGTAATGTGTGATGAGACCTTTCATAGTGTAAAGAACTATGTCGTGTCTGCGTACAGCTCTGCTCCCTGTGACACTGCCTCTCAGCACCTTGTTGTAGCTGGGCCTGCCCGCTCACCAGCTGCCTCACAGTCACCTTTTGCTGAATTGCTTCACACCTTTTACTTTTGAAGAAGGATGCAAGATTCCCAGTGCTGTTTTCATGTTGCCCCAGACAAAAGGTATATCTAGAGGAAGTTGTGGGTAGCAAAGGAGGACCATGAACGATGTGTAGTTTGGCACCCAGATATGCTCAGGTTCACCTGCCACATCAATTTTTAGAAATTCTTCCTGTGGGTCCTTCCTGTAATCCCAAAGGTCTCAGAGAAGGGATCCCTTTAATACACTCTAGCTCAAGCTATCTGATTTCAGAAAAGAATTGCACCAAGAAATTGTTCTTATATATTACATTAGCCAGAGCAAAGACACCCAGTATTAAATTTGAGTGACAAGGTCATCCTCTGCCTTACAGTCTGTAACAGGAAAAAATCACAGAATCACAGAATGATTGAGGTTGGAAGGGACCTCTGGAGGTCCTCTAGTCCAACCCTCTGCTCAAGCAGGGTCACCTAGAGCAAGTTGCTGAGGACTGTATCCAGACAACTCTTGAGTATCTCCAAGGAATGAGACTTCACAGTATTTCTGGGCAACCTGTGCCAGTACTCAGTCATCCTCACATGGAAAAGTGTCTTCTGATGTTCAGAGGGAACCTTCTCTGTTTCAGTTTGTGCCCATCTGCCTCTGGTGGACTGGACACAGTGTTCCAGATATGGCCTCACCAGTGCTGAGCAGAGGACCAGGATCAACATCTTCAACCTGCTGGCAAGGCTTTGCCTAATGGGTCCCAGGATACCATTAGCCCTTCTTTCCAAGAGCACATTGCTGGCTCCTGTTCAACTTAGCATTCACCAGGATGCCCAGGTCCTTTCCTTCCAAGTTGCTTTCCAGCTGGGGGTTCCCCAGTATACATTGGTTCCTTCCCAGGTGCAGGACTTTGCTCTTCTTGTTGAACTTGATGATGTTCCTGTCAGCCTATTTTTCCAGCCTGTCAGGGTCCCTTTGGATGACAGCATAATCCTCTGTTATATCAGCAACTCTTCCCAGTTTGCTGAGGGTATACTCTGCCCTGCCATCTATTAATGAAAAAGTCAGATGGGAGTGGATGAATAGTGAATGAATATTAATGAAAAAGTCAGATGGGAGTGCTTTCCATCTTGAGGCTAATGCTAATGCCAGTGCCAGTCATTGCCTTCGTCCCTGGCATTCCAGATCAGTGGTGCAATTTGAAAAGTAAATTAACTTGTTAACACCAGGAGCTTGGATATAACTGGAGCTTTATGTTTTAAAGAATAAGAGGAATTCCAGAAATGTAGTCATGGTATGTGAAAGCCCTAGGAAGCAAATAGCCTTAGCACATGCACCAACTTACTGCTTCATTTTGGACTGGGCAGTGGTAAATGAAAAAAGTAAGAAACGCTAATGTTCCACACTGGATACCAAGAGCTGGGTAAGTTCTGCTTAGAAGTGAATAAAATTCTGCTTCCCTGCTGTTTACCCTCAGCTGCAGGAAAGTCTCCAAGGTGTAATTATTCAGGCCTTTCTCATGTGAGCTGAACAGACTAAAGCTGCTCAAGCTCCCAGAGTGGGAAAAGCAGGCACATACCCACAACACGATGAGACAGGACAGGGACTGAACAGGGCAGGGACCAAGGGAGGTTGGGACATGAAGTACAGAGCAGTGCCAGCAGGCACAGGCTCATAGCACAGAGATCTGGCTACAACCCCTTCATTTAGTCAATGTAATTCCTTTGCTGCTTATTAAACTGATTAGAATTGATTGCTTTTTAACAAAGTTATTGCTTTGATCTTAGGCTCAATACAAAGGAAATAAAATAGCAAAATAGTTATTATGAGATAAAATAAAAGATTGGAGCTCAATGAAAATGTAAAGGCTTCTTTCTTCTGGTGTTTAATTAGGGGTTGTTTCAAACAGAAGTTCCTACATAAACAGTACATTGAGAGTCAATAAGATATTCAGTGTATCTATTTAAATAATGAATTTAAATCGTCCTAATTCTGCACTCTCCAGGTCCTCAAGCTGTGTTTACAAGGTGTCACTGAAGAGCAGAGAACGAGGGCTCCCGGTTTCCTGTTGTAAGCAGTATGAGAACCAACAATCCCCAGCCTCAGTTCAAAACCCGTTATCTCTGCTTGGTTGGACAGGACTTGGGCCCAGCTGTGCACCCTCATGGCCTTTCTCTGCCTCTTGCTCACCACGCCCTCTCTATGGCAGCCATACTGGAGTTCTCCACCGCAGGTTTGCCATCGGTTATTTGGGGTAAAAGCATTTCCTTGAGCGGTGAGAACTAAATCTCTGACATCCAAGAACAGCTTCTAAGAACTAATGCTTAAATCAGAACAAGATTTAATACAGTCTTTTTAAGATATGAGTAAAATTGGAAAGAAGTTTATGTACACATACGTAAGGTGTATGTGGTTAGACAAGGTGGACGACATTGTCACAGGCTTAACGTTTTAGAGGAAATTCCAATCTCTAGAGGCTTCACTCTGCCATTTGATACATAATTACTGTTACAGCCTAAGGAACAGTAAACAACATCCACAAGCTTCCTGTGGATGTGCCAAAGAAATTTTCAATCTACTGAAACTTGCAGACCAATAACAGAAGTTTTCAACCAAGCCAGGGATCGAGAGGATGGAAGAGAAATATTACTATCATTTGAATCAAATCTGTGTTTCTACAAGATAGCTATAAGTCTTACTTTCTTGGTATCAACTAAAGATGCAGTGAGTCTAAGTTACCTTCAAGGAAGGTACAGCTAAGGAAAATAAATACAAGCGAAGTATTTCAGCTGTGAAGTTTCAATTCCAGCTTATTTCTGTCTTTCAAGATAATTCAACTTAAACAAAAGTTTAATTCACCGAGTTAATGCCACAGAGGATTTGGTTTTCTCTGAAATTAGAAGAGAACAGAACTTTGTGCTAACCGTCTGGAAGAGGGGTGTTTGCTTATGTAGTAGAGCACGTGCCTGATCAGAATCAAGCAAAAGAGCACAATGACCTCAGAACAGGTATACAGACCATCAGGACAGTTTAGGATGTAGGAAAGATGACTAGATTCATTGGGAAAAATTAGCTGCATTGCTCAACACTGAGCATTCCTCGTGAGACAGACTGAAGCCATACTCAAAACCCGAGAACAAAGTTTTCAGTAAGTTGTAGTACTGCTGAGAAAGAACAACCCCAGAGATGGACCAACTTCATGGGCCTATCTGATCAGCCACCAGTGACTGAAAAGTAATGTTTTTTGCACAGGTTTTCACCCATTCTTTCTAGGTTTGTAGGTACAGAGAGCCATTGCTGCTGAAAGAGCAGAGAATTCAAAACTTTAAAATATATTTTATGACATTTTTTAGTATCTGAATAATTTATAATTTCTAAAAACACAATTTGAAAAATTAATCTGAAGAGGCCATAGGTAGCACCTGGAACTCTGATTATTTTTTCTAGCAGCATTTCCAGCAGTGCTAGCTGCCCTTCTGTCTGACACTTCACGACTCAGAGGAAAGTCACGGAAAATAGACACTTATTACTCCAGCTAATGGTCTACAGTTAAGAACTAAACCACACTAAGGAACTTGGAACTAAGGCAGGAAGAAGTTTAAAAATCTCCTGGAAAACCCAAACAAGCCTTTCAGGTAGAACATGACCACATCCTTGCCAGACTTGGCTTCACATGTGATCAAAGATGAAACTGAGATCATAACAGCCCACACTGTAGAGCATCACAGAAACTCATGATTTATATCCTCAAAGGGCTACTGCTGTCTGTCTGGAGGGGAAAACAGCCACATATGGCTGCTCTGCAGGAAGAACTTTTCCAGTTTAACCCTTTCACATACAATACAGCCTTTTCCCAAACCATGTGCTTCTCTATATGCGATTGTAAATAAATGCTATAATCCATTGAGCTAATTAAGTAGAGGTATTTCCCATTATAGCCATGGCAAAAGTAGTTTATTAGCATACTTTGTCTCCAGGGGAGGTTTAGACTGAACATTCAGAAGGATTTCTTTACAAGAGGGTGGTCAAACATTGAAACAGACTTCCTAGAGAGGGGTTGATGCTTCCAGTCAGTGTTTAAGAAACATTCAGACAGTTCCCTTACTAACGTGCCATGACGTGGTCAAACAGCTGGACTAGATGATCACTGGAGTTCCTTTCAAATTGAAATAATTTTATTCTATGTTTTGTTTTCCAGGAGTGATGGTAATACAAGAGAAATCTGCCTTTTCTTCATAAGAAACAATTAATCAGATAGTGCCAGAGTATTGAAATGCAGCAAGGTTAGCAGGGTCTTGTTAAGATTATGAAGAGCAAAAGCCTCTTGACTTTTTAAAAGAGGGTGTTTGGATTAGCACAGAAAGAGAGGACTCGAGGGAATGCTAAGAATGCTGTTAGATCTCTGAAGAAGTTTGTCTCGGATTTGTTTGGCTCAGACGTGCAGTCTCCAACCTGCTCCTGTGTGATGTGCAAAGTTAGAGGATACAACACACTAATGTTTCAGCTTTCTAGAGGCCTTTTTAAAAAATTAGGATCAATCACAAAGTAGACAAATTCGATACTTTGACCTGAGATCAAAATCCAAAGGAGACCCGAATTTGTCGGAACCTGAGAGAGCTCACAGGTCTGGGTAGGGTATTTGGGGCTCCCCAGGGAATGCCACTGGGCAGTAGAAGGGGGAGCTGGTTTCACTGGAAATGGGCACACCAAGAAAAGGGCTGCCTGAGCCAAGCCAGCAGGGAAGGCCACCAAGGAGAACATGCAGTTATGTCTGCTTAGAAATGTCAGCTGTGAGCCCATTTCTGAAATTGGCTGTTTAAAGCCAGAGAGAAACAGGTCCAGCTAACGGTTAGATAATTCCAGATCATCACTTTTGGCTGATTTGGAGCAAGGAATTGAACTCTGTGATACAAGCCTTCATGATCCTGCTGCATGCCAAAGCTACTTTAGGAAATTCTAGTCCCTAGAAGACAGAGTCCTTTTTCACCAAATAACTTCCCCTGCACTACTCACTCTCAAACTAAAGACTGACATCCTTGAATCCCCGAGACAAAAAGGGAGTCCAACTCTTTGGTCCCCCAGATCCTGATTCCTACTCCATGGGCTGTTTCTACATTTCCTCCAATAACATATGCACATTAAACAGTTGGTCAGGACAGTAGCCAGCACCAGCCTGTCAAGTCAGTGCACCACTTTCTCTTCCCTACTATCTCTGTTCCAGCCAACACTTAATTTTTTTTTTCCAAATCACAGCTATAATAGGGAAGGAAGAAAGCCAGAGCAGTACACAGCCAACAGGGTGGGGTGGTAAAAATTTGACTCCTTTTAAGCAGAGAAAGGGGCTGAAAGTGTGTAATAGGCAAACACTCCACACAAGAACAGTCATTTTGGAAGAAACGTGTTCTATATTTGTATTTTAAATGTGCTTCAAGGATGCTACCTCTGGTGGGTTAGCCTTGGCTGACAGTCAAACTCCCACTCAGCTGCTCACTCTCCACCCTCACACACCCAATAGGATGGGGTAGAAAACAGGAAAAAACCCCAGGAACAAGAAAGCTCATGTGTTGAGATAAAGACAGGGAGATGACTTAGCAATTCCTGTATTTGGCAAGATAGATTCCACCCAGGGTAAGAAATGGAAAACGGGCACAAAATTTGTCAGGAGGCTGAGAGAGTTGGGGTTGTTCAACCTGGAGAGACCTCATTGCAGCTTTTTGTAAAAGGGGCTTATACAAGAGATGGGGAAATGCTTTTTACCAGAGCCTGTAGTGACAGGATGAGGGGCAACAGTTTTAAAGTATAAGAGATTAGATTTAGATTTGGAATAAGAAAAAAATTATTTATGATGTGGGTGGTGAGACACTGGAACAAGTTGCCTGGAGAACTTGTGGATGCCCCATTCCTGGAGGTGTTCAAGGCCAGTTTGGAAATGGCTTTAAGCAAACTGACCTAGTGCAAAGATGTTCCTGCCCTACATGACTCTGTAGATAGAGTGCTTTGTCATCGGTGAATGTTTGTCTAAATGCAATAAAACTTCAGGCCATGGCATTTGCTATCCCAGCAAAGGTTAGGGCAGAAGTTCTTGCACGTGAAGCTCAAAAATGGTGGCAGAACTGAGCGGTGAAGAGTAGCTGAGTTTTGCCTGGCCTCATGTAGTGCACCCTGCACTGGTAGAAGGGAACCAGAGCACCCATCAAACTCCCTGCTCCTGCCCAGGGCCTCCACACGGGGAAGCTGCAATGCCGGAGCAGGAGGCTTTGGTACAATGTTTGAGCTACAGAAGGACCATGTCTGCATTCCATGCATAACTCCAATGTCCTGTGGAAACCTCTGCTTCTCACAGTCCTTTCTGAGAGCTTGGAAAGCTTTGTGGCTGTTAGTAAAACCTAGAGAGGAAGGTTGTGAATGTGCAAAAGTCTAACTAAAAATGAAACTTCATCCTTCTTTGTGGGTGAAATGGAAAGCTATTACTTTCTGTGCCCCTGAAGGATGCATTTCGGAAAAGATCTGCATTGTCTCAAAGGCTTGCAAATAAATTGCTCCATTTCAGGTTTTATTACAGTCCTGAGGGTAAATAGGAAGCTACTAAAATATTTGAGTAATACTGATTAAACCCGGTGAGTGAACCTAGAGGAATTCAGAGTCCAAATGGACGTCACATAAATATTACTTTCAGTTTCATAAAACAAGCGAAAGAAAGACACTGGCTCCTGCTTGGACATTATGGCCCATATTCAGAGGGAATGAACTCTCGCTGTATCTAGACAATGAAGAATGCAGGGCACATCAGAGTGCTCTGCTGAGCCTGCCACTGGGCTGACTGTAAACCCTTGCAGAATCAGCTAACAGAGGATACTGGGCACAGGAATGATACAGGTGTCATTGAAGGCTGTCTCCTACAGCCCTTCCCACCTGGATCCCTTTAGAGGAATGCCACACACAAGGAGAAGGGGAGGACAAGCAGGCCGTTGCAAAACAAGAGCAAAGAAAAGGCTTGCTCAGCCTGTGGGCAAACAACCATATCCCCAAGTTATAATCTGGTTCTCCTCATCAGTGGATCTTTTCTGCAAACATGATCACCCCCTGTCATATATTGGAGATGAGGAAATGGAGTTCAAAAAGTTAAATTAGTTACAGAAGGACCTTTATGGCTGCCCAGCATTGCAGTATTAGCATTCAGGGAGCTGCTAACTCTGCATTCATTAGTTGCTAACACTTTTCATAATTTCCAGCTGTTAGATCCTACAGATAGTGGCTTACCAAAAGTTCCAGACTCATGCCTCCTCGTGAGCCTTAGGAAATACAGCCACTGGGTTTTGGTACAGCTTGTGATCTACAGATGTCATGTCTGGCTTACTTGTAAAACCTGTCACCTCAGATTTGCTGTTAACACACTGCAGACACAAACACCCAAATCTTGACAGCATTACCAGCTACACCACAGCTTAGTGCATGAGCCTGGCTTCAGTAGATCTTTTCAAAACATTGAAAGTTTGAAGCACTACACTGTTCTGTCCCTTCTGCTTTTATTGCACCATTTATATCTACGTTCTAAAAATAACAGTAGAAAACAGTAATCACTTGTTGCTAGTCAGCAACTGCACTTATAAGGAGCACAAGCCACCGAATTCAGAGGACATGTCTGACCAAAAAGTACTTCCCATTTTCTATTTCTGAGGGAAAAAAGCCTTGCAGACTTGCATGAAGAAAATTGTTGGAAATAACTGTCTCTTTTTTTGTGATTCTGACAGATTCTGATATCTGATAGATAAATTCACATCAGTTATTGAGTTCATTCACCCTAGCTTTGTTCTAGTAGTCAGTGCCAGACCTCAGAGAGGTGTCAAATGTGCAGAAGTTCCCAGTGGGCACAACTTCTGCTGCATTTAACTCTAGTACCAAATTGTATTGCGAGGAAAAAAAGGAAAATAAAAAGCCAAAACTTAGTCTGTCAACTTTCCCCAGAAACCCCAGCCCAAAGGGGAGAGTCATTCATCCATGTGTAGTTATCTACCTGATTTCAGGGTGTGCTTTATTTACTAGGATTTAAAGATCTTTCAGAAACCTAAAATAGGACACATAAATAATGTGACTTTTGCCCTAGACTATTGGCTGGAGACCTGGACAAACAGCACAGATAAATCCCAACAGACAGAGTCTGTTTCAACCTTCTTTTCAGGGCAACACTTTTTGGCTGCACTATCAGCTTTCCTAAATCCCAAAATGACATTACTTTTGGCCCAAAAAAGAGCCTTTTGCCAGTGCCTCTGTGTTGCAGATGTCTCGTCGCCGTTTTTCCTAAACACCAGGAGCTCCCTCAGATCCAGATCTTACAGTCAGCACCCCTGTCATTTGCCCTTCCCACACAGAGGTACCTGGCTCCGGACCTCCAGCCTTTCTGCCTTTGGCTGTGCTGCTAAATAACAGCAGGGCCAAGACTGGGGCCAAGTGAACCACAGTGGGTCATAGAATAATGGAATGGTTTGGGTTGGAAGAGACCTTAAAGATCATCTTGTTCCATCTCTCCTGCCATGGGCCACACCTTCCACTAGACCAGGTTGCTCAAAGCTCCATCCAACCTGGCCTTGAATGCTTCCAGGGATGGGGCATCCACAGATTCTCTGGACAACTTGTGCCAGGGCCTCACCAGCCTCACAATAAAAAATATCTTCCTAATATTTAATCCAAACCTGCTCCTCTTCAGTTTGAAGCCATTCCCTCCCATCCTGTCACTACATGCCCTTACAAAAAGTCCCTCTCCAACATTCTTGAGCCCCATTAGATACTGGAAAGTGCCTTCTCTTCTCCAGGCTGAACAACCTCAGCTCTCTCAGCCTGTCCTCATAGGAGAGGTGTTTCAGCCTTCTGCTCGTATTGACATCCACACTGCCTAGACCTGGCTGTAAATGTCCTCTGCAGCCTTTGTAATGCTTTGTATCCTTAAGAAATGGGACAGGGGATGGTGTTTAATTCAAAATGCCTGAAATAACATGACTTAAATACATTATGTGATTTCAGCAGAGTGATAATTTTATAGCAAGTGCAGGTGAAATATCTGTGCCATGCAGCAGGGCATAAGGGCATACAGGAGTGCTGGAGGAAGCAAGGCTTGCTGGAGCCTGTCAGGGGACAGAGGAGGGGTCAGACACTGCACAGTATTTTCCATCCTGCCTGTGAGGGATGGTCTCTGGACCATCATCTTCCCTTAGCCGTGCCAACTACCAACTGGCATAGCCCAGCCACAGAAGGCAGTAACCTGCCAAATAAGTGACGTGGGTAGTTACTGTCCAGTGCTTAAGCTCACTACCAGATGTTGGTTTGTTTAGCTATATGGACACAGAGTCTTATACCCAAACACCTTCCCAGAAAAGGACTGTATGTCAGCAAAAGAGGGACTAACTCTATAAGTGCAGATAACCTTTTAACCCCAAGAGCCCGAATCTTACAGATATTTTTGCCCTTTCTCCCTCCCTCAAATTCTATTGGCAAATGCGAATAATAGCAAATCAGGGATGAAGCAATCAATTCACTGCAGTCCACAGAGCACGGAGAGGGCAATAAGCACCAGGAAAAAGCCTGTCCAGAAAACACCAGTTCTGCTTTCAGAGGGGACTCAAGGAGCACACAGGAAATCCTGCTGCAAACCCTACTGTGAATAACAAGAACAGCCTCCAACACATGAGACTGGGTCCTGTGCTCTGTGATGCTGTTTTTAACTCCACCACAGATGGACAAAGGGCAAGGGGCAGTAACCGGGATTCATCCCACCACACTTCTGTATTCAGACTTCAGTCAAACAGGTTAGAAGCTCTGCTGCCCCTGGATTCTACTGCTAACAGAGAGAAATGAGATAAAATTTTGTAAAACCTCACATAGGTTAGTTATCTACAGTGGAGAAGGATGAATCTACAAGTGACTGGTTGATTTTGCAGTGGAAATTATCCCTGCAGGATGTTTTCTGAGAAGGGTCGTAGCTGAATTATGCAGAGCCAGCATCATGCTGTACATAAATGCACCAGTGTATGTAGCCCTGTAAAGAAATGAGGCTGCAGGGAGGCTGTTTCAAAAAAAAATTTTAATTGATCAGATTTTTTTTCCAGGCAAAATTTAAAAGATAATCAGAGAAAAGGAAGTGAAAGTTTCTTACGTGGTCACATTTTTTGTAATTTGAAGAACTATTAGCAATTGTAGGCAAGTAAGTCATTTACAAAACCCAACACTGTCTCTTTGATTAAAAAAAAAAGTTATTGAGTAGCTTTTGCAAAAAGTTTTGAGCAGTCCTTTACTCAGGACCACAAAGCAGAGCTAAGTAGGTTGCTCTGTTGCAGGTCGGCACAGATTCCTTCACCTGGTGTCGCTTATAATAAGACCAGAAGAGAGTATTGGTATTAACAGTGAATAATACATGTGGATGTTCCCTGACATCTTTTTGATACTGTTCATACAAAAAAGGTTTCTAGAAAACAACAGAAATCTTTTCAGATGCCATCTCCACTGAACTGGGGCACTGAGGAGCTAATGGCTGTGAGAATGATCAGAGAGGCAGAGCAGAGCTTTGGGTGTGAAGGCTTTTTACACTTTTCTTTTTCTCCAAATGTTCTCAACAGATTTGTGATGGATTAAAGAAATGATTTACCACAAGATGATGCAGGAAGAAGAATAAAACAATTACTTCAATTATCATAAACAAGCCATCACTTGTTAGGAAAAATATCTATCTACTAAATTTGTTTCAAAATATATGCAAATGTCTTCAGGGTGTTTGTTAGAGGATCTGTTCATCTATTCAAATATCAGCTGCAGAAAATGCCCTTGTTTGAGATCAGCAATGCAAGACCTTCATCACCAGAGACATCACAGCTCAACAAAGGCAGGATTGTTTGTTGAGATACCATAAACTAAATGTGTCCTTTCACTCTAAGTCACATAATACAAACATTAAATAGCTCACTAAAGAGAGAAGCTGACCTCATGGCTCTGACTTCCTCTAGACTAGATTGAGGCTGTCAAAACAGTGCCCATGCACAGCTCCAGGAACACAAAGACACCACAAACATGTTCCAAGAAGCAGGTACACGTTGTCTCTGAATGGAGACATAAATCTTCAGGTAGTGTTGAGAAGACAAGACAAACTCTGTGTGCTGTTAATGCCCAGGGTACAAGCCCTGCAGAGAGAAATTGCCTGCAGAAGGGCCCCAGGGAAATCTAGCCAGGGTAAATGTGCTGCCAAGCCAAGTCGGGGGCTGCTTTAACACTTGCCAGGAGAACATCAACACCCTGGGAATCACAAAGCTGTGCTGGGCTCTCTTTATGTCTGTTAGATCCCTGAGACGAGCATAACGCAGCCTGACGCCCGGGCTTTAGGTTTTCATCCTCCCAGGCAGCCTGCTTGCCTTTGGAGAGGCAGCACTAGCAGCACCAGCTATATACAGCACAGGAGAAGTGCTCTGGTTACATGCAAAGCTGCCACATGCCAGGAACTACCAAGTCAAAAATATTCAGTGAAAAAGCAGCAAGTTTCAGAAACGCTGGAGGAAGGTCATTTGCAGCATGACTATAATCTACATTCTACTTGATTTGAGGCCGCAGACCAGCTGCAGTGCTGAGTACAAAGACTGAGGCTGGCCAGAAATTTTATTCCAAAACTTATTCAACAGAGAACATACACTTTATATGAAAGATTTATATGATCTGAACAGAAACTAGAGCATGTTTCAGCCAAATACTTTTCCGAGTAAAACTCTTTTTGAAAAATAAGTTTTTCTTTTGGAAAGCAAAAATATAGATAAACTTGGCTAAGGTGAAAAGCTGAGTTTCCTGGAGTTCATTTTCTGAGAATGGAAAAAAAATCCCACTGATGTTTATGAGTTTTATTTTTAATTAGCATTTTCCACGTAGAGAAAAGAAGATTTCACCAAGTCTGAGTTGGCATTTGCCTACCCAGGTCCTGTTCTCCCCAGTATAGCCCCTTTCTCTTTCTTTGCCTTCCACAGCTCAAGTTGTCACGTGAATTTGTAGAGAGTAGAGACCACTAAGAGACTTAAGTGGGGGCTTTCCTCTGAGAAGCCGTGTGTGACCAAAAGTAATACTGAAAATAGCAAGAATAATGGGAAAAGAAGGAAAAGTACTTGCTTTGGTCTACATTTCTTACATGCCTCTCTGTTGTCAAGAATCACCATGCTAAACTTTCCTAGGCCATGTATCTATTTCAGCTAGAAACATTGCGGGTTCCTGGTGCATACATCTAACTTCCATTTCTATAATTACCATTTTCAGGATCTGTGAAGGCATTCTGGCACAGTTTCAGCTCTCAAAAGTGTAAGTACAGGGAAAACTTCAAGGTTTTTTTTCAAGGATTCAAACAGTGAAAGCTGTATTAAATAGGAAGGATTTAAAATTCTGCAGCAGTTGAAAATATGCATAAAGTTTAAAAGTGCCAAGGGGGCTAAATATTGTTCAGATGACAAAACACATGTACAGCAGTTCACCTAGTTTAAAAAAATATACTCTGATTTTGTAAAAACAATATAATAACATACAGCATGACCTCTTTTCCTATGTTTCACGGGGCTGAGCAAGCAGATGGCTTTCGAAATACTACACAAATCTCATGATCTTTCAAGTGGTCATTCTTCCAGCAGCATCTGCAGTACCACATCCTGACAGAGGTCAGGTCCCCAGGGACATGCTCTTCCTTGCTCCTTCTTCAGAAAAGCATCTTCCATCTGATACTAAACTGCAAAAGAAAAAGTGAGCACTTTCTCAGTGGCACTAGTGAAGAGGAAAAACACTTGCTCATGATCCGGGTCTTGAAAAATTAAACCAGATGAATCCTGTGAGACAAGTCCTCTCCCTTGGGAGCAGGGTGAAACACATGCAGGGTTAAAGGCTGTTCCTGCTGCAGGCAGCTTGGGTTAGGCCCATGGCATTGTTGATTACCCTTGGGCGGTAATACTGAGGAGGGATAAAGCTCTAAAGCACAGCATCAGTGTGGTAACATTTGGTACTACCTTCCCCACAGAATTCATTACACAAGGTCCAAGACAAATCTCAGCCCTGAACATATTAATGATCATTTTATCAACAAGATTTCATTATCCTGATTTTCCAAAGTCTGCATTTCTTTCAGTTGTGGCTTTCTGTATCATGGAGTGGAGTGAAAAGCAAGACCATCTTTTTCCATCACTTAGTAGATACCTATATCTTTGAATGTGCTTTCATTTAACTCTCATACATAGCACTAGTAGAAGAATTACCTAGCTTAGTATTGGGAAGGTGCTGTATCAGACTGCAAGGTGTTATTAAATCCACCCAATAGCAACAGTGAAACTCATCAGTTCTCAATTCACAGAGGCAGAACATCAAATGGAAACCAGCCAGCAAAGATGAAAGCCCATTTAGGGTGATGAGGTTCCAGTTAAAGGATGTTGAGGCTCAGCAGTGACACAACCTGAAAAGATTTATGCAGCCTCTCAGCACACAACTGAAAAAGGTACATAGCACACAGGGACTAGCAGGAGCTTTGCGGCACTAAAATAAATTTCCTTCACTTGATCATGTGAGAATCCGGAGATCATCCTGTGACTTACAAGCTATGACACAGCATTCATACAGAAAAACAGCAAAAAATAACTCAAAGCAACCAAAGTCTGACTGAATCTGTATGTTTGAAAGTAATTGCACACACAGAGCACAGACTTGGAATAGCAAAGGTGAAAAAACAAAATCACAAATAGCTATTTATCCCCTAGATTACAGTTTCTCAGTTACAAATATTATTGATAAATATTTTGACAGCTCACCAGTATAATAGATTTCAAAGGGGAGACAGCAAGTGCCTGTCGTAAATATCAGATCAGCTGGAGCTCACAAACAAGGCAGCAGAGTCAGCAAGTGATGCCATGGGAAGCTCATGGGCCAACTTCTGCACTTTATGACAGCAGTGGCAGTCCTAAGAGATTCCAGCGATTTATTTCCACAGCCACAAGATGAGAAGTCCCTTGGAAGATCTGTACTGGGAACACTGCTGTAACCTTCCTTCCCCTTCTCTCTTTTTCTGATGGAGAAAAAAAGAATGAAAAGAGGTAAAAAAAAAAAAATCAAGCAGATATAACTAGATCCAGAGTGGAGGGTGGTGATGAGAACCTGCCGACAGTGAAGAGATTTAAGACATCTATTAAACAGAAGAGGAGGATAACAGAGAAGTAAAAAGAAGTTTGAGGTGTGAAAATCCTCATGTCTTTATATTTATATAGATGATATTAGTAAGATGTAAAAGGAAAGAGTGGAAGCTGGAAAATCCTGCACACATTTCAGGATATGGCACGTTCCCAAACATTATACTATGTGTGAGGTTTTGACACCTTTAGCATTTTCAGCAGGAAAGAAATTTGCCGTAAGTATTGGAATCTGCTGAAGATCTAGTCAGCTGACTAAGAGAAATGACAGCTGGTTTTCTTATCAAACATGTAAAACATTAACACATAGGTCTGCCATGTTAAATCCTCCCTTGGGGAACTCAGCCTCACATGTGTAAGCCTAAAGCAGCTTTTGCTGGAAGCAAATGAAGCTAGCAAATCTATCCCACAACTACGTCCGAAAGCTAAAACACTAATGAGGCTCCAGCAGATGCTGCAATCAGATGCAGCAATCATCTGGCTGCTTGGCCCCTCTTCCACTCAGGATATGTTTTGGATGTAATGAATTTATGTGACTGGGAAAAGGTGGCAGGAAAAGCTCAGGGCACTTGTGTGCAGCAGCTCAAGTTTTCTGAAGGAAGAGTCCTGCTGCACTGGGGATTCAGCAAGGGGGGTAGTATTGGGATGCCTCCCATCCTGCACAGATCTGGAGCTGACAGAGGGGGAAGAGGGAAAAGGGGTAGAGATCTCAGGTGCTCAGGAGGTGAGAACAGTGCTAGGGGACTCACTGCAGTGAAAAAGAAGAAGGTGAGAGAATATTCCAGCTCATTTCTTGGAGCAGAAGAAAAATAGAGATGTTAAAGCCAGGTATTGCGGGACGGAGCAGCAATGTGCTTTCCACACATTCACAGGAAAAATGTGATCCCAATCATCTCCAGAGGTACTGGGGAGGAGGGCACAGGTCCCTTCTGGGGTACACCTATGAAGAGTCAGGATAACCTGTCCCAGACAATCCACCAGAAGACTGTGGGATGTCCAGTCATTCCTTTGAGAATTAGAGGGGTCTTACCCCTATTCCTCCTTTGCTACAATAGTGTTTATGCAGGGCCACAAACACCAGCAGCAGAGGTAGAACAGAGCCTCAGTCTCCTATTTGAAATCCCCATCTTAAACCATAACAGTCAGATTATTAACTTGCATGTTTTTCATCAACAAATCTCATACCATCTATTCTTGGTTCACAGATACAACCAGGGGTTGGTAAGAGACTTTCCTAAAGCCAGAGAGGAAGTGAGGAGACAGGAGATGAGCCCTTTTTGGGGACTGCCAGGGTCCTTCCTCTTCAGCTGGGGAGGAGGCCACAACTCAAGAAAAGGACCCCCCCTCTTCCACTTCTGTTTTCAGGCCAGTTTGCATATCAGAAGTGACCAAATGTGGCAAGAGGAAGCCAAATTCAGCCTAAATTGGTTTTGATATCAATGATACACCTTTTGCAGTGAACTCATGCTACTGCTTTGCTGATTAAATATTTGAATGAAGAGGAACCAATTGGCAAGTGTCATGTGTTATTTGCAAGTGAATACACCAGATCTTTTACTGAACTGAGAAAACAAATAATCAGACCCCCAAATTCATGTACCTTCCCTTTAGCAAGAGCCACACTGTGTTGTTACATCAGCAATTGAAATATGACAGGGTGCTTGTGTTTATACTCAGAGAAGTCATATACAGATTCCATCTGTTCAACATTTGGAGCAAATTTGCAGTGATTACTCAGGCTGAAAATTGCTTTGGAGTTTTGTCTGTTGTTGCTTGATTTGAAATAAATCAGGGATGCGGTGCCTCACTTCTGAACGCAGACACACATGTCAAAGTGACAGGACAGCAGATGAACTTTGGCTGTTCTGATTTGCAAGACATTCAGGTGCTGTTGACTCTCACATGGAGGTTTTCTCAAACATAGGCTTTGGGGAAATCCAGGAAGAACTAAAGCTACTGCTGAGGTGAGGAATTAATATCCTGGAGCTTTGCCTCTGCAAACTAAGAGTCATTCCCCCTTGGACAAAGTCCATCCTTTGTCATGGGTTTTGGGACAGAGCCATCAATAGCTGATATCACATCCCAGAGCTGCAGCTGCCCTGCTAAAAGCAGTTGCCCATGAGTGTGATAGAGGTATCAGTTAAACTGAGGCACGGATGATTCCCAGCTATTTGAACTCATCAGGTCCAGACTTAGATCCAAGCTTTGAAGCAGCAGTCTCTTGCTGAACAGGACAGCCAAGACTCTAGATCTTGACAATATCAAGAAGAATTAAGAAACTTTGGAGTTTCCTACAGCTTTGCTGATTGGGCTCTAAGTCAGAGCACTAGAGAGATGAATTTCAAACTCAATCCTTGATATGACCAAAGAGGAAACCACGAAAGAGAAAAATTAATTTCAGTCATTCAAATGTAGTTGAATATGCTCAGCTGCAACTTCAGGGAGAAATCAGAGAAGAAGAATTTAGCTGATTGGATTTTGAACGAGAAACAACTCCCACTAAAGTGCCAGATGTTCAATAGTAGTCACAAATAATAAGGGTTAAGCCCTACACCACCATTATCCAATCCTTCAAAATCCTTGACTGATGGGAGGCTTTTTATGTGAAGGTAGGCTACTCTTCCAGCCCTGCCTTGTTTATGAGATCAAGTGGAGTAAAGCAAAAGGACTGGCTACCCCAGCTAACAAATTAGTAGGATGAGAGAGTGAAGGCATGTGCTGCTCTGGGAATCAGGCTAACTATGGGGGTGGCAAAGAGATGGGAAATGGGTTGGAGGGAGTCAGTATGCATTACCAGCCCCTGATCCTCTGAAAAACTTGTTGACAATGGTGCTGCAGCCAGGGAGCTTTGGAAGATGAACAGCTTGGCTGGTGGAAAAACCTGTTCTCTGACCACCCACACCATGGAAACCAGCAAGCAGTTGGCTTCAGAGGGATAAAAGGTTATTTCTATGGATGAAACACACTCAGCAATTAAGGGTAAAGTGGCAAAGTTAGGCATCGAGTGAGCCCTAGCTAACACCCGGTGACTGCATCATGACTTGTGAGACACTGACACCATGACACCATCTGTTTATGATTTATGCTGAACAGACTGCATATAGAAACAGATGGGAGGTGTCAGCTCTGATCAGAATTGTTATGCTGGTGATTCCACAGCACATTATATAGCCGACAGCCTTACTTTCCCACATACTTCTATAAAGAGCAAAGTGTTGATATTCATGTTAGTCAGGGAATCATTCTTGCTGAATCCCCCACTGGACAGAATCCTAAAGTTACACAGCTGGGACAGATCTTTATTATTGTACTGGATGTCACTTTGTCTTTTCAATATTCCAAAAAAAAGGTCCCAAAGTATCTTTTTCAGGCTAGTTCTCAAGGTTAAGTCAGAAACTTGCTGAGACTGCCTTCAAGTTTGTTATGAAGTGACTCCCAGGCCCTGCTGTTCTTTAGCACTGCCATCCCTGCTATTTCAAGTCTCAGCTATAGAAGGTTTCCGCTATGACTTCATGTAGTTGTAAAAGTTGAGTTTTCATGACTGTGGAAAAAGATGATAAATATAATTCAGATTCAAAGTAGCAGAAATCTCCATTGGGAGGAGACTCCTGGACTGTCTAATCTCTCCCTTGAAGGAGGATCGTTTCCAAAACTGGAACAGGTCAACCATGGCTTTGTTGAGCTGGAGCCTGAAAACCCCCAGATTAAAAGACTGTATAACCTCCCTGGGCAGCATGTTCAGAAGTCAAAATCCAGATATAAAAAAACTAAGTATTCTCCAAGACCAATGTATGATTTTTAGCGTAAACACCTGGCATAGATACCCTCAAGATGATTAGTCTAATATAGATAATAGACCATAAGGCACATTTTCTGCATTATCACTGCCTATGGACTTCCCTTCGTTATTAGAAGATTCAAATCAATAAATATTAGATCAAAATGGCAAAAAAGAATACTACAGGTGAAGGCAACTGCTAAAAACTAAACTGATTCAAAGCTTAAATTTTGTAGGAGTGCAGAGGCTTTCTAATATTTCCAGTTAGCTAAACTGGAAAGATGTGGTTGTGAGAGACTTCCCATGAGCGCTCAGAAGATTTTTTTTAATCTGATTATCCAGAGGTGTTCTCTAAGTAACAGTGCATTCACAACTAATTTCAAGTATTAGCAATAGCAATAATAATAATAATAATAATAATGAAGATGATAATAATAAACTATGCCCTGAAATGACCAGGCCATAAAACTACTGTGAGAAACCATACCAATGGGCAGTGTGATGCCATGCATGGTCTGCCATCGCTTTCCCAGTTTCTGATCTGGGTACAAATGTCACTGAGTGATGTGGGGCAGAACATAACTCCCCATGTCCACTCACACACAAATCTGAGGTAGTCCTACCACAACCAGAGGCACTGGATTTACGTAAAATGGGTGCAAGAGTGAGACCAGCCCTCTCATCTCACTTCCAGTGATCACTGACTATGTAAAATGTCTGTGTCTGTGGCTATCAACATCTTAAATGCTATGCACCTTTTTGCCAGTCAGAATAAAACAGCTTTCACCGATTCCAAGGGACTCAAGCCAATTGACATCAGCAGGGGGCTGTTCACTATATTTTTAAGCATGAATGTATGTGCCAGACCCTCAAAGTACAGGTAAGTAAAATGACACAGATATGGATTGTGTAGCACAGAGAAATCTGGCCACCTTTCTCTGGAAGCAAGGGGATCCTGCCAATTCTGCTCCAGGGCACAGGACCACTGGTGTTGAGCTGCAGGTCCCACTGCTACTGTGAAAGCAGGCACCTGAGCTGCTGGCTAGCTGAGTGGCACCCAAGAATGAAAAGCAGCAGATGGCACAGCAAGTCGTTATAGAAACAAACCAAAAAACTTTTTTACTTCTTCCTTAAACCAATCAGGTTTTCTGAAACTATAGCAGAATGGAGCATCATACCACTCTGAGCTGGCACATCCTTCCTGATGTTGTGCCCTGGGGCAGTGCTGCAGTGGGAGTCACCTGTGCTGCACGTACCAGCCACTGCACTTCCAGGACACCAGCAGACACAGGGATTGTTTTAGGGATTGTTTGTAATTATATAGATAAGAATGAGTGGATTAAGAAGCAGCCACGTTTAGGCTGAAGGAGTTTTTCACCATTTTCCTCAGACCCTGGAGAAAAAAAGCACTATAATTCCCACATATGTGGCTTCTCACAGTCTGTCCTGCCTTACCTATCTGGCATTATCAGAACTGATCCTGAAAATCACCTGCCAGATCAATCGCATTAGCTTCCCAGGGCAAGATCCAATTTTGCTCAGTAAAGATGCAGAACCCAGCTGGCCTGAAGGCAGATGGGTAAGATGGAAGCACAAGGTCTGGCAAGGAGGACACTCAGTTAATTTTCTAGGAGATGCTGCTTCCTCATTAGTCAGCATAGTGAATGTCTTGCAACTAGGGACAGAGTCACGGGAAGAAGCTACTGGCAGAGAAAGTTTCCCCATGTGTTTAGGGCAGAGGAGGGAAGCTGTGACCTTTGGAAAGATGCCCTCCCTCTATACTGCTTCTGTGCTTGGTGCTGCTGCTAGATTGATTTCCTTCTGCTCAGCCACAAAGCTCCTTGTGCTGCTGGGCTTGGAAAACAGTCACGTTCAATGCTCTCACTGGACAGAGCTGGGGTGGGGTTATGGTAGCCCACCCAGTTTGTGGTTCAGGGAGCAAACGAGCTGCCCCTTCTCCAGCATCATCCAGTTCCCTCAGTGCAGCTTTATGGGGCCTGTACGCAGGCGTATGGGTACAGCACAGTCCCTGAACACCTAACACAAGGACAGCCAGCATTACACTGCAAGAACTTTTCCCAGCCTCGTCTACACCTGTCAGGCATCTCGCAGGCAGGTCAGCAGAGCGGGAACCCGACTAGGAAGGATTTCAGACTTGGCCAAGTGTTCGAGTAGAGGGGAAATGCTTTCATTTCTTAACTTTCCCTTAAAATAATGCGCACGATCTGTTCTGGGAACACCCACCCAGTGAAAATCCTTCTGGAGACTGCCTGCCAAAGCCTGTGAAAATCCCTGCTGGGAGCTGTGTCCGCTATTTCAGACACAGCCTGTTCATACGAACATAAATCTGCTGTCCTCACTGATGAAGATTATTCGAGCTGGATTTAATGTGCCTAGGCACATCTTTCTTAACTTAGCTCAGATAACCACCTGCTACTTCACGTGCATTTGTTGCTCAGTACAGATCTCTAACAGAGTCCTCCCTGCTGCCCACAGCTGCCTTGGGCTGTGCACTCACCTTTTCCCTACTACCTGGCACAGTCTAAGCATAACTGGTGCTAGAGAGGAAGCCACTGATCTCTGCTCTGCCCAAATATTTTACCTTGGGATTCTCTTCTATTGCAGCATTTTGCCAACATGCCAAATCTTGAGCAGAGAATACCTGGTGTTTAGGAAAGAAAGTAACAGAGTGTAGCACAACTGCCTAAAAACATAATAGAGATGACACTTACGGAAACTTAACAACATCTGTAAAAAGTTTCCTATCTGTATGATTCACAAGAGAATGGGTTTCTTTGCTGAACCTCTGACTGGAAGACCATATGGGAGATGTTTCATCACTAAAATTTCGTTTGGGGGTCAAAACTGCTGGAGGAGGATTCTGAATTCCATAGGTGATCTCTCTCCATTACAGTAATTCCTGTAGTAAAGAAGGGAGGTGGGGAGAGCAGGAATAAACCACGTATTTCAGCACTTCTGCTGGCAACTTGTTGAATTGTTTAAAATCAAAGGAATCCCCACATTTTTTTGGGACGTCAGAACATTGGCACACAGAGACTTTTGTAAGATTTGGCATAAGACAACACTGTTTTTACCCACGAGTAGTTCGTACTGCCAGCCACTCCAAGCACACTTCCATCTCAACATGCTGCTGGCACCAACTCCACCTGCTGGAAACAACCTCACGTCCCAGCTGGATTCAAGTTCTGGGGATGCAATTGTTATATTTGAGAACTTGACTCTGCTAACCTCCGTGGTGATTTCTCAGTAGTAAAACCTCCAGAATCAACTAGCGCTTGTTGCTTTCATATCTTCCTGAATTAACTGATCAGAAGTCAATCCTCATTCTAATGCAAGGGTTTAACTCTGTCTGTGTTCTTTATAATTCACCCCTTTATCCATGTATATCAGAAAATTAAATGTAAGAAAAAAAGTTTATCCTGTGCTTTCATTTTTAGATAGTTTATATACAATCAATTCAAGCTGATTTAATTTATCTACTTTGATGTAAAGTAGACGAAATAATCACAATGAAAAATCATTTGTGTCTCTTAGCCAAGGCTCCTGGAACACATTACAAGCATTAGGCATCAGACTTCATACTCAGAGATCCCTCCTCAGGGATGATCAGATACCCATCATCATCTTACGTACACATACTCAGAATAGAGGATTTCAAATGGCTGGTCCAGGTCAGAATCCACTATTTATAAGGCTCAGAACTTTGAGTTGAAGCAAGCCTTCATAAGACTTTCACCTTCAATTTGAAATTCTGCCCAGTGGGGAAACCACCCTGTCGGCTGCTGTTGTACTCACTTGTTAATTACCTTCACTGTTAATGCTTTGCTTTTTACCTCCAGTGTCATTTCATTTCCCAGAGATGATGGGCTTTTATCATCCCTTTGGCTGCCAAGCAAAGCACACTCTATTAGTGTAAGTGTCACAATGTGGATGTTTACCAGCTGAATAAATTATTGCTTAACTGTTCCTTTAAGCCAGCCATATTTTTATTACTCTTGCATTCCTATTTTCCAATTGATAAAGAGGAAAGAGGAATATAGCTGATATCTACACAAGGCAATAAAGTCAAGCATACCTGGCAGGATCTTGATACCCAAACCTCTGTCCTGATGCTTTCCTCTAACTGACATTTCTGCTTCTCTCCTAATGCTATTTAACAGCAGCACAAGCTGGCAGGTGCTGGAAAATCCGAGCATACAGGTTGCAAGGTGGCAGAACACATGCATTATAAAAACAGTATTTTAAAGAGCTAGAGATCTGCTCACTCAGATGAACTAATACAAATCCTATGATTCAAGGGATGGGAAATTGTCATTATGAGTTTTACTGAATATTATGGTCAAGTTGAAATTAATTATTTGCAAAAAAGTTTGTTTCATTTAATCTGGGAATCAGCAGTAACATTGGGATTTTTTTTAATCACCTTGTTTTCTAAATTCACAATTTTCTTGGTTTCCTACACATTTTAAAATAGAATACATTCAATTCTTGGAAATATCTGGAAAATACCTAATTTTATTTTTTGTTCAGAACTTTCCAAATAATCTAAATGAACAGTCACTGCTCAGATATGCCCAGATATAAAGAGTCCCAGGAAAGTTCATGTAATGCTGTGTTACTGAGTTCACAATATCACCGGCATTTTTCCCAGTAATTCAATGATTTCATTATCCTAGTATACTTTTTTTGCAATAGGCAGATTAAACTCATACTTTCTGAAGATACATCAAAGTACCTTCACAGAATTCTGTATGATCTAAAGTTTTTCTCATGAGTATAAATCACTGGAGTAGCTACGATGGTCTAATAACACCAGGGATAAAATTTGTTGGCAAAACCAGAGTCTGCTATTAGAATAAAAAACTACTTAAGAAAGCATTTGTATTTTCAAAGTATATCACCTAATCTAATAAAAGAGTTGCTTTCTTTCTACCAAATTTTGAAAATGTCTTGAGTCAATTTTGGATCATTCAAGTATCAGATTTTTTTTGCTGTAGCAAAACAAAAAGATAGTTGTAAACATAATCCTCACAACATTTTTACTTCTATTTACATCAAACATTGCCTTCAAAATTATATGGAAGTTCCTCTAATCTTATACTACTCTCGGTGTCATTTTTCCTAGAAGACAGAGGCTGTAAATTTGACTCAATACTAGGAATGATTATCTACAGTTGTAGTGCTCTTTCATCAACAGTCAAGATGTCATCCATTTACTATGTGAGTGGAACAACTAGCTTTTCTTTAGTAAAAAAAAACCCAAAAAACAAAAACCAGAAATCTTCCAAGAAGAGCTTTAAAAAATAAATTTCCTTTTGATTAGTCTGTCACTTCTGGAAAGGCATTTAATCATTATCAAAGTGTGTCAAGTGATAATCTCAGATGTGGCAATCAAGTGCAGACACAACTTTGATGCAACATCTCATATGCACAGCAAAACATCTTTCTGGAGTTTTTTCCAACGATTAAAATCTTCAGCCTTTTGCAAGAGCTGAACTGCTGTGTAAGCTGAGAAGGACACAAAGATTCAGCTGAAAATGCACTTGAGATCTTCAGGGAGCTTCCCCAGGTTTTACATCAAGTCAAGACTGCCCAGCCTGTGATTTTGGTGAGAGCACTGTACCAACATTTGCCATAGCAGAGCCTCTATTACTGCTTCTCTCTCAGAGTGGGCATGAAATAATGCTTCAGACTGACTCCTGGGAGTTCTCCCATCTCTGGAGTCTTATCAATACTGAGAAAACGTTGACAATTTGATAACGAACCATTATCATTTAGGAAAAATGAGAGAGAAATTGAAAGCAAACATCTGGTAAATAGAATTAAACATACTCTCTCATCACACATTAAATGTGCTCAAATCACAGAGTATCTGCTGCAGGTCTGCTGCTCAGCATACAGATTTACATCATGGATTACAAAACTTTTTTCTCCTTTTATATCAGCATGTTTTCTGATGCAACTCTGATGACTGCTCCAAAATTACTTGCTTACCAGCCACTGCAATACCGCATCATGAGCATGTAAAAATCCTAACATTCTGTGGCACTGGGTGCCTTCATATTTTTTAACCTCAAAATCCTTCCCCCTCCCTGCAGTGCTCACCCAGTGACTTTTGTTTACAACTCCAGCACCAATTCCTCCCCCTAAATAGGCCAAGATCTTGAGCATAATGAGCCATACTTCGTGACTGTAGAAATTCTGTCATCTTATTCATACCACACCTACTAAAATCAGTCTGCAACAATGTACGAGGACACAAGATAGTCATTTGTTGAAAAGGCTTTAAAGTTCTATTTTTGCACCCAACCATTACATCAAATTCTTTCATAGCAAGAAGATTAGTTTTTGTAGTCCTCTTCTAAGTTATGTTATCAACATTATTTGCTAGTTAAGTAGAAAAGGGCTATGTCATTTTTCAAACAGCTGTTTTTTCCCAAGCAATGTACTCAGTGAGTTTTGAATTAATTTATTTATGGAACTATCATGAAGTATCCACTCACTTCTTAAAGAAGTCCTTAAAAATCCCTCAAACAAACAACAAATAACAGAAAGCAGCGAATTTACATTTTTTTGCCTTCCTTTTTATTCCAGAGGTAACCTACCTGATAATAAGCTTCCATTAAATGTTAATAAAACAAAGGTTACATAATTCACTATCCAGCAAGGACTAAGCAGGATAAATCCAGATACTAATGATGGTTTGTTTGGGATTAATGGTAAGCGTTGGATTAGTTGAGAGCTTCTTGGTATCTGCATTTCCCAGCTCACAACAAAAACTCCAACAGCAAAAGGCTAGTGCCACCTTTGGATGAAAATTCATATTAGATCCCTCAGTCAATCTGATTTTCTGTTCTGCTATTTGATTAGATATTTTGTCATGCTTTCAGAAAGTTAAGTAAGATTTAATCAGAAAGTTGTTTTTTCCTTCTTTCTCACCTCCCTTTTTCCTTCTTTCTCCCACTCAACTTTAATTTTTAAGCAATAGAGAAAGAGTTCTTCCCTCTTCTCCGTGCTCATACAATAGCTCTTTCGAGTTTATTCTTGGAAATGTATCAGAAGGTCTATTAATTGTCATGATACTTGATTAAAGCCCATGTGTGAGATATTTCCACAAAAATTTTAAGCATTTGAGGAAGAAGGAAAAAAATCAGTGAAACTTTTAACCTAAGTTTAGGTAAAGGTTTACATAACTTTGATTCTTATTTTGGTACTTCACCCATTTCCAGACTTATCCTTATTTTACCTTGCTTCAGATAGCCAGAAATATCCTCATCAGTCATCAGACCTGCAGCACCTCATTCATCTAACTAAGAAAGGACTGCTTCATTTTGAAAGGCTGTATCCAAATGTATTATACAGGCCTTGGCTGAAATGGAGTTCACTTTCTTCACAGGGGACCGTGCCCTGCTGTGTTCTGAGTTTGTGACTAGAACAGCGTTGCTTAACACCCCAGTGGTTTTGGCTACTGCTGAACAGTGCTTGCACGACATCAAAGCTTTCTTGTTAGTCACTCTGGGGGTGGGCAAGGATTTGGGAGGGAACAGAGGTGGGACAGCTGACACAGACTGGCCAAAGGGATATTCCATGCTGTGTATTTTCATGCTCAGAGATAAAATCTTGGGGTAGGGGAAGGAACATCTTCCAGTATAGCCATTGCTCAGAGTCTGGCTGGACATGGGTCTGATCATGAAAGCTGGAGAGTGCAGCACTTTCCCTCCACCCTCCTTCTTTCACTTTTGAACTGTCTTTTCCTTGGCCCTGGCATTTTCTTGCTTTTGTTCTTCCCACTGTGTCCCCACCCCACTGCAGGAGGTGTGAGCAAGCAGCTCTGTGGGTGCTTAAGTGCTGGGTCAACCCAGCACACCAGGGTTTGCAAACGTGTGTCTCCGCAATAGGAACATAGCAGCATGCAGCATCTTATTCCTTAAGGCAAAATAGTATAGCATTTCTGACAATCAAATCTACAGCCGTGGTTGGTATTAACAAAAAGTGGAGACTGTAAGCAAAAATCCCAGAGAGGCAAATGATACCATTTGCTAATTGGCTTTGGCTTTCCATCTCTGTGTGGGTTTTATAATTATATGTGAGCTTTATTTGATTTCAAGGGCTCTGCATTTATTTCTAATAGTAGTACTTTCCAGTTTTTATTGGATGATCCCCTGGAGACCTTGTACTAGAGAAAAAATGTGATCAACCAAAAACTTCACTTCCTATGTTCAGGAGTACTTCCACAGCAACGTGAAACAGATGCCATTTAACCAACCACACACACAGGCAAGTGACAACTTGAGAAAGACTATCTGGAGTGAGTCAAATCAAAAGAAGGGACTTTTCCCAGTGCAACCAATTAAGTCCACTCCCTGCACACCATGTGGCCTTGTTTTTCAATTTTTTATGATTTCTTTTTCCTTAACAATTCCCCTTATCCCCTTAGGGATGAAAGGACAAGTGTTTGCTTTCAACTGAGGAAAAGCTCTGGCATCAATGCCCCTCTATGGCCATTCTATTTCTAAAGCTTCTGATTGCAAAGCTGAGCAAAGTTTGGCCAGCTGACTTCTTTTGCTCTCTGCAGGTAGAGAAAGGAGGAGAAAATTCCAAATCATCTGAAAAAAAGTTACACTCATCACACATCAACATGTAACTGAAGTGATATCATTATTACCATGTGAGTCATTACACAACCATTTACTGGAGAAAAGGCTCATGTTTCCAGTTTTTCATATGCCCCTACCACTGATGCCTGAGTGCCTGTACTTCACTTACCACTTGAGTCAAGGTCAGGTGAATATATGAATGATGTAGGTCAGAAGATTCCTGAACTCCCGACATGCTGGGAAGATTTAAAGAGTACCTAAAATCATATCTTGTATAACAGCATTTCTTATTCATGTTTTATTTAAGTGAAAGTCAGTCAATGAAGCAAAGTGCACATGCAACTCTACTACTCACTCTTACTTCCTACCATTTTTATCCAAATGAATTTAGTATATATCCTAAAAGGAACTCTGGAGCTGCCAGCATGCCTGTGTACTGTTTTAATAAAAGGAAAGTAAATCAAAGTAGGTAAAACCTACCAAAAACAAAGAGTGAATGCTGTTCTTTTCTCGGTTCAATCCATGTTTCTTGGCCCATCTGGCACTTAAAGCCACCTTTATGCTTCCGCAAACCCAAGGCCATATGAACAAGATTATATCCCAAGGTAAAATGCACATCTCCAGAGTGTGAGAGCTAGATTAAACCATTCAATATGTATTTCATCCCTGTCCTGCCAACATAAAATGCAGCAGCAAGCAGGCCCTTTCTGGCAATACAACCCATTTATTCTATCACTAACCCACTATATGTCTGCAGTCCCTGTCCGGGTTGCTTACATTGGGGCTGACATTCACTCAGACCTTGATCATACCCAGCTTTAACACCATGGTGGGACACACTCAGTGACTGAGAGCTGACCACTTTAGTGTTCACAGAGTGTGCACCATCACTAGGTTTTATTTTTATGACGGCAGCCAACTAGTTTTAAAAGTAGCTACCAGGTACTCAAGTCAGGATTCTACTACACAACACAAATCCCAGCAGATGCTGGAAAAATGCATCCAAAAAGGCTGGGTAAATATTTGGCCAGAGGATCCAACCTCCCAGGCTGGCTAGTTTAAAACATCAGCTGCAGCAAGAGAAAAATAATTTGCAGATTCTCATGAAGTAATTCATCAGACCATGTACATCACAACTAGTAAGCAACACTCTGCTAGACTTACCATACCTCAAGCCTAAGCACACATGATTCCAAAACAATGAGCTTGTGACTATATCACGGTATCCAAATTTCTGTACTACCTTGCCCACAAAGGCTGGCTCCACCTCGCCTAGCCAAAATGCTAACATAGGCAGAAGCCAATAGGCTGGCAGTGAGTCTTGCCCCTCTTTTCTTTCCCTGACTGGGTGGGAGCCTTCCCTTTGTTCAGCAAGCAGCAAGAACTGATGTGACTGCTCTGATCTGAGAAAAGGTAAAGAAGGAATTTTGTTCAGACCAGGGGTATGGGGGAACACTGTCACAGCCATCACCATCTCACCTTGCAGTCTCCCTGGGGCAGACTCTGGCTTTCTAGCAGCCAGATTAATACCTCCTAACCCACATTAACCTACACATTCCCTCATCCACCAGCCCAGGAAACTATTAGGCCTTTGTCCA
Organism: Falcunculus frontatus; assembly: GCA_013398115.1. Classification (NCBI taxonomy): domain Eukaryota; kingdom Metazoa; phylum Chordata; class Aves; order Passeriformes; genus Falcunculus; species Falcunculus frontatus. The sequence continues at coordinate 2,822,240 of VZRV01005745.1, read as the reverse complement.
ACACATTTAAATGTGGCACAGCTGCAAAGGGTACAACGATACCAAAGAGAAACATCAGTATTGTGAAAAATATGAGTGAGTGCAGATAAATGTATTCTAAAGTTTAATAACATGGTAGGCAGTACAACTCTAAATAGTCAGTTAAGTCACACTGTAATAAAAAAAGTTGGGGACACAGAAATGAGGGTTGACTCCTCATGTGTGAGGTTGTAAATACCACCTGAAACAAAAAAAGCCCTTTCTCTTGCAATGCTATCAGAAGCCCCATGTTGTCCAAAACTTCATCACTAAACCCCGACTTCCAGTGCTTTCTTTTAACAGCTTACCCAGCCAGGCCCTCCCCATGTGCCTCCTCCAGAGCAGACAGTGCCTCGCAGTGCTCAACAAGAGCAACAAGAATGTCACGACTGACACCATAAAGATGTTTGTTCCACATATGGTTGCAGCTCACACTTCATTAGTGTCTGTTCCTAAAAGACAAGTTTATCTGCTGCTCTGATGCTAGCTGCCTCACGCCTGCCTAACCATATTGCAGGCAACACGACTAACCCAACAGCACTCTGGTTCCAAGAAATTCCATGTTCCATGTAATTTACTTATCTGGTGATAAAGCATATGCTGGCAAAACCCTTTCAAAGGCATTCATAGCAAATGGGATGTCTCATGAGGTCTGTAATATCACTAACCACTAGTGGCTGACACCACTAGATGTTTACGCAAGCCTGGAGGTTGCCCTCCCACTTGCCAGGTCAGTGGGTCCAAAGGGACATTCTCAGGGTGGGCAGTCACAGGCCTCTCAAAGGCAGAACACCCTGGGAACTTGGGTATTTTTTTCCTACTGCAATTTATTGCCAGTTAACATCAACTTCTGATTGCTCATCTGAGTGCCGGGGGGTGGGTGGGAAAGCATAAACACCTCCATGAGCAGCTCTCCTCCCTCTTTCTAGTCTCAGCTTCTCACAGGTCACAGACCAGTTCCAGTCAGCCCATCCCACTGCCCTGCCGAGGCAGTGGATGAGGCAGGGGCTTGGGGTTGCAAGATAACGGTCCCACCTACTCTCTTTCCTTCTTACAGTTTTTCCATTGCCTCTCCATGTCTTCATGTTTCCAGCTCAGTGTGCCCACAGTCACTGCTCCTCAGATGAGTCCTCACCCTGGTGTGAGGTGCCCACAGCCACCGTCCCTCAAAGGATCCCTCCTTTGGTATGGGTCACCTTGCAAGAGCAGCCGCCCTCACAGCATGGTGCCTATAGCCCTCACAGCTGCCATTCCTGCTCAAAGGCATCAGCGCTGATGGCCACAGGCTGCCCACACCATGGGCTGCCCACACCACGGGCTGCCCACACCACGGGTTGCCCATTCCAGTCGGCAGCACCACAGGGCTGGTGATGGCCACGTGCCAGGCAGGGCAGCCCGCAGCCCCCACTGCCCACACACAGCACATGGCCATGCAGCGCTCAGCCGCTCTGCATCACACAGCTTAAAAGTGTTAGAGACAAACTATTAAGAAAAAGGAAAAAGAACAAGGGGGGAAAAAAGCAATCTCAGTCTACCCTTGGTCATACACGACTAGATAAGTCAAAATATTGAAATAATATTAAAGTAGAACAGCACTAATACTTTAGCAGACTTTGACATGAAATTGTGGAAAATCCTCTCATGATTTACTTTGGATTTGTTTATCTGTTCTAGATTTGGGGTATTTTCTCCCCCTGCAGATTTCCATTTGTTTTAGTATATATAACAAAACTGGGCTGCTATTGCTATGCAAATTGTTTCATTCAGATTTCTTTTTATAGTAGCTTTTGTTTCAAAGGCTTGCATAACTTGCTAAGGAACTCATGCTTTAAAAATATACATACTGAAAACAAATTAACATTTTCTGCAGGAGGTTTCAAATAACAGTACAAAGGGGAGCTAAAAAGGAAAAAATCAATTATCCTTTTAAGTGGGGTATCAGAAGTGAGACTTTTAAAGTTACTTGAAGGTTATAATGGATGAATTTGTTCAGACACAGAATGCAATTTCAAACATAATGCAACTTCAGAAGCAAAAGTTTCCTTGGTTCCAATAACGTACTTTCCTGAAAAGAGACTTTATTTGGACCAGAGACACACAAAGATCCCACTTTTCCGAAGAAGCTTCCTTAATGTCCACAGCGAACTGCATCATCAATGCCCTTTGGCCTTCAAAGCTCCAGCCTCAGACCACCCTGAGACGTAACACATGCCCTGCGGCCACAAGCACAGACTTTGAGTCTGCATGGTGCTGTATGTTCTAGAACATAGAACCTGCAACTGGGCAGGTGAACATGGCAGGCAAGACATCACACAAATACACGGCATAAACACATGAGTTGGATTTGTAGGACAAAGGATTGGTCTTCACTAATATTAGCTTTACCAGTTTTGATTTCTGGCCAACTTGTATCCCAAACTCTGCCTTTTCTTCTTTTTTGGTTTGTTTTTTTTGTGCAATCAAAATGGCTTGCCACTTGCATTTATATTGGGAATTCTTTTCAAACACATGACAGGCACAGAGGAGGTGTTTGCACTGAAATTCTTTGCTTACTTTCATCTGACCATTGCAGGAGAATGTACTTTTCATCTCTGAACTGCAACGCATTCTACCATGTTCTTTTAATGATGTAGCTAGTAGTAAATAGCCATGAGGATTCTAAAATTAGTTATTTCTACAGTTTATGGATACGATGAAAAGCACTCAAAAATATCTAGAATCTCCTTGATATTTTACCATTCAAGACAGCATTATTATCTTCAGAAATGCAATATTCTGAAAAGACAGTTCTGCCCATCAAACTTCACCAAAAGTCATGGAAAATTAGACATGTTTTTTATTACTTGAATAGAACCAAGGAAAAAACTTCATGCTTCAAACAGTGACTGACAGTCTTTGTAACTTCCACATTTTGTGACTGTATTATTGAGACGTTTATTCCATGAATTGCACAAGTTTAATCAGACAGTAAAGTTAAAGAACAAGCAGCAATGCAGGGGCAGACAATTTCTATTAGGCTAATATCCCATTTCTTGACTGAAGCATTGAAATCAAGGACAGCCTTGCCTCATACAGGCATCCACACATCCCCAAAGAACAGCAACTCCTCTCTCAATAAGCAGTCAATAAGCCACAAGTGTTATGAGATAACCCCCAAGCTTTCCGAGCTACTGAGACTCTACATCTTAATTTTGGCTTGATTTCAGAACTGCCACTGGCACAAGCTGAAAAGACTAGAAAAGCAGAAACAACAAAGCATTGAGTTGACTAAAAGAGTTCACAGGAAAAAACAAAAAGCAGAGCTTCTGAGTGTCCCAAGAGAACCGAGGTGTCTGAAAGAACCAGAATGTATGAAACTGTAAACTGGAGTAAGAAATTCAAGGGTGCTGCTTTAACGTACTCTTCTCTCAAGCTTAGTCTCCCTAACTAATAAATAAATAAGGGCATTTGAGACAACCATCCATCCACTGTATCCATGAATAAACAGAGACTCCAAAGGGGAAGAAATGCACAGAGAACTCTGGAGACACGGTGCAGAAGCCCAGACGATACCAAGGGATGATCTCAACTTCTCATGCTCTGGATCACATCCTCCACTTTCCAAAAATATCAAGGGAGCACTAGGCTTCTATTCACCTACCTGATAATACCTGGTGTTAGTAAAAGAGTAAGTGCTCTTCTATCCACACACCGTGGCAGATGACAGAGTAGAAGACTTCCACCCATCCAACTAAGAGAAAAAAGCCCAGGGGAGGTAGTTATGCTAAAGCAGAATATTATAAACATACATCACAAATTGGCTGAAGCTGACAATCCAGAAAGTAATTCTTAAGTATACGCCACAGGAGTATAATTAGACAGCCAAGCAGGAATCCGCTTGTCTTCACCACTTCCATCTTTCCCCCTTGTCTTCCCTGAAGCACACAATTTATCAGCATACAGAGATGCCCAATCAGACTAGATATTAGAAGGGTCTTGCTACTAAATTTCAGCTGCTTGCATAGTGAAGCAAGCTACTTACCAACTCCGGGGCTACAAATTTGCGAGAGAAAGAAACCTTGAAGTCAAAACCAAGCAATTGACTTGACAGTTTTCAAAATAATGTAAATAATGCTAAATTTCAGCAGTTCTCATCAGTCACACAAAAGAAGCCAAAGCTCTGTGCAATAAACAGTGTGTGGCACTATTAGGAGAGAGACTTTACACTTGTACATACATCAGTAGGCAGCAGATTTTCAAAGTGTAATACCCTATTCAGAGATTTCCCTCCATCTGCCCTCTTAGAGCCACAATACACAGAAGATGTGGCAGAGCACTTGCAATCAGAAATCAAGGCTTACAGAAGTATATACTTGGGAAATTAGCACTGTTTTAAACACTATTTCAGAAAGCTCATGGAATTTTTAAAAAGGCAATATCATAATGAAAAGTCATTTAACACTAGGAAGATTTTTCAGTATTGAGCAGCCCAACTGCAAAAATTCCCTCTAGTTCTGGATTTCATAGAATTACATTGCATATGATTGAACTATCTCATGAATAATTAAGTGGCAGAATGGCATAATCAATATAATGAAACAAAAAGCAGAAGTACCGGTTAGTCCAACAAGTTACACAAAACTGCGTATTCAAAATCATACACAAAGCTGCGTATTCAAAATCATACACAAAGCTGTGTATTCAAAATCATACAGACCAACACTGACCGGTGGTATGCTGCATTTATTAAAACTTTATGAATAGACAAGAAATAAAGAGTCTTTTAACTTCTTGTTGTTGGTGTCAACCCAGTATCAGTTGATATGGCGGAAGTTTCCAAGAATACCCATGATTTGCCTTTAGTGCTCTTCTCCATTTGTATCATTGATACCAAGCCTCATTTCTGCTTCTCTCACCATGAGACTGTACAAAATTTCCATTTGTAACCTGGTGCCCCTAACCCCGCCCTTAGCCACAACCTGAACTATGAATCAGATAAATCACCCAGCACAGAACACTTCATAAGCAACTTGCAGCCATCAAACGTAGACCCGCAGACTCTGCTGTGTGACCAATGAATTTAATTCTTTATGACGCTGTTCATAATCCTAACCTAATCTCATCCTGGAAAAAAACATACACCATTATCTTCTGACATGACAGGCTAGCAGAAGCTGAAAAATTAGCCACTGAAACTTTCCAGTGCTTAAACTCATGCTTAATTCTACGGGGAATAATTGACAAGACATCAATAACTCTCTCAAGCAAAGCAGAACACCATCTCCCTGGAAAAGTCATCACAGTTTTGGTTATTTCTCCTTCCTTCCATGTGGCCTAAAGCTCTTTCTTCACTCCATCCATGCTGTATTTCCAAACCAGGAATACCAAGGTAGATATCCTTTCCCAGTCTCAAAGAAATGCTCAACTTTAAAGAAAACATATTGCCACTTGACTGGATGAGTTATTTTAGAACCACTGCAGTATTGTTAGAGCCTATATTCTGACAAGCAAAGGAAAATTCCATTCACAGATCGAAAAAAACCTGTATAATTTGGAAGCTATTTGTTTCTTAGAAAACAATCAGCGGAACAGTCCTGCCAATGTAGGAGTAAAATTACCAGAAGCACTCAAGTGCTGTACTCTTAGGTATGTAACTATTGACTTGTATATACGGCTCACACAATGCAGTCTCTAGCTGTTTCTGAGATCATGCACACATGCATTAGAAATAATGATCTTCAATTTTGTGTTTAAAAAAAAAAAAGTAAATTACCCATTTCCATACCTGAGCTTAAAGGCATTTCTTTTGTATGTAAATAGCAGGAAGGCTACTACTCAGATGTTCAAAATGTTCAGTCTTTACAGGGTCCTTGAACACAGAGCTATGCTTTCCTTCACTGGATATTCTAATACCTCCAACACCAGTAATCTTTTTTTTTTTTTTTTTTTTTAAGCTGGCTTTTTGCATCAAGCTGTCATCTATGACATAAAACTCGTGTACATGTGAAATTAAGACCACACATTGTAACTGGCCAAAGGCGGTGCACAATTTGGCAGGAAATAAAATCAGTAATATGTGACGGCATGACTTTGTTGCTTTTTCATGATAATTAGGTTCTTCAGTTAGACCAGACTATACAGAATAGACTAAGAATAGAATAAGAGTGGTTTTGCAGGATGAGACTGTCATGCAGGCATTTTACAGCTAGTCAGCTTGGAAGGTATGGGCTACATATATGCTATCTAACTTTTTCCAGTTTAACATTTCTTTTTCTTTTTATCTCTCCATACAAGAACAAGAAGAATTTTACACGAGGAAAAATATTAACAGTCCTGTCCTTCCAACCAATGGAGCAGTAAGCTATGGGCTACACAAATCACTTTTTAAAAAATTCAAGAATTAAAAAAAAAACAGTGCCCAGAAGTAAATAAAATCATATTTCACACAACAAAAGTAGTATTTTGACACTCCTGGAAGAGAAATCAGAACTATGAAAAGTCAGTACTGAATTTCTACAATAAACACAATGTTAACTATTCAAGTCATTAGTATACAGAAACACAAAAGCTGTGCTGAAAAACTGTTACCATCGACTCCAAAAGGAAGCAGATTAGGATCATGGTTTGCAATATCAGAGTGGTTTTTGACTGCAACAGAAACTAAATTTAGACCCAGTTACATAAAAAATACTAATAGCCTTAACACTTTTAATCAGCATAAGAGGTTTAGAGATACACAAATGATTTAAAGTCTGTTGACTAGTTTTATACTGCTTTTGCAATATTGTGCATTAGTAAAGTCAGGGAGATTATGAAAGAAATACTAAGGCATAATAAAGTTACATAAAATATGAAAAGCTTGCTATACAGAGTGACTCCAAGCATTGATGCTAAGAGAAATTTTACCAGAGTATGTCAAAAACATAACTTCTCTATAGATTCTTGCAGCATGGATGTTAATCTAACCAGGTAATGCAAACCAAGTACCTGGTAGGTTCAGAAGATAGGTTGGACTCTTTATAAATGCAGTATTAACTTGTGTGATCCTACAAAGGGCAAAGAATAAAACACTATCTTCATACTGTTGCAAACTGCTGATCCATGACTAGCACAACAGCACGAAGCAATCTGGCAGCCTTTCAAATGCCAAGTCTGGCATGGTGACGGGCAATATGCTCCGCCAGCTGTGCAACTCCTTCAGGAGCTGCGAAACGGCAGAAAAAGTAATTCCCTGATGATTTTTCAGAGCAGCTCATTATTATGTCTTGCACAGCACCTGCCAATAATTTATGAAGTATTGACTACATCATGCTCAGGTGTTTTTTCTCTATGGAAGTTAAACAAGTTCTCTGAAAACAACCAAAGATACAATAATACTGTCCTTACAGAAATAATTACTTGGATCCGCTGTATCTGTTGCCCCAGACATGTGGTAAAATTACAAAATGACTGGCAATGTTATCACACCCAATCTCACACTTTTTGATATGTAATCCACACCATGAAAACATTTTCAGGTTCATATCATGAAGCATATGCAACAGGCTAGTTAGGGAAATGTGGGTAACCTTTTTTATTTTGCTGACCATTTTTTCTTTATTTGACCAGTTCATTGCAGTGGCATCAGAAAACATCCCTTAGAAGCCTGTTCCTACCACTGTGTCCTAGGCAGACATAGAAATTAAATGGCTGACAGTCCAACCAAGTTTTAGTGAAGATTAAGTTCTAACTACATTCCATTTTTTCCTTTCAAGGATCTTTCAAAATCCTCTTGTACAATTTTACTACAAAATTTGAGTGTTAGTGCTGATAAAGACGTATTACCTACCTGCTTCAGAATTATTTCTGAGAAACTTCGATAATAACAGCTGAGATGAGCACACTATAAAACTTATACAGATGGACTTAAAAGATTAAACACCCACACTTTGAAACTTCTACTGTGAAATAAGGTATACCAGAAAATAAGGTATGATACCTGTATGGTCAGTCACATTTTTGCTCTTTCTACAAAAATATAAACAGCTGGAGAGGAAACAGTTCTCTGGATTAGATTAATGGCAATGGTACATAAAATTACAACATTAAACCCCAATAAAAGGTTATCTTTCAACCTCTAGACTATTAATAATTTTTTTTTCTTTGTTAGAACTCAGTGATCTAAACTGCCTCACTCCAAATTAGAGTTCTTGTTCTGATTTAAGTGGTAAAGCAGTTGAGTAAATGACTGTGTATCACAACGTGGTTCAGAGCAAGTGAGACAACTAAACGAGACTTTCTGCAGACAAGGCAACTGAGTTAAGTGACAACTTTAAGAAGGTATCAATGAAACCACCACTTGAGAAATCGATCACTCCAAGAGCTGTTGCTTAACAACTACGTTGTTAAGAGTTCATTCTTCACACCTATATATTCCTATAAACTAATTAGCCACAAACAAAGGAAAAAATACTTTCTGTTACATCTAAAAATAAAAACCTTCAACATTTTGAAGATGGAATTTTTATTTACTTGCAAAAGTTCTGACATTGTTATTGACATTAAATGTTAGGCTTTATTTTCTACATCTTAAATACCAGCAAGGGCATAGTAGCCACTACTACACAACATGATTAACTGTCTCCACTGGCTTCCCATGTAATTTTCCAGAGACAGTTTTACAAAAACAGGTATCAGCCTCGGGCCAAGTTCAACAGAAAGCTTGTGGTTTGGGTTGTATTACGTTTTAACTGAAACGACCACCATTGCAAATGTCTTTAGAATCATTTGTCAAAAGTAGCTTTTAGAGAAGTTTTTATCACTTCCAAAAAGCTGCACTGAAAATGAAAAATATTTAAGAAAAGCCTGCACAACTGAAATAATGTATTTTCTCATTACCAAAATTGGTGACTGCCAGATTGCAGTTACAACCTACACTTTTTGGCAGATGTTTAGCTCGTTATCATTCAGCTGTTGAATCACATATCCAGCTTGCATCACCTAAGAGGATTATGCAACAACAGGCAGGTTTTTACTGCTTAAAGCTCATACAGCAAACTTGCTTATTATAACCTTTAGAGTTTGTATGGATCCTTCTCTTCAGGAAAACAGTTACAGGGCTTACTGGAAATTCTACTAAATAATGCAGGAGTGAGGTTGTTTTCTTGGATTTTTTACTTTTTATCACAGTGGTAATACACAACCTATCAAAGACAGTAAAATTTGAAGTTCACTGCATGAAACAATCTTAGTTTCCCACACACTTGTAACTATATTCTTCTTCTACCACTATGAGGAAGTGTTATTGAGCTGAAAGGAAGGATCAGTTCCCCTACCAAAGAACTGCAACCACTCCTCAGAGCTCCTCTGCCAGAAAACACTAAGACATCCTTTACAACACAGAAATAAGAATTTTATTAATGTAATTAATGTAGTTGATCTGAAACAACATACTTTTTCATCCCTTGGCTAATATTGGCCAAGCAGTGTGATGTACATTAACAGTTCACAATACATACTGCTTATCATGCCATTTTAGATGATCTAAACCATTCAATGAAATATTCGTCCTTCCAGTACCTTCCATGGAAATGAGTTTCTACAAAAGTTTCTGTTGTTACAATGGAAGCTTTCAACTTCACTAGAAATAAAAAAAAAGTATTCTTAAAAAGATGATTACTGCTCACTTCAACTTTGGCTAACCACTCTGGTGTGTACTTACAGGAAACAAGCCATTCAACAAGACTCCCAAAATAAATGGCAGTGATGCAGGATGGACATGATCTGGCAATGTGCTCTTGCAACCCCAGAAAGCCAGTTGTATCCTGGACTGCACACAAAGCAGCGTGGGCAGCAGCGTGAGGGAGGGGATTCTTCCCTCTACTCCGCTCTGGTGAGACCCCACCTGAAACACTGCATCCAGCTCTAGGGTCCCCAGCACAGGAACGACATGGACCTGGTGGAGCAACTGCAGAGGAGGGACACGAAGATGATCAGGGGGCTGGAACCCCTCTCCCATGAAGGCAGGCTGAGAGAGTTGGGGTGGTCTAGACAGGAAAAGAGAAACCTCTGGGGAAACCTTAGAGCATCTTCCAGTACTTAAAGGGGTCCTACAGGACAGCTGGAGAGAGACTTTTTACAAGGGCATGAAGTGAAATGAAAGGACAAGGGGGAATGGCTTTAAACTGAAAGAGAGTAGGTTTAGATTAGGTACTAGGAAGAAATTCTTCACTGTGAGTGAGAGTGACGCACCGGCACAGGTTGCCCAGAGAAGTTGGGGATGGCTCATCTCTGGAAGTGCTCAAGGCCAGGTTGGGTAGGGCTTTGAGTAACCTGGTCTAGTGGAAGGTGTCCCTGTACGTGGCAGGGTGCTGAAACAAGATGATCTTTAAGGCCCCTTCCAAACCAAACCATTCTATGATTCGATGAAATTTTGAGCTTTGTATTATAATCGCTTATCCAATCAAAAAGAGTCTCAAGAGAAGGTAACACTTAGCACTGTTTAAAATATTTTTTTCAATAAATGTCAACAGGCAATTTTATAGATTCTTTTTATCTAGTTTCATTATCCCATTTTGAACCACTGGTTTCTTACACAGTTTTCAGACCAAGAGCTAAAACTCTGTTTACTAGATACATTTCTTTATCAGATTTGACTGTGAGATCATCTTCCCTAGCACTTCCTTTTCAAAACCGTGAAAACATCTCTAAAAGCCATGAAACAGAATTCAGATCCTTACAGTAAGATTACTTTTGACAAAGACTCAAAAAATTTTAGCANAATGAAATAAGAAAATGAACAGTAACAGCAACAACATTAATAATAAAAGTGTACAAGGGAAGCATTCCCATGCGAATGCTCACCCCTACACCAAAGGGAGCCCAACAATACCCTTCCCCATTCTCGGAAAATGACCTGAGGTGGCAAAGAATAACCTCTGGGTCCTGGCCATGCCCCTCCTGGCTGCTGCAAAAAATTAACCCTGTCCTGGTCAGAACCAGGTTTAAGTGTTTACCCCAAGCAATACACTCCCCTTTCCTACCTGCAGTATTAATACATGACATGCCTTATTAAAGAAATCTTGATTCTGTACAAAACAAGTGCTTTAGGGTACAACCATCTGTAACAATTATTTAGATTGGAGGGTGGGGAGGGACAGTGTCTCTGCTTGTTAATTCCTAATGACTAGCATTTGACTTCAATTAAAAGCTAGTAGAGATATGGGAAAATCCCTACATTTCCAAGCAAGCTGTAGCAGCAAGTAGATCTCAAATGCTATCACAAGACTGTTACTCTGACAGAATGCTGGGCATCCCACCTTTCCACTAACAGCATATTTTAAGAAGTGGATCTGGTTAAGTTTAAATATTGTTGAAAGATGGAGAAGATTTTCAGCTCCACCTTCATATTGTCAAAGTAAAATGATTAAAAATGAAACTGTCACAAACAATGATATTTAACTCAGGGTTATGAGTTAAGCTATGTTTTGATAATAGGAACAGCATAATAATTAATGCTAGAATTATTTTTTTATCATTAGAATTCTGCTTCTGCATTCCCTTAATCTTCTGAAACAGGTCTTTGCATTCTACAACACAGGTACAGGAAGAAGAGACTACAAAAGCTAGGATTTACCCACAAGTACTACAGACTCTGGGGATGGAAGAAGGCAAGTTTCCACCTTTCCTGTGTCTCCACATACCCTTGGCTCTTCTTATCTGAGGAATCTGAACTATCCAGGAGCCTTGGAAGGAAATATTTTTAACTGGTGAACACCAAAACTAGGTTTGAAGTTAATGTTCTTACCCTCAAGAGCAACAGATCAGCAAATAAGAAATGGCACTCCTTTGTCACATTTTTATTGCTAATGAAGAAAATGTAGAAGTCAGAAAAAACAACTTACGGATCACGGCAGCACTGACATTTTGTGAAGGTAAGGGGAAATTAATCTCTTAGCTCAAATACAAACAAGAACCTGACCAGTAACTCTGAAAATTATACAGAGAAGTTCAGTTACTGTCTAAAGCAAATCATAGTTAAGAACATATCAGGGAACTGACAGCAGAACTGGCAAAATTAATGGGCAATGGCTTCAGTTGCACACTGCATACAAGCACTGAATGCACAGCTGAGGAGCACATCTGCCCCACAGCACCAGTACAGCCTGTGATACATTTTCTACAGAAGTCCAGAACTCCAGTCCCAGCACTCAGCTGACTACTGTCATCTTGCATGTCAGCTTTCCACGTCTGATTTCACACTTCAGCCACCTTTATGCTGAATAGACTAAAATAAGAGGTTAGCTGTTTTGCTTAAACTTGAGTCTTTCCCTCAGTGATGGCACTAATTTGGGGTTCTCTGTCAGCACACACTAGAATTTAGTGACTGATAACACTAAAATTTTGTTGATCTTAGCTGGATTTGTATCAGTAGGTTAGAAAAACACACAAAACTGATAGAAAGGTTTATGATCACACTGTGTTGTCTTTATCTTTTTCTTAAAAACAGCACTATTTTTTACTTCCTAAGGGGTTTTTTATTTATTAGTATACTCCATGCAGGCGTATGTAATCCCATCCTAAGCCCTCAAGGTAAAAGTCCTAAGGCCAATGTGATTATGTACAAAGTAACTCACTTTATAAAAGTTCACTAGTACCAGCAACAATAGTAATACAATAGTATTCAGCAACAAGTGTTCAGCATCATATAGATTTACATAGCATTGCTACAAAACCAGAGCATTTCTATGAAGTTCTGGTCACCGATATAAGGGAAATACACATTTTTCTAGACTGTAAAGAAAAAACCCCAGAACACTGAGCCATCTAGTTACCCTTAGTTTTTCTTTGTGTAAGAAAATACATTCTGATTCAGCATTACATTTTCAAGTTTTTTACATTTCTAGTTCTACCAGATGTTTAACAGTCTTCACTTTTAAGTTACTATTTTAAACAGAATAGTCTGTAGATCAGATAGAAAATTTTTGTTGGGAATGAATTGCAAAGTAAATTAGCTTTCCATTGATAGCCCACAGGGCTATTTTTTGCAACTTTTTCAGAAGGTTTTACTTAAGCATACACACAAAGAGCATATATTACATTGCTGTTTTATGTAAAAAAGCAAACAACCCTCCACTGCCAAAGCTGGTGTTTCACACATGGACAGGGAAGAAAAGGATTAAATGAACTCAAGAGGCCATTTGTTTTCATAAGTTAATTTCTGAGAAATTAATGAACTCAAAACTGTGCTTATCCTCACCTAAAAAGTAAGGTCAATTCCTAGCATCAGCAGCTACAGTAAGTCTCACTGTCAACTAGAACAGAACATGGCACAAAATCATTAAATACATCACATGAACTCAGATTTCAAGAGAAAAGATCTTCCTGAACTTGGGTCATGGGACTCTGAACAAACAGCAGTGCATGGATAAAGGCTTTAGACTTTGAAAAATATTAAAATCAGAACTTGGAAAAGATTTTACAATTGGCATAATTTTGCAAGAGCTAGGAGTTACAAATTCTGTAAGTTTGTGCAGAAGTTACTCTGAAGCACACTTACTGCATTTTAAACTGCCAGAAAATATCATCCAATCTTCTTAGAGTAATTGTCCGAGTAATTTTTTTATCCTGCAGATTAATACTTTCATATAGAATATGAAATGCTGTTTCAGAACTAATCAGTAAGATGGAATAGATACAACATTAAGATGCAGCCAGATTAACACTAGGGAAACTTTAGGTAGTCTAGCTTTAAGTGTGCTGTTAATAAAGTAGTTCAATAACCTCAATTTAAAAACAAAAGAGGAAAATATTTGAGACTGTCCTCCAAATCAAACTTACTAAAAAAAAACCCCAAACAACCGAAACCAAAAACAACCACACAGAAACCAAAATGAACAAAACCAAAGAAACTGAAGTTCTTTATCCCATCTTATTTTAGAACAAAAAAATTACTTTTACATGTTTTGTACTCTTTGGCAGGAAATCTGTGAAACCAAAACATGCCCTCACAAATTGAACCTTTCCTGAGAAGTGTTCATAGACTCATTTATAATGTGTTATGTGGGAGATGCCAAGTTGTAACAGTTTAAGAGTCAACTACATGGAATGTACCAATAGATTTATGAACAGCAATAGCAGTTATGTACATGCCCATGGCAGGTAATTTTTCTTTATGAATTAGATTTCCCTGTATAAATTAGAAAACTACAAAAAGTCAGAACTGGGAGAAACCTCCATTGTCTGTAAAAGTTCAAGTGAAAAGACCTTTGCAGCACTTTCCTTAGACAATAGCATATTGCTCATATAAAAGGTCTCTTATCCTATAGAAGTCCTGGCAGAGGCAGCCTTCCAATCCAATGCGCCCTGTTTCAGTCTGAAACAAAAGACATGTTTCAATTTATTATCTTTACACCAATGAGGAACTTATTATTAAAATAATATTTTAATTTATTACTAAAATAATATATATTATAATATTATTTGCCAAAAAGATTAAGACACAGAAGACCTACCCTGCGGACAGCCACCAGGTTGTTGCACACAAGCACTCCTCCTACAAATTCAGCTTGTATACCTTCTCGCAAGAGAACTTGCTTGAAGTCAGACAGTCTTGGCTCATTCATAAACACAGACTGATGTCCAAGAACCTTCAAAATAACACACACAATTTTACTACTTCTATTTAACACCTTAAATTTTTCCAAAGATCTCATTACTGCATAGGCAGCAGTGGGGCCTCGACTAAAGGACTCTAAATTAGAAGACTGGCTCTATTTCTGTTCACCTGCAGCCATACATCTGTAGGATTGAAAGGCCTTAGACGTTACCCATCAGGAAATGCAGAAGTTTTTTCTTTGCTCACATATTGAAGACAAATGGAAAGCTGACAATGAAGATCCCTCTTCCAACCCATGCTATGTCAGGGACCGAGCTGCAGTGAGCTGTACTGCTGATCAGTACAGCGTGCTATGATGGTTGTCACAAATCTGAACAGACTTTAGAGCTGTCTCCATAGTTCTCTAGCTCCCAGAACAGACTACATTTAGGACTGTGAAACAGAGAATCTTAAAAAGCAACTCTAGGATTAAAAGGTATATTCAACAAAAAGATAAAATAGTATCTCCTAAAATGCGAAGTATTTTAAGAGTAAGGGTAAATTTACAGAAAAGATAAATGTAATGAACTCTCAAATCACTACTATAGAAGCAGACGTATGAATGTCAAAGATCTGTATCTCAAGTATATGAAGTATTTTCCATAGCATTAGCAAAACATAATAAAATCCAAAAGTGACTAACACCAACTAATTTCTCTATCTGTAAGTACTAATTACAGATATGACACACTAATTAAAATCTTATCTTCATAAATATATGATACTGTATGCTAGGCACTGTTAATGGATGCAAAAGATCATCCTCACTGAAAAGCATAAAAGCTGAACAAAGAAGAGCACGGGCTTTAACAAAGAGAAACCCAAACATGAAAACCTAGTTTCGGTTAGGCTTTCATTTGAGTAAGATCACAGTATCAACCTCTAAGCACTAGAAAAAGACAAATGAATACAGAGGTCTTCATAAAAGAAATCCAGACCAGCATCATTTCTGTACCTCATGAGGTGGCAGAGGTTCTAAAGTAGGAATGATCTCGCTCTCCTCACACATCTCCTTTTCATCATCACCAAAGAGGCTTTTCATGGCCTTCTGTTGTGCAATCACACTTGAGTCTGAAGAAGGCACATCCACTTGCATCTCTAAGTCTTCATCTTCCCTCAACTCTCCCTCTTCCAGAATAACTCCAGTATCCACTTTTGAAACCCTCATGTCCAGAACACCATCTATCCAAGCCAACTCGGCATCCTTGGCTTTACAGAACTGAAGAGAGCTAACAAGAGAATCTTTCAACCTGACCTGGGTTGCACAAAAATAAAAGTACTATTAGTTTCAGGGAAAATACAGAGTTCTTACTTCAAGCTTTAAAGATTAGCAAATTTCTCTTCACTGTCTCTCCAATGGGTTTGATTCACGCACTCTTGTGGAGAGAAAGGAGGGAACTGGTATCACCAAGGCAAGATACTTTAAAATTTAGTATGTGTAACACTCCTATCACTACTTAACTTAAAAAGCAGCAGAGATCAACACCTTTCTCATCTTGCCTAAAATAAAAAAAGAACCGATAGAACTGCAAACCGGAGTTAAATTTACAGCAAGAGCAATAATTTCCTTTTAAAAACCAGGAACCTTTTCCCCCACCAAGCTGTCCCTCAGTTGGTCTTAGCAAATTCAGAGAAAGTTTCAATAGATACAATTAGGTTATTGATGAGTAGTTCCAAATTTCAATCCCCCAAAAAACCTATAATTCACATTTTCTTGTAAGAAAAGGTGTTGTAAATATGAGACTTTTAAGTGCCCTTACCTTGATTCCTCTGGGGGACTCTAGGACTTTAACCCTTTAAATAAAGCTCTACTCTTAGAGATTGTTATGTACATTAGAAGGCCCACGATTCCCATAGTGCAATCAAGGCTGCAACTGTGTGAAAAACACAACCACCAACTACCCACCCACCTACAGCACAGCCCACTCAAATGACACTGTGACACTGAGACTGCACTCACATCTATTACTTTCAAATTCAACATTCACTGCACTTCTCCTGGATCATTTCTTACACACTAGCAACTCTTATAGCTTTAAAAAACAAAAAAACCCCAACAATCAACAAACCAAATGCAGAAAACACAGTGTTTTAAGGCTGTCATAACTAGATGATTTTTAATAACTGGAATTTTCTACTCCCTAGAGGGTAAAAGATTTTTCTCTGGAAAGAAACAGAAGTACCTCTTTCAACAATTCTACCAATGTTTTTCTACTAACTTCAAAAGAACAAAGGAATAAACGACTACTGCAAAAGTGCTTGTGAGAGATGTCCCTCTAAACTTCAAAAATTTAATTGGGACCATACACAATTTTCACATAAGTCACCCAAGTTATTCCAGCTTTCTTATTTAGAACTTAATATATTGCATTTAATTTTAACGGCTAACACAGAGCAATACATCATCATAACCTCACTTTCCAAGAATCATCACATTAAGTTTTTGGGGGATATGGGTGTCTTATTTGTTTTCATCATTAACTTGCTCCTAACTTTACATGTTCAATCTTAGGTACTATTTAAGTATGAAGAATTTTTTTATTCTAGCTCTTTAAGGCTCCATTTCAGATTCCAAAGAGAATCCCAAATTGCAGCTAGTATACAACGGTATTCTAAATATAGGCATTATAAATTTATAAATACTTCAATAAAGCAAACTGATGTCCCCGTGGACATGAACATTGCCTTTTGCACTGCAGGTAAAAACACAGTGATCTCACATTCAAGCTTTCAAATGCTTATGAATAATAAGCATCAGGAGAATGCTTATGTAGAAGACAGAAAAACACTATTAATGCCTTGATCACACAAAACTAATTGTACACACAAGCAGTACAGGTAGTACTCTCCGAAAGAGCAGAGGGCAAATTACATTCTGCCCATACAGCTCTATTACAGTCCATTTAGCTCCATTTAGTAGTTACACAACTAAAAAATTCCAGTACCTTACCTGGTAAATGTGAGTTTCACTTGTAGCATCTACAGTTTCATGAAGTTTAGGCATGTAAACTTTAATATCTTTTCCACCAAAAGCTCTGCAACATTCTGCAAGGTCCTGACTGGCCTCAGGTGGTCCATGGACAATGACCAGTTGTCTTGGTTTCATTTGGTTAATAATTTTTTTAATTGAGTCCCCATCTGAGCGTCCTTCATAGTCAATGTATGTAACTCTGGCTCTAGTTTGAATTAAAGATACAAGAATAATATGTTTCAGTTTAAAAGATTAAACCACTTAGTGCTCCAAAATACTTAATTAAGATATTTTTAAAATATTCTACATCAATAAAAACTGTCAATACAAGGTATATTATGGATCTGTAAAATACAGTTGTCAGATATTAGCATGTCTGTATTTAACACTATACATTCACAAAATTCACTTACACAGTTATCAAAAAATAAGTTATCCATGAAATAAGCATATTTGAATATGTAATCCTTCTAACAAAACATAGTTAAGTATCTATGCTAACGTACTATTGTATCATTTCTTCTACCTATTCCAGTTGTCTCCATAAAACAGGGAACAAACCAAATTTCTTGAGAGTGGGGAACCATAAGACTGTTGTGTGCTCCCAGAAAGACTAGTAAAATACAGCTTAGCTTGGGGAAAAAAATAAACAAAAATCAAGTCCTTTCCCACTTTCTTAAATCCAAGCTAGTCTTTTACCCAATTTGCACTGTACCCATGCCACTGTTCTAGCAGAATTGACAAGAACAAAGTCACTCACTTAATTTCCATGGATTCTGTTGCAGAAATACATTTGGTAGGAACATCTGATAAATCCTGGTCCATAGGCTCCTCTCCATTTGTCAAACCAGACTCTAATTTGCTTTTTTCTTCTTCTGTTGCTTGAAGTTCTGGAACTAGAAAATCCTCAGGTCTAAAGAATGAAAGGCATTTTGCTTTTTAGAGTAAAACCAAAGTACTACCTAATATAAAAACAAACAGTGCTGACTATTACTACTAAGATTTTTTTGTAACTGTTATTGCCAACAATTTTACTACACCTGCATTCAGTATTTCCATACTTGAACAGAGCTGATTTGGAAAATATGACCTTCCTATCTTAAAAAAGAACTTGAATAACTTAGGAAATACTAGCAAATCAAGGATTTCTATTGAGTATTCCTTATTCAAAGATGACAAATATCACTAGATTTTGCTAGGATGAACACTGTTTTTTCACCTCACAAATTTAATATTAAATGTAATTTAAAGCAGAAAAAAGTCAGGTTAAAAGAATTTTAAATCTTCTGTCTCATACAATTCAAAAAAAAAGCCTGGAGTGAAAATACATCCTAAGAGGTATGAACACAGGTCGAGGATCAGCACTCTGCAGCTTCAATTCTATCATAAGCTTCCTATCATAAGACTCAGCAGTTTGAAGAGCATATAACAATGCTGAAAAAGAGACAAAATGGTGATATTAATGCCTTCTAGTTTTTGATCATTTCAGAGATACTATGTTAGTATACGTTACTACCACATACTTGATAATTTCACCATATTCATCCCATTTAATTCTTTCTTCAGGAGCTGGAAACATTGGGTAAGATTTTTTTGCCTGTTTGAAGAAGCTTCCTTTCCGGCTACCTTCACCTTTCATCATCAAATCATGTTTGGTCTTATGTAAAGTTGGCTGATCAATATCCTCTTCAGCATCACTCTCATCACTGGAATCGATATCTGCCCTGAAATGACATTCCAAAAAAACCTAGCACTTCCTTTTTTCTTCAAGTTTCATATTACATAAACACACTGACCTGAAAATAACAGTTGACATAACACTAACCAAGGCCAAGGGCGGTTTATGTATCTGAGAAAGAGCTCACAGTCAAATGGCAGATGAAACTGGGTCTATCAGAACAACAGGTTAAAGACAACCACTCCCGATTCTTCAGTGCCCTCAGACAAGTCTACTGAAACTGTAATTTTCATTTATCCCCGTAAAGAGTTGAAGGAGCAGAATAATCTCAACTCTAATCGTAACAGCAGAATGAGCAAATATACTTACTCTTTAGACTGCTCTAACTTCTTAGCTGCTTCCTTCTTTAGTTTCTCCTTTTCTAGGTATTCTTCAAGTTCTTTTCCTTCCAACTTGACACGTTTCCTCAACTGCAGATAGAATTAAAATTAATGTAGTTGTGAGTGGCTAACACAACTTTAATATTTCTCCTACATGCTGCTGACAAGAATATTTGTACTTAGGTATCAAGGGCAAATATAAATTGTATGTCACATACAAGACAAGACTACAGCAAACATGTGGCACCTTGGCATGGCAACATCATGATAGTGTCAATTAGTATAGTCTACTTTAAAAGGAGAGCATTTCTAAAAATATTAAAATCAATTAAGCTTTCAAAGAATTTCTGAAAATGTCTTCAGGAAATATCTCTCCAATAAGTGAAGGCAAATACTCTTAGATAAGCAGTGGTTTTTAAGTTTTCTATCATTAACATCAACCTAGAAGAACCTAGAAAAGTCATACTAGCTGGCAAAACAATGGTAGATTTTGTTTTTTGTTTTCTGAGTACAGGTCACTTTGAATAAAATGAATTCTAGTAATAATCTAATACTGCAATTCAATGCTTTCAATCCAATTTAAAACTAAAATAAAGCTGCATCATCAGTATTGAAATAATCACTGTAATCACAAGGGACTTCCATAAATTAACAATGTGTACCAGAAAGAAGTAGACATAGGTGTACAGATTATTGAAAACAATTTGAAAACATGAATAGCAATTTGTTGTCTCCTAATTTCCACCATTTGCTTATCTTTCTAATCCTGGTGGCATATATTATACTAATGTGACTTGATTCTCCCCTCACCCAAACCTGGAGTATTTTCCAGCAAGACTAACCCATCATATGTGGTGACCTGTACGTCAACTGCAAGCAGACTTTTTTCTATTATAATAAAAACACAAGGTTAAGTGTTGTCTAAAAAAAAATATTTAAAAGGAACTTCGTGCTCATGTCTATGGAGTATTAACTTTGCCATGCCACAAAAAAGCATTTTGCAGTTCTCACTAGGAGACCTATTTTTATGTAAATTTATCCAATTTAATAAATATGCCATACACTGATTCCAGGTTTCTCTCCACCAGTAGAAGAATTTTCAGAAGATCAAAAAGGAAACTATGTTCAGTTTTGCCCATATGACACACAATAAAAACTTGGAGCTATAGAGACAAGTCTTACCTCAATATCTATAACTTTTTCAGAAGGATTATCAATCAGGAATCGTGCTAATGTTCCAGGTGTAGTGCGATAAGTTAAAATTATAGAGTTTTTGGAATCCTGGCACCATTGAATGAAAAGATCTCTAGAAAACCCACACTCCAAGTCAGGCTGACTGGCAAGAACAACTTTTGGACTAGGCACTCGAGCCAGATCAGACAGACTGTGACATAAGGAGAGATGGCGGAACTGGAAAGGGTTGTTTCTCTTGTCTTCAAAGCACCTCATCAACTTGTCACTCATCCATTCAACCTAAAACATGTATTAGAGAAAGTTATCTATATGAATACAAGTTCTTCAACAGTACAAGCCTGATATGAAGTACAGGATGCAGTATGCCCATGATTACTTCAGTATTTCTCAGCAGGTGTAGAAATAATGTTGAGCATAACCAACACCAAAACAAGTACTTTAAGTTCTCTTTTTTAACAACTATAAACTATGCTAACAAGTTTTATCATAAAAACAGAAATCAGTGTCAAGAAACATGCCCACTGTCACAACTGGACCCTGTGTTACTTGATCAAAAGAACTGAGACACAAACATGCACTACAGAATAAGGACACTCCCCAGTATTTCGCCATTTTTTACCATTAAAAAGAAATGCTTTTGCATAAATGTTCCATTACTCCTCATAACTGGATTTTAAAATCAAAACAAACCTGTGATTTAGAGAACTCCACTACATTGTAGCTGACGTTATTCAAAAGTGCGAGAGAGTAGACACCTAATCCTGCATCTTTTGTTCTCCAGATCTGATCAAGAAGCTGAGCAAGTTCCAGAACTCTGCCTGCTGTATCCACTGCTATTAATACATTTCCATCACCTCGTAATGTCTCCAAAACATTAGCTAAGAAGAATTAAAAACAAAACAAAAACCTACTTATACTTTGAACCAAAGTTAGGTTTGTGGTGCGGCTTGGGGGTTTTTTGTTTCTTATATCACACTAGCAATCATATTCAAAAGTATGCTGAGCACAGAAATAAATGAAACTTCAAAGGAGATCCAAATCCACACTTCCACCAAAATTAAAGGGAGCTGGAGTTTCCTCAGTAGTTCTGAAGACCTCTCTGCCTTGGTACTTCTTTCTTTTGTCTTTTTTTAATTAAAAAACAAAAGTAAAATGGAGTTCTAAGAAAAAAAAGTGCTGAGGAAGGTAATTTAAAAATCCCTGAAGAGATTTATGGATACTGGGTAAAATACACTGTTTTCAAATACGGTTCACTGTTGTTAGGAAAACATTTAACTCACAGGATCAGTATCATCAGAAAAGAGTAATTCAAAACTTGTTACATTTTAATAAGGGTTCTTAAGTTTAAATGCTGATGAATTTCTCATTAAAAAAAATCATTTATAGTGGCTAATAAACCACATTACTGATATTTTTGAAGCCCAAACAATACATACTCAGCAGCTGTTCATCCCTTTGCTTCCTCCTGGGTTGCACATAAGTAGCATTAAAAGAATCTGTAATAAGCAATGAAGGCCTACTCAACATTTCCAAGGAACATCCATTCAGATGGCTGTGGAAAAAAGGCAAAATCTCACTTTTTTGCATTTCTATTTTGAGAGAAAAAATAAGACAGCTAACTTCGAGATATTTGCATGTACAGAAATCAAACTACTCAGCTGCTAAATGCTTCCTGCTTCAAATTTATAAAAAAATAAAAATGAATGGAATAAAGAAACCCAGAGCTAAAGCTTGCTTCAAACTGATTAATCTAGATGCAAATGAAATTAGTGGTCTTATTAGAACTGGAAATGCACTTCTGCTTCCACACTTCTTTATCACCCACTAAATGATACACACCTAACACAGCTAAGAACTACACATTGCTATGTTGAACTTACATCTCCCTCTTGTGGTTGAAATCAACGGCATAAACAATTTCTTCCTCCCCATCCTTGACAATCTTCCAAATTGTGCCTCCTATCATGTGACCAGCTGGCAGTGGCGTTATTGACAAACCATGTCCTTTGCCTATAAAGGTTTTCAGTATTTTAGGTAGATTACACATATTAAAATCCATTACTCTGAACAAGAGATAGTAACTTTAAACAACTGAATGCCTAAATTACTACTGAGAAAAAAAGTCAAATGAAGTACGAAAAAGCAGTAATATCTGTCCTTCCCATCTAACCAGTAACATCAAAATATTTTGCAATTCACTTTCATACTTCCTCCAGAATAAAGAAACCAAAACAAAGATCACTTCTTCCCTCCACCTCCCACTGATACTCAGAGGCACTGCAAAGCTGCTGTAACTATAGATGTAAACAACAGTAAATTATATCAAAAACATACCACAAGAAAGCAAGCACACTGATGAAAGCCAGGACCTTCTCTGGGGCAACTCTAAATGTTTACTGTATCATTCATTTTTGAGGTACTTAGAAAAACTTATATAAATTACACAACCAGGAAGCTTTCCAGAATGACAAACAAGTCAAACCATAGCAGGAAAGGTGTTCATGTGCTGCAGTCAGGAATGACAGAACTTTTCAGCACTTGATGCATTTTTTAAATGCACTGTTGCTCCCTGTCATTGATAACAGCCTGTATCTTTGTCAGATTAAAATGAGACCACCCAGGACCACTACTCACTGACTCTGATGCATGAAGTGCACAGTAATGATTAATAGCTAAACACACATTATCTTCTTAAATGCCTCCATCAAGTCTTTTCAAATCACCTCCATTAAATAAAAAAGAAGTTGGTTGTTTTAAAAAAGTTGTACACTAAAATTACTCTTTAGATGTAAAAATTGCCAGCACAAATATAGCCTTGCTACAACTATCTCAAAAGGGGGCCTACAGTCTTTGAAGGATAACATCCTATTTCTGTTTTCCAAATAAGAAGGTAAGTGTTTTGGCAGCACTATTCACGAACCTGTGAAATACTTCAGAGATAAACTGCTGGTGGTCAGCTTGTATGTGTCTCTGTTCAAGAAGAGAGTTTTTATTTCATTCTGATCTTTACATTCAACATGAGTGGAAAGCTGCTGATTGTCTGGTTGTCACATGCTGGAGTCCAAGGCACGCCTCTGGCTGCCGTGGGAGGTTAGGACATGCCTCAGGCTGTCCTGGGTGGTCGGGAGCCCCCCGGCAAGGGGGTCCCAGACCCCGGTAAAAAGCTCAGAATAACACTATCTTTGACCTTAGCCCATGGGAAAAGTTACCAACATTACAAGAATCAGTGCAAATCACAAGAGTGTAAAAATGAGTAGTAGTTTAGTATTTTACAAGGTTAAAAAGTAGATTTTAGGATTTTTAATATGAGGATGAAGGATTTAAGATGGAGGATTTTGGGGGTTGCCCTGTTCTTCTTCTTCTTCTCCTTCTCCTCCATGTTCTCTAGTAGTTGTGGCATAAGATGATTGGTAGAATGAAAAAGGTAGAAATTACATGTCTAGAACAGGTACAAATTAATTGGTATAAAAGAGTAAATAATAAATACGTTGTGAAGAATGCTTGGATCTTGGAAAGGGTACAAAAGGACAGGGACGGCCCAAGTCTGGGCAGTCCCCGCTTGGTTTCGGCTGGCATCAGACGTGCAGCCGGAGCTGAGAGCAAGTTAGAGATAAGAAGAAATAAACATCTTGAAACAACATCTGCAGGCAACTCTCATCTATTCAGACTCGAGGTAAAACTTCTCAGAGGTGAAGACAAGAACTAACACTTGTGAGGAGTGCTGCACTCCCACAGACACAGGTCCCAGCAGCAAGCTGTACTGAGTATGATCTGAGACAGCGAAGATCTCCCCATGAAATCCCCATTACACGCTGTAACTTCCTCTCTGCAACCTGCTCTAGAAAGCGTTCCCTTGTGTTACTGCTTATGAACAGTTCTGAGGTATCTACCACCAGACATAAGTAAATGCTTTTAATAGACAGGAATAAGTTCCAGGAACAGTTACAAAAACACAAAAGAGAAACAAACATCTAAACATTCTTTGGCATGACCTCCTCCGCATTAAGTGAATATTCTATCCATTTTTAGATACAATTGCTGAGGCAATTGATACAGACTGAAATGGGGCTAATGAATTTAGCACTGCAAAACACACAATATTTCAGAAATCACTCCCTTTAAAAAAGTTACTTTAACTCTTAACTACTCTGTTGCCTTTCACCAGAAGTAATTTCTTGAGGCTTTGGTGACAACTTTACCTTTCAAGTTCACAATCTGAGAAAACTTCAGCTGCTGTATCTTATCAAAGGCCGCATCTACATCATCCAACGTAAAGAGTGTGAAATCTTCAGTATTGTGACGGGACTAAAACAAACAAAGAGGTACAGAGCATTCAAACACTCCACCATATCAAAGATGTTGTGTACGAAAGTATCACCTTAAACATACCTGGTAGAGATCATACATAAACATCTGTCCCATTTTATATACAGGAATAGTTGCATAAATGGCACAATTCAACCCCATTTTTCCAACTGCATATGGAAGTGCACCAAGGTGTAGAGGGTCAGGGTGGGAAAGAAGAACAGCATCAACCTGGTGTACATGCCTATAAAAAGAGGGCCAACAAAAGCCATTGAAAGAAGTTCTGTATGGTTTTGTATATTTCCTGTTAGTGCTATTTTGAGAATACATACACAGTCTGAATGCCAAGCAACGAAACTTAAACCCTTCAAGGTTCGGGACAGTTCTAAAAATCATAATTAAAAGATACAAGTGTTTCCTAATGTTCAAGTACTTAAAAACACAAGTGATGTCAGAAAGCATAACTTTAAGATCTGGAAGACATAAGTTTCATATCAAACTCCTGATGAAAAATACCTTAGTATATATGTGGACACCAGAAAGTAACTGAGGGGCCAAAAATACTACCAGTACAGATGTGCTACAAATTGTTTATACACCTAAAAACAGACTACAATTTTTCTTCTGATGAGAAAGAACCAAGTAACAGGCCCAAAGACACAATAATCTTCAAACTGATAAAGATCAAATCAAAATATATTTCTTTAAATATAGAAAAGATCAAACATATTGTTTAAGAAAAGTAGCACAACCGTTTGGGGGATTTTACTACTTTTAAAAACAATTTTTTTTCTTGCAAAGTGTTGCATAAAATTAGAACTCAGACTAAAACCTTTCTATGTATCATAATTGAAAAACTTGAGGGCATAAACCACATGTATTTCATCAAGGAAAATTCAAGTTGGTCTGACAGCTTTTTGTTCCCTTGCATAGTAAGTGGGGCACACATATTCTTCTCGATAGCTGTTATGAAAAAGGGAATTTTATTCAATTGCTTCTCAGATAAGACACCTGAAAAATTTTATAAATTATCCTTACTACCTAACAATCCTCAGTCAAAAGATTCCAAACACTGCAGGTGTGTCAGTGATACAAAACTAGTATCAAAACTCTTACTTTCTTTCCTGAATGTCCATGTTTCAATCCTAACTTGGCAATCTGCACAGCTCTGCCCTCTACACCTGTAGAAGTTCAATATTAAAGTCTAGATAGATTTTGGTTTGTAGGATTTTTTCCCTTTGCAGGGCTGGTGTACTGCAAAGGGAAAAAAAGGCGTTTTCCTGTCAGTCTATTCAACTTAAAACAGGAGGCAAGAGTTGAACCGCTTTGTATTCAGCCTGCATAAACTAAGGCTTCCTCTCCCATTTAAAACTTAATTAACTGTTCTAAATTAGTTGAGAGCCAAGGTCAGTCTTCCATAAACTGTGTCATATTTATGACAATAAAAACCAAACAAACCATCCAAGCCAAAATGAACACGGAACAGTTGGAGAATTACAGTTAAGAGACACAATCCACTGGACTGACAAGAAAAAAACCCAAGTTTTTGTGGGAAATGTTTCAGCAGTGTGATTCCCTTCAGAAAAAAACATACAGAAAACAAAACCAAAGAACAATTTTGTATTTAGCAATACCATACATCATACTACTGCATGGAATTTTGAAAACTTTCAAGACAGGCCAAGACCTATTTAAAAAAAAAAAGGTGTATGAACTGAACTACTTACTTCCTCAGAGAATCAATAATATCCATAGAAAAATTTTCATCCCAGCCACAGTCCAAAAGAAAACGAAACTCATCTACTTGCAACAGATAGCAAAGGGCAGATTCTTCCTGCACCCCCGAAAGCGTAGTCAACTTGATAATCGATGTCATTTTCCTCTCCAAGTGTTTACTCTCCAAAAGAACTAATCTGAATGGGGGATAAAATGTTTCATTGACTAACACAAAGAAAAAGTCCATTTACTTAGATCTAGCTTTACATATTCCTGAAAATATGCAGGCTAACAGTGTTAGTACTGTTCAACACAGCTGCTGGATACCAATTAAGTCTCAGATATTAACATTCGACCGTTGCAGGTCTTCTGTTATTAGAAAGTGGTGGGGTTGTTTTTTACAATATACATTAAGAATAATTTAAAAGAGGATCCCTAGGAGTTGCGCAGTTAACAGCAGCTCCACGGAGCTGGATGGGGACACCCAGAGACGGCACATCCAGGGCCGCGACTCCTCAAACCCAGGGCCTGCCCGACAAGAGGCGCAGCGCGGAGGCGGGCAGCGGGCGCCGCGCGGGGGCTCCGGGGCTCCAGCGCCCCACCGGGCCCCGGCGCCCGAGCCTGGCCTCACAGGGCGAATCTCGCTGGGCGGGACGGCGCCACGGGGACGAGCCCTGCGCCCACTCCAGTCGGAGACGAGGAGAACAGCGGGGAAGAGGAGGATGGTGTGAAAGAGCCGATACCTGCCGCCCTCAACCACCCCCGGCCCGCGCCGCGCTCGCCGCCATTTTGCGGGAGGTGGGGAGGAGGGGCAGCAGGCGGAAGGGCAGCGGGCGGCACCACCGCGAGCCCGCCAGGGGGAGGGCCCTCCTCCCCCGCCCTCGCGTAGGCCGTGGTCTCTCCCGGCCCGCCCGTTCCCGGTGTCCTTGGGGCTGGAGCTGCGGGTCCCGGCGGCCGCGCGAGCAGCGGTAATGGCGGGGTCGCGCGCGGGGCGGGAGCGGTGTGGAGGGTGGAACGGCTGTCAGACCTCCCTGGGAGCGCCTCGCCCTCTTCCCTACTCCTCCGACCGGGACACGGCGGCGGGCGGATGCGCCCCTCAGCTGTGGGGCTTTATGGCGCTTTTGCCCCAGGAGGGGCAGTCGGTCCCGGGCAGGCCGGAGGCGGCTGAGCCGGGAGGTGGCGGGGCCGTGTCGGGGTGGGGGGTGTGTGGCTGCGCCTCCCGCCGCTCCCTCAGGGGGTGGATGCGTGGCCGCCCCACAGCGGCCGCGGCGGCAAAGGCCGCGGTGTGCGCCCTCGGGACCCGGCTCGGGGCTCCGAGCTCGCGGCAGCGTGTGACAGACATCCCTGGTGTCGCGTGCAATTCCCTAATCTGGAAGGCTTTGGTTGAGTTGGAAAGGTTTGCTGGGCCTCCTCGGTGTGGACAAGAGAAGGCTGAGAGGGGATTTCATTAATGCATGTAAATATCTCAAAGGCAGGTGCCAAGAGGATGGTGCTAGACTTTTTTCAGTGGTGCCCAGCGACAGGACAAGGGGCAATAACCATAAACTAAAACACAAGAAGTTCCGCCTCAAGACAGGGAAGAATTTCTATAAGTTGAGGGTGGCAGAGCATTGGAACAGGCTGCTCAGGGAGGTCGTGGAATCTCCTTTTCTGGAGACGTTCAAAACCCACCTGGACGCATTCCTGTGTCACCTGCTCCAGGTGACCCTGCCTTGGCAGAGGTTGGACTGGATGACCTCCAGAAGTCCATTCCAATTCTAACGATTCTGTCATTCTGTGATTTTAGAAATGTTCTTCCTTATTTTAGAAATGTCCTTTCTTATCTGTCAGCTCCCCACTAAACATACAACTTGTCTCTGACACTTGACACAGGTAATAAAGTGTCCATCTACGTGAGTTTAAGTTATAGAAGTGTTTTTAATGTTTTTCGGAACAGCAAACTTCTGTAGAGCTGCTTTAAAGGGTAAATTAAAGAGATATCCTATTTCTTTCCTGGTTTAGGATGAAATCTTTTTTCCCAGGATCAAGAGTGAGTTAGGATTATTTCTAAGAAACCCAGGTATGGGTTTGAGAACAGTATGTGTCTCCTAGGTAAGTGTTTGATAGCCCTCATATGTATTATGTCATTGTAGAATCCTAGTAAGTGAGAGTAAAGGTTCCAAGCGTGCCACAGATTCCAAGTGCAGATTTATTAGTAACTCTTACCTGTTACGCTTTTCTTTCTAGCAGTCATGGTGAATTTCGCCCAAGCTGTGCGTGACCACTGGGTTCACATCCTTGTTCCCTTAGGATTTGTGATTGGATGCTATTTGGACAGATGGAATGATGAAAAATTGTCTCTCTACAGAAACAAGAGCTTATTATATAAAAGGTTTGAATTATGATGTCACTATATATACATATATAGTTATTTTTCAAAGCGCCTCTTGGTTCTTTTTTACAAAAAAGTTTTAAATATAACCAAAAAAAGGGAAGAAAGCCCCAACAATATCAAGCATTCATTAAGTGTTTGAGGTCAGTAATACCCTCTGAAAATGGAGTCTTTAGGAGCTATCTTCATGAAAGAAAGGATCATTAAGTGCTCTCAAGTTCTTGGTCATGAAATGTGGAAACCATTATTTTGACTCTAAAACTTCAGCAGGAAACACAGTGCTTGAGTTTTAATTTTCTCTCTTAAATTTAAAATGATCACAGCACTTTTTAAACAAATACTTTTTATAAATGTGTGCTACTTAATAATAACTGAGTTCTTGAAAATTAACGTACATGCTAGAAACTGCTATATCTTGACTGAATTATGTGATTATATGCACTGATCATTTTGGGTTTTCTGGCTGTGACTTCTCAGGGAGAATTTACATCAGAGAATTTCGGGCATTGACTCATCTGTGTCAGTTCTAATTCTGTATTAGATCATCATGTTAACAAAAGAAGAGGGAAAAAAATCATGTTGCATAGGCTGATAGTAAGAGTGTTATCAGTTTGGCAGTGGATTTTTTTTTTCCAACTCTGGCTTCATCTAAATTAGTTTTGAGTAAGAAAGAAAGCTTTTCACATAATCTACCCCACTGGTACGTTAGCACTTTTTAAAATGCATTTGTTACTGAAGTTGGGCTGCTATGTCAGCATCTTGCAGAAATCCCTTCTGCTTTCACACCTTTCTTTCCACTAAGGTAATGAATTATTATATTTAAAAGACCTAGAATTTTTCATTTTGGATCCAATTAAAATTCTGTTAACTCCTTAGAAGTCAGCTGTTCTGTGCTTTCATTTAAATGAATGGAAATTAAGAGGACTCAATCCATTGAAGCTTTTGAAAGAAAAGAGAAAAATATTGAAAGATTTTGAACTGACAATAATTGCACGGAAAGTTAAATTTTTACATAAATCTCAAAATTAAGGTATTGTTGAATAAATAGTTACATATGTTAATAATTATTCTAAAAAGGGTTGTGCTAATTTTAGTCTCTTCCCTCTTGTTTTTTCTTTCTACACAGAGAGTTGAAGCCTGGTGAAGAAGTGACATGGAAATAAGAGCTGATGATGAAATGGAAGACATTTTTGTTTGATTCATCATCTTATCTCACATATTGAAAGAACAGGAATATGGTTTTTACCGTGAGAGGATACTACAGTAAAGGACATCTTCAATTCATCACTGCTAGTTTAATTTCCACAGTTACTTTTTGAAGTTGATTTAATGACATGACTAATATGTGTTCAGGAATTCCATGAGTCCATACATGTTGAGAAAATTTTGTCCCCTACTCTGGAAGGGAGAGGAAGAATTTGAGAATAAACTATGCAAAAATCATTTGTGCTGTTATTGATGTGTATGGTGCGGAATCCATGTGTTTATAGCTAATTCATGAACTCGCCTTCGAAGGAATACTTCTGTAGACCCAGAATGCGATTGACAGTTGTTTGGTTTTTTTAAATTGAAACTGGATAAGTTTCTTTTCGTATTTCCTGTGTAGGCTTGTTTGGAGTAGCAGTAAGCAGGTACTGCGGCTTTGTGAGCAGAACAGGAGGGCGTAAGGGACGGGCAGGTGGTGAGCACAAGGCAGGGCCGGGCGGTACCGGGAGCACCGGGCGGTACCGGGAGCACCGGGCGGTACCGGGAGCACCGGGCGGTACCGGGAGCACGGGGCCTGCGGCCGGTGCGGAGCCGGCGGCGCGTGTCGCTCCCTGCGGGCACGGCCCCCGCGCGAGGGCGCTCGCGGCCAGCGGCGGGTCAGCGCCCCGGCCTCCTCCCCGCCAGGGGGCGCCAGCGCGGCGGCCGGGCCGGGCGCAGGCAGCGGGGTGCTGTGATTGGCCAGCGGGTCACGTGGGGCGGGGGCTGCGGCCGCCACAGTAAACATGGAGTCGATCTTCCACGAGCGGGTGAGTGAGGGAGCGAGTGAGGGCCGGTCGGGTCCCGCCGCACGCCCTGCTGCTCGCCCGCCTTGGGCACAGCGTTGTCGGTTGTGGCCGTCCGGGCCGCCGAGAGGGGGGAGGCGCGCGAGCTCTCTGTGAGGAGTTGCTGGGGCGGTGGCTGGGCCTCCCGTCCCCGCGCTGACCGTGGGGCAGCCCCCGGTGCCCGCGGGGTGCGCTCGGGCTGTGTCGGGCAGGGCCGCGCTGCCCCTCCCCGGTATCCGTCCAGCCTGAGGCAGCGGCTCGGCTTCTGCCTCGAGGGAGAGCCAGGACTCTCGCCCGACGATGCCGGTGCTTATGGCCCGTCCCAGCTGGACTCTGCCAGCTCTGCAGGGAAAGGAGAGTCAGGGCTGAGCCTCGGCGTCCGCTTTGGCACGGGGACTGTGTTCTGGGGACTGCAGAAACAGACCCCACGTGTGGGGGTGTAGAGTGTACCTACTTACGTTTCTTGAGAGAAAGCTCAATACTTTGCCAATGTCTCTTCAACTTTATTGTGTTAATATTAACACTAGTTCTGTTATTTTGTTTTGATGTGTAGGATTGGTTTCTTTAAGAAGTCAAGTAAGATAGCTGTGCACCTTCCTTAAAAAAAATGCTGTTCTGAAATCCATAAAAACTGGGGACTGCTCTTTCTGAGTAGGTTTGGGTTGCAAAATTTGGCAAGTGTTGTGGTGTTAAGTAGCTGCTGTTCAGAGGGTGAGTGTTGGATTTCAGGCATGATGGCCTCGGCTTCAGTGACCTTCAGTCCAGGTTTGAATATAGTTTAACGAAATGTACTCTTTTCGTACATGGCCTAGCCTATCACAGTATGAAATAACTTTTTTATTACTAAGTTGCTTTCTGGTTTAATAACAAAACTGCTGAAATTGAAGTGACAAAGCATATACATTCAGAGATACAAGGTGATGGTAATTTGTAGTTGCTACGCATTCTGAGGAAGGGGGGAGTTGACAGTGTCTCATGTGAAACATACCTGCTCCCTGGTGAGTTAGTTACACAGTTAAAAAGTTGCACCTGAATGTGTTTTAAGTTGGAGGACCTAATATTTTTATTCTGTTATTATTTTAAGGAAAATCTAACTGAATCCGTCTTTCTTGTCTTAAGGGGTGTTTTTTTCCCCCATCAAGTGCTGTCAAAATATTTTGAAGTGCTACATGTTCCTGAGTCTGCACACCCCAGTTGTTTCAATAAAAAGACATGAGAAACGTGGTATTTATAAAGAAAATTTAATAAAACAACCAAGCAATGTGGCATTTTTAGAGAGAAATGGCAGTTGCAGAAAGTAGGATTTAAGGATGGATGGGGCTTCAGGAGTCCTCATCTTAGAAGTTTGTCCTTTCCTTCATAAGATACAAGTGATTGAAAACACTGGAAGCAGGGCAGCAGTTTATGTCAGGAGAGGTTTCGATGAGGAGATTTCAGGTTATGGAAAAGAAGCAATATTCTCTGCACAAAACAATGGAAGTTCATGTCAGTTAAAAACTGTAGGATCTGTTTTCTGCATTTGGCACTTAATGTGTATAACTTTTCATATGAAAATTAAGGTTTATTACTTTCAGATAATACTGTACAAATACAGAAAAGTCCTTCTAGTGAAATTAAGATGTAAGCCTGTAGTACAACTAATTTTCAGAAGTATTTTAGTATCTCTCTGTTTCTAAACCGGTTTAATATAATTCTGGTGGGGAAACTTGTGATTGTTGAGCAGGTTCTTCTGTTACAGTTTTGTCATATGACCAGCAGTAGGGATGTGGTCCCAGAGGGACAGAAGCTGGTGTCTAGTCTTGAGTTTCTTGTTGCAGGAAGGGTGTGAGCTGGAGGAGGTTTCTGGATTCCATTGAAGCCTGGCTGTACAGCCAGTGTGGCTTTAATAACTCATTGCTCTACTGAGTGATGAAGCCATAGGAACATTCTGGAGTAAAGGGAACTTCGGAGGTTTCTGCTGTAGGGAGATCATGGGAGAGTTCTACATATGATTTGTATGATGATTTTATGGAATTTTAAAGAATATTCCTCAAAGGCATACCTTGTATTCTTAGTTTCTGTGGGTCTGGTACAAGGGAGGGGTGTTCTGCATTGTTCTTGAGGGGTTTCGTTTTTAACAAAGAGCGTGTATAGTAGAGTTCTTAGTGTAAACAAAAATGAAGACTGATTAAAAGAAAAGCAGGATTTTAAAGCTGATGTTACTTGTCTTGCACCTGGAGTTATTTGTTAAAAAAAGATTGCTTTTCATGGGAAGCTGCTTTGGTTGGTTTATGTTGTGAGGTTTATTTAATGAGGCAGTGTTTTATCACTCATATGAAAATTATGGAGCCTGATATGCATTCATTCAGATTAGAGATTTTTAAAATTTTTGCTACTAAATCATGACTGACATTGTTATTTAGCTCTTTTAAAATTTGTGCTGACATTTAAAAAATGTTACACTATACTTCTATTATCTGTAATGTGCTGGATATGTAACAAAGTATCTGAAATAGCTTTTATTTAAATGGTCTGTCAATAAAAAACCATTTTCATTGTTTAATATGCTGAATTCAATAATTTTTTTTCTTGTTTCCCCATCTTTGTTTTCAAGATTTTCAAACTAGTGGTATGAGCTTATTTTATCTACTTCCTATATGTAAATTTTGTGTGGAAAAGGAGCTTTACTGCTCCTCCAGCTGCTAATTGCTTTCCCAGCAATAAGGTGGAGAGCAGATTGTCAATAGCCACATCTGGAAGGGAAGAAAAGTTAAAAAATAATGAGAGTGTCTGTTATGGAAGATGTTTGTTACTAGGAAGTAGAGAGCTGAACTGTTTGATTTTCATGTATGGATGATTTGAAGAGGATAGAATCCACTGTTCTGATGGTTGCAGAGTCTCTGTGTGATTTGTTGGGTCATTGGCAATTTTTATGGTGTTTTCAAAAGCAGTTTTTACATGAAATTTATTTCCTTTGAGGAAATAAGGTAGTATGCATGTTAGATTTTTTTTTCCCTTCAAGTGGATGGGAGAGTTGTATTCTATAGCTTGCAATGTAATACACTGAAAGAATATATGGTATTCTGCATGAGGGGGGAGGGCAGGAAGTTTGCCAGAATGAAATGGTTGAGTCATTTTACAGACTTTACATTAACCTGATTCTTTTGTGCTTTTTTTCTCCTTTTTTTTTTTTCCTTATCATTGGTATTTTTTTCTCTTCCACAATTAGCAAGAAGGCTCATTGTGTGCTCAACATTGTCTGAATAATTTGCTGCAAGGGGAATACTTTAGTCCTGTTGAGTTATCCTCTATCGCACAGCAGTTGGATGAGGAAGAAAGGATGAGAATGGCAGAGGGAGGAGTATCTAGTGAAGAATACAGAACATTTTTACAGGTAAAATCATCTTCATTTGAGGTTGCTTGATATTTGCCTGAAATGTAATATTGTCTGGCACAAACCTGCCAGTCTTGCATAGCTAGACAAGGTTAATTTTCTGGTGCTAAAGCTTTTTAAATTTTTAGGCCTTTTCATTCATGTGTCTTGGATGTGGCATTTTCAAGTGTTACTAGTATAGCTTTACAATAATTCTACAAAAAGCTACATTACCTTCATTTTACAAGTAGGAAGATCAGGCATGATGAGGAAGATCAGTAATTTGCCTTTTGTTTTTGTAAGCCACTGTCAGATGGGAACAGAAATTCCTGTCTGTCTGCCCTTTAGGCACTGAAGATCTCTAAAGGTTTGAGTTTTATATTAATATGCCTATTTGGGGCATTATAATCAGCCTGACAGACAAGGACATAAGTTGTTGCTTTAAGGATCTGCAGTTACATTTATTTTCAAAACTCAAATTATTTTTGACCTTTTATGCTTACACCATTTTTCCCTTTTCTCCCTCCCAACCTCACATCAAGCAGCAGCCTTCTGTAAATATGGATGATAGTGGATTCTTCTCAATTCAAGTAAGCACAGCTCTCCTCTGACACCATTTCCTATTTATGCAATATATGTTCTCTTATATAATTTAAGTGTTACTGAGCTTTTCCATCTAGTTACCAGTTTTTGGTCTTAATGGGATTAAGTGCTGGACTTCCAAATGTTCAGAGTGTTTTCCATTAAGAACGGTAACTTGCAGTTCTTCAGTTCATGGGCCCTCAAATACATAAGAGAAACATGGATTCCAGAACTGTGAAATGATGCCTGCTGGTAATAAGCTTGACTTCTAAGCTGTTTCTTATGGACATTTCAGGTGTAGATCTTGGCTCCCACAGACTGCGGGTGAAAAAGCAGAATTCAGGTTGCTTTCTCAAATTATAGACTGGAAAGCCCTTGGTTACAGGGTTATCACAATGATCTGCAGATTTTTCTTGGGATTTTTTGGTTTTGGAATTTTTAAGGGCCATAGGGGAAAAGTAATCAATAATAAATACTTCAACCAGAACAACAACAAAAAAAGTTTTGAACACCAAATTGGGGCTTGTGTCTAGATTAGAGCTCTAGGCATCTGTGGCTGTCTCCCAGGCTTTCAGCAGTGCTTGTCAATGCTATAAACTCCCTCAAGAGCCTCTCTTCCTTATGGCAGGCTAGGCTGGTTTTCTGTTTAGCCAGAAACCATTAACAGTTTGGCTTTCCTTCTGTCTTTGGTTGTGCTGCTTCAGTAGCTGAAAAAAATGCTTCCTTGTTCTACTTTTTTGTCCTGTCATTGCTTTGTCATTTGCTGCACAGTTGGCTTGCTGAAAGGAAGTTGAATTGTTAACTTAAAAATTCTTACGGCGTTATTTCATCTAGCTTTAAAGAGTTACTGTAAAAAAGTTGGTGCTCAGATCAATAAACTGATCCTGTGATAATCCAGTGGTACAAAATTTCCAATAGTTACAGTGAAGATTGAGATTGTATGGGGCAGGGGGGAAGTAAGGGCAGAACAGTGCATTGCAAGTAGAGAGATGACAACTTAGGAAGTGTCTGTGGAAGGTGGAATTACAGCTTTGTTTGGGGGAGTAAGCTCATTAACACAGTTGAGTTAAATCTTAGTTTTGTTACTTCTCCTTAGGTAAGATATGAGTGTTATGTTTGCATGTGAAAGTTAAACCCTAAGGCATCACTGACAGCTGCATTTTGAGTAATGTGGTTCCTGGGTTTCCTGGCAATATTTTGAAATCTAAGTTTTGTGACGACAGTATAATTGTTTAGTGTAGCTAAGATGGTTGCATTGCTTGAATTTAGATTTGAACTAGTTTGACTCATGAAAAGTGTCATTTTTTGACAGGTTATAAGCAATGCCTTGAAAGTGTGGGGTTTAGAACTAATCCTCTTCAACAGCCCAGAGTACCAGAGACTTGGGATCGATCCTATGTAAGACTCTTAACATCCTGCTTTCATCTTACTGAAAAATACTCTTAATCTATGATTTAAATCTTCTTTCTTTAAAATTGCTGTGTGGCATTTTGATGTTTGTATTATCCTCTGGCTTTGATTTTTTTTTTTTTGTTTGTTTGTTTTGGGGGTGCATGAGAATATCTGTCCTCTGTGCCTTCAGGATATTTTAGTATCTGTGACATCACAGGTATATGGAGATTTCAGTGATATTGATGACTTCCTAAATGTTATAAAACCAGTATGAGTATTCTGTAATGTAACATCAATGGTTGTATTACTGAAACTTTATTATTATATAAGTTCGAATTAGTGGTAGCAAAGGTCTTAAACGTTATTATGTACTCTGATTTTAGAGTATTTAATATTATTTATACCTTTTGTTTTTCTTTTTACAGAAATGAAAAATCATTTATTTGTAATTATAAGGAACACTGGTTTACAGTTCGAAAGTTAGGAAAACAGGTGACACTGTCTTTTTTTATTTTAAAATTGACTTCAGAAATGGGTGTGGAAAAGTGGTTGCAAGTAGATTGTGCTTCCTTTTTGCAAGCTTTTGCTGCAGTTTGGTTTAATAGTATCCCGTATTTTTAAAAAAACGTAAATGTTTGTTTTATCACAAAAATGCCGGGCAGGTCATTGTAAACGTTAGCCTAGTGAAAGACGGTAAGATCAATTCCCTAGTGATTCTGTCCTCTAGGGAGCTGCAGCTCTGGTAGAGTCTTATGT
Source organism: Falcunculus frontatus (assembly GCA_013398115.1). NCBI lineage: Eukaryota > Metazoa > Chordata > Aves > Passeriformes > Falcunculus > Falcunculus frontatus. The sequence goes on along the minus strand of VZRV01005745.1, from coordinate 2,784,884 downwards.
GACTTCTTAAGCTATTTTCTTTTTTTTTTGGCATGAAATACTAACAGAAATTGTATGGGGGGTGGGAGGGAGTAGAGAATCCTGAACAAGGATTAGGATCCCTACAGAATGCAAACTTATTTTAATACAGTAAGTTACTGACATGGTAAAATAATTTTGTTGGTTTAAATGGGCAGTAGATATAAGGAAAAGTTCAAAGTTTTGATGGATAATAATGGATACTCAAAAGAGTATCCATTAGAATGAGGTTCTGGAAAGTAGAATCACAACTGTGTAGTATTATAGAAGACTTTGAAACAATTATATTCTAGGCAAGAAATAGTCATTAAAGGTAAGGGATGGCCATATTAGTATATGGTACATGTGTACCAACTCAGTTCATATCCATGTCCTTTACAACACCAATGCAGTGTTTTATTTCAGTAGCCAGTCATTGTTCTGGATCATACTTCATAAGCTTTTATACAACATGAGCTGATTTGGTGTTTGGTTTTTTCAGGGCTTTTTTTTGTAGAAAACATTCATGGAAAGCAGCTTTTAGATTCTGTTAAGAGTGGGACAGGAGTCTCTTTGCCCATTTGGTTCATTTTTGCAAGTTCTGGCTACTTGTGTTGTCATCCAGTTTAAAAAAAAACAAAGAAAAATCACCTGTGGATGAGAAAACTAAACTCTACTGTTCTGCTATAGTTTTAAAGTATGGATAATGTTTACAGGCAATATTTGTTTATTTGATATCAAAAAGGCTGGATGTTCTCTTAAAATTATGGAAGTGCTCCTTATTATACAATGAAACCATATTGGGGGGAATTTTATGAGAGAGCATTCTGACCTAAAACATTCGAAGTTGAAGGGGGGATGTCTTTTGTCTTTTTGTACGAGTGGCCTGTAACCACATGAAGACAATACTGGGTGTCTCTTATCTAGAGAGTAATGAAACGATTTGACAAAATAGGTTGACTTAGATTTATTTGACCTGCTTCTCTTCTGTTACAGTTAAAGCAAAATTAGTTTAACAAAACTTTCTCCTCCATAATGCCTTTTAAAAGTTGCCGTAGTCTGTCCATCATATTTTTTACAGAATTTTTTATTCCCCTGTTTTTCTACACTGTTGGTCTTCTTGCCCATTCCTAGTGGCAAAGAGTGTTTTTGGCAAATTAAGTCATTGCATGACAGGGTAGTAGATAGTAATTTAGATTATTGTATGGGCCTGGCCGCAAGTATATGGGTGCATACATGGAAGTTTGGGTAGATCAGTGCATTCCCGTGAGAATGGAGATATAATTCTCCTTCTTCTATCTCAAAAGGTGCTTCCTGGTTAAAACTGGATAATATTGAATGAGTAGCTCTAAAAAAAAGTTCTTCAGCTTCATTGGAATATATATGGGGGTTTAAGGGTAGAATATTTTGTTTCACGTTGAATATATTTTCTCTCTAGAAGTTCTATGTAAGTATAATACTGTTTCTCTCTAGAAGTATTATAAATTACTAGTTATGGTCTTTGGGGAACTAGAAGTGAGTTGTGTATGTTTATGTGAAGTGTCCCCTGTTGTAATATAGTGCTGTGCTCTCAGCATATTAAATTTGAGTAACTTTTTTTTCATGTTTAAGTTTAAAAATTTTCTGAGAGAAGGGTAAACACTAGTTTGCAGCTTCACCTGTTATTAAAGGTGTAATGTTCAATGAAAGTATTTAATGGAAAGAATGTCTATTTCCTATATCTAATAATTTCTTAACACACAGCATTAACTGATGATGGATTTCTTGCTTCATTAGTCTCAGGTTTAAAACTAGGATTAAGCAGAATTTTAGAAAGATGTCTAAAATAATCAAAATACAGTGGTTGAGGATTATCTGTTTTAATGTGTTTCCTTGCTACCAGTATTCAGTAATGGGAGAGAGCATGCAGTAATTTCCACATTTCAGATGTCCTGTTAGAGTATTTGAAGGGTAACCTTCAGCAGTATAGATATTATGCTTCAAAAAACTTTTATTTGATAATTTATCTTACTAGATTTATTCAGATATTCCATAATTGAAAATTACCACTATGTACAGGAATGGATTACCAAGTAATCTTCATGCTAATTTGTTCTCTCAACCTTTTTTTTTTCTTAATTACAGTGGTTTAACTTGAACTCTCTCTTGATGGGTCCAGAACTAATATCAGATACATATCTTGCACTTTTCTTGGCTCAATTACAACAGGAAGGTAACAGTAACCTGCAGATGTTAAATCTCATTAATTAAAAGTAGGTAATAATCGTTATTTCTTAGAACTTCTGTATTCAGTTAACTACCCTTAGTTTTATGATTGAAGTAGTGAAATAACCCAAGTCCTTATAATTAAAGGTGGAGTCTTACATCTTAAGTTGCACATGATTGTATTCCATGTAGTGTGCATTTTAGAGTGTTTATATCTGTACTTTAATGCTGTATACTTATGATTTCTTTTTCTCAGGTTATTCCATATTTGTAGTAAAAGGTGACTTGCCAGACTGTGAGGCTGATCAGCTACTGCAGATGATTCGGGTACAGCAGATGCAGCGACCAAAACTGATTGGAGAAGAAGCAGCACAGTCAAGAGATCAGAGGTAAGGTAAATAAAGATTTTATTTTAATAATGTTCAGTATGATTGGTTTGTAATTTGGAAGTAATGAGAAGTACCTTTAGTTCAATGGTTACTGCTGTTGCACACAGTAAAAGCAAGCTGATTGGCAACAAATGGTGTATTTTTAAGTGGGTAAAAGCTGCTTTGATAAGGATTCCAGTCTTTCCGTTGAGTCTAATGTGCATAAGCATATTATAGTGCAGATTTTTGACTTAGGGAGGAAAATGGGTTAGCAAATCCTATGAGCTATTATTGATAGTAATTATTCTATAATTAAGACTAGTTTGTGCATTCTGTCATAAGTAGAAAAGAACGAGAAACTGATCTCTGAATTCCACATCATATAAATCATACAGCATTCCCTTTTGGAATAATTTCGCTGTAACATTGTGGTGCTGCTCATTTTTGATGCATTCTGCTAATACAAAACATCCTTGAAAGCATAAAAAGTACTACTTCTGCAATGATTTCATTGAATTTTCATAGTGAACAAATTGCATACTGATAAAAAGGCTTAAGGCTTCTCAGAGGAATTCATTATTTTTTCCCCTTTGTGAAGTTAAACTGATGTTGTAAATCAATGGAATAATTGGCGGTAACATGGAAAGTGTGTACGGTTTACATGGGTTGCTTTAGTGTGGTCTTCAAGGCTTCCTGAGGAGGAGACCATATGCACTGTTTTCTGCTGGTGTAACTATTTCAATAGCAGTAGGTTTGAATAACATGTATCATAGCTTTTTGTGGGCTTATCATTTTTGACGATTTACTATCTAACAACTTCTTGTCAACATGTGCATTGCTTTAGAGTGCAGTGTGTGGCAAATATGGGTTTAAGGTTGCTGCAGTTGCTTGCAGCCCTTTTGTGCCTTTTCATTTTTCAGGAAAGTACTTGTTTACGTAACAGACTTTCGTAAGAGAACTGTTTTTTCCAAACTTAAACCTAGAGTTAAATCAGCAGAACATATTAATTTTAAACCTCATGATAAAACCTAGTGTAATTTCTGTGAATTTTGTGATGAATGTATGAATTTCACAGGCTACCCAGAAGTGATGTGGACCAAGCAATAGAAGTTAACCATCCCTTTGATGGAACAGGCATGTTAGATGAAGATGAAGAGAATTTTCAGAGAGCCTTGGCTCTAAGTAGGCAGGAAATTGATATGGAGGATGAAGAAGCTGATCTTCGCAGAGCCATTCAGCTCAGCATGCAAGGTGCAGTGCTCATCTAAATTTCTTACAGTGCTTGTGTTGCTTATGCTTTAAGCAGCTACTGGAATCAGTTTGTCAGGCACTTTTTCCAGCATGCGTCAAGCTCTCTGGAAAGACTGGTTTGAGGCATGGAAGGACAATCCAGGATTGCCTGTATCTATCTCCCTTTTGCTTTTTGAAAAGTTGTAACTTGCATGTTGGCATTGATTATTAGGAAGGAAGAACAAATTGGCAAAGGGTGGCAGGAGGAAAGGGAAAAAGTCCTAAGGTGAGGAGGAAAGAGAGTATCAAGCAAAGATAATCTAGGTGCTTAGTTCTCCAACAAATCTCTTTCTTCTTCTCAAGTTTGAAGACATTTTTTAAGCTATATTTCATTTACTAACTTCATTTTACAATAATTAGTAGGATATGGCATGTTCTGGTTTTAGGTAGCCGTCGAAGTGAGCTCTCAGGCTCATTACCACAGAATGTTCCTCAGTCGTCTCACAGCAGTCAGACAGACTCCCTTTCCTCAGAAGAACTGCGAAGGAGAAGACAAGCATATTTTGAAAAGTAAAGTAGCTAATAGAAAACTGCATGTGGAAGTACATGATGTGTTTTTCAGTGCTATCGCGGCATGGATGGGTTTCTTACTGAGGTCCAACTCAACTTTTCTGTCTTAACATGATTTCCTAACAGTACCTGGATTTTACTAGTCTCAGGTAGTTCCTACAAAGAAACCTCTAGTAAGAGGGTGTTAATAATGTGGTAGTCTTGCTACTACTGCAAGTCTTGTGAAGAAAGAAAAGAAAACATACATATAGAAGTATTTTAAATGAAATCCTGTAAATTCCTGCAATTACCTTCCCGACAAAAAGTATTATTTCTCTAAGACTTTGCTTCTGGTAATGATGCTTCTCATGTGCATCACACAAAAGCATTGTCCATATTTTATGTTGCTGTTCTGGTGTAGCTTCTTAATACATAGTTGGGTTATTGTAGCTTTTCCTTATCTCGGTCTTACAGCAATGGAGGAAATAAAGACCAGGGAGAAATGCTATGGATGGGAGGAGTTAGACTTGCATGATAGGATAAGAATGCAGAGCTTCTGAATCCTGGGAAAATAGTCATGTGGCTTGGAGTATAATACTGGGAAGATAGGTGTCTGAAGGTTAGCAGGGTGAAATGATGAAAGAGATTTTGGGCACAGGGGTGTTACTGTACCAAACAGCTTCTGCTTCTGACTCTTGGCCTTCCTTATAATCAAATGAACTTGATTCAGGTCTTTTACCGATGTTAATCTTATTCTCTTATAAATGTATAATACTTTCAGACAGCAACAGCAGCTCCAGCAGCAAGATCAGACCCCAAACCTACAAGATAAGGCAACTCTTAGCTCGAGCACTCCAGAAGCTGGCCCAGGTATTTTTATTTTAAACTTACATCCAGCACTGAAATGTGTCTTTTTCATCTTTGTGTTGTTTCTTAATTTTCCTTGTCTGCCTACTTCATCACTTTAGCAGCCATTCTGACTGCATATAACAGCCATTACTGTACTGGCAGTGAAGGAAAGGATCACTTTCCTGAAAAGCCTGTTTCCCTTTGAATGTCAATATCTTGTTTCAAAGTGAAGAGCATTGCTGTTAGACCACTTGGGTTCTGGCTTTGCTTTTTGTTGTTTTGTTTGTCTTGAGCATTACAAATTGGAATCTTTGATGGGATTTGTGCCAACTATTTGTTTTCTAAATTACTCTTGAAGTTGTATGACAACTTGGAGCAATATCTGACAAAATTATTGGAACCGGTTTTCAGAAGAACGTGTAAACCTTACCTAATACTTAACAGTGTGAGGTATTGGTGATCCAAAATCGGTGTATATTGTTACAAACTGACTGTTGTCAGTTAAAAACTATTTGCAAAATGTTCAGTGATTTTAAAAAAAAAAAAAACACAACCAATTTTGTGGGTGGGGTGGGAAAAGGTGGATGTGGACAAAAGAAAAACAAAAGCATTTAACTATAATTAAGAACTGTGAATTTATTACAGTTTGTATGCATTTACTGTCTTTAGGAGGTGATATGAGCGAAGAAGACATGCTTCAAGCAGCCATGAATATGTCTCTGGAGTCTGTTAGAAACCACTTGAATTCAGAAGAGGAGAAATAACATCATTTTTCCTCTCTTATTGTCAAAACGCTAAGTCTCCATTAAAATTCTACTGTGTGAATGTTGCACAGGCAGGGTTCATTTCAGAGTTCTGGAAGCAGGAATGAAAGGGGGACTGCTGGAGGTCAGTTTAGAGAGGATCTGCAAATACGAAAAAGATTGCACTAATTTAGAGAACTGTAGCCCTCCTACAAAACATCTGCTCACAAGAGTAGTGGTGTTAAAATTACTGGAACTATTCACACAAAGTTAGTCAAGGGTAGCAGCTGTAACTTGCATTTAAAAAGCAAGTTTAAATTGTTTTGAAGAATTCTATAGAAGATACAAATGGTGCTGAAAACAGCATCAACTGATTTTCTTCAGTACTAATGGAAAAACGGATACAAGTAATAAGTTATGCTCATAAATTCTTTTTAATAGATCACTCTAAAATGGGGAGAGTAATTAAGTTCCTTTAATCTTAAATAATTTATTTTGTGATTGTTTACTATGAATGACTTAATGTCATCTTTTTGATCCTGCTGTCCACTTCTGAAATGATCCATTCTGCAGGAAAAACAAGAATCCATAAATTTCATACTTTTCAATTCAAGATGAAATTTTCAGTGTATTGTTGATTATAATGTTATTCCTGAGTCTTTCAGTGATTTCTGACTTTTTAACAGTTTTTGGTTTTACTTTCAATTCCAATTGTAAAATTTTAGGTCCATGTTTAACATACTGTCTTTTAGCAGATAACTGGCCTTGTTTGTCTTGGGGGTTTTTGTTGTTCTTGTTTGTTTTTAATTATTGTATTCTAATGTTCTTTCTTATTAAGCCATTGTCTTTTTACTACAAAAGCAGCATATACTCAATTGGGTTCAACAGCTTTTCTTTTCTACCTCTTCCAGAGTCTTTTCCTCTTAAAGCTCAACCCTTCATTCTGACCTTTCAGTATGAAAGAGCTGTAACCGAGTCTAGGAGAAAGTAGGAGGGGATTTAGGTGCCATAAAGTCAGTGCCACACACATAAGGTGCATTCCTGCCATCTGAAATGACCCCTGTGCAAGTAGCTCTTTTAAGAATGAATATTTATGCCTGTGTGGATGTTCTTTCTGAAATGCTTTCTATGAGTGTCTGTCAGAATGTTGCAGTTTTTTCAGGAATGGCCTTTATTCACGCACCTTACAATTTTTTACCATGCTGTTTCTGATCCTGAGAAAAGTTGGGAAGCAAAGTATGTGAGAGAGCTTATGCTATTGGTTGTAAGACATTTGCTTTGATATCCAGGATGAATGTGTAACAGGGTGACCAAACCTGACTTTGAACTTCAGTGCAACAAAAGAGAGATGTTTCATTTTCCTAAATGGTGCTTGAAATACAAATTCTGTTTACATATAAATTATATGGAAATATGTTGTAGATAGAGTATATAAGCTGTAATCCAGTTAAAGCATTAACAGTTAGCACAGGCATTCTAAGAATCTTTCAAAGATAACCCCAAATTTCTTTATCAAAATATTCTGAAGTTACATCTTTGCACAATAGTAACATTTAATTAAAATTAGTCGGAAATGAATGGTAGCTAGATGGAAATACACATTCAGCAGCATCAAGTAGTACTGTACATGAAAGGGCTCTTACCTCTCAGTAAAGATTTGTTTACAGCAATGGTTTCCTGATAGCTTAGGATATTATTTTATTATACATAATTGGGCTGAATTCTGTTTTTCTTATCTATGTGCTGGATTTTCATCAATGTCACTAGAACCACTGGTCTGTGTTACACAATATGGATTTTGACATGAGACAGCATTACTTTTTAAAAACTGCCTTTTGTCTTTTTTAAATAATCCTGTCATGCACATTATAATTATTTGTAATGTGCTAAATTAATATAGGTGAACAATGACTTTAAAAGTCCATCTGTGTGTATGCCATTTTGAAATGCTATATTTTTCAGGAAGTGATTTTCTGCTTTCAGTTTGAAATTTTTATGAAACTGAAAGGAAGAAGGGTGTCTAAAGCACTGAAATTTTTTTTCCTCATCTGTCAATTAACCACAGCTTAATTTTCCTTTTTTTTTGTGCCATAAACTAATTCTGAAATAAGTCCCTTTTTTATAAATAGGTGTAGACTGGCAATCTGATGACCATACTTGGAACTCAGACCTTTTATCCTCTATTATAAAAATATAATAAAAATTTATTATTTCTATAGCTCTAGCAGCCCTATATTAAAAAAAAAATCTCAGCCCCTTAAATCTCATTGACTAACCCAGGCTAGCTACATGATTTTGTAATCACTAAAACATGGAGGCTTGCCTTTGAACTTTCATGTCATGCTGTGAGTCACTTCATCAGCCAAGTATTTTAATATGGAAGGAATATAAAGTGTCAATGCCTGAAGAACGCAACTGAGTCAGTGATCACAGGGCCAGCCCTTTCTCTTTCTGTGTACAAATGTCGTCACTCAACATATACCAGTTTGATTTTTAGAGAAATGTCAAGTTGAATGATGTAGGCATATCTATCTAGACAAGCAATTACAAGAGAGCAATTTAAGCTGCATCTGTTAATTCACGGAATGCTGTCATTGGAAAAGACCTGCAAGAAACCAACCATTAACCCAGCCAAGTCCACCACTAAATGTAATGTTCCTAAGCACCACAGCTACAACTCTTTTAAATAGCTCCAGGGAGGGGACTCAACCACTTGCCTGGGCAGCCTGTTCCAATGGTGGACAACCCTTTCAGTGAAGAAATACTTCCTGATACCCAACCTCAACCTCCCCTACTGCAAATTGAAGTCATTTCCTCTCATCTTGTTACCTGGGAGATGAGGCTGACACCCACCTCACTACAACCTCCTTTCAGGACTTGTAGGGAGTGACAGGGTCTCTATTTGAGCTGTACCCAAGGAAGAGACTAATACTAATTGCTGACAGTACATATTTTATAACCCAGGTCTCAAGTTCAAAATGTCTGGACCTGCCAAGAAGCTATCAATAAACACTGATGTCATTTTTTGGTGTGCATTCTTTCAGTGATAAACAGTTCTCAGTGTGGCTTAAGTATGCTTCTAAGGTGTTTACTTATTTAGAATGTCCTCCTGGTGTTCTTCTACCCTGTCAAGCTGAAGGGTTGGGTTTTTTTCCCACATTACAGCTTTAGGCCAAAGTCCATTGTAAGGGAGCAGACATTGATTTTTTTTTTTTTTT